>CM067361.1:49426568-50026568 GCA_034401795.1 Chaetoderma sp. LZ-2023a
ATTTTAAAATTAATTTCGCAGCAATGCCATCCAGTCAAATTAGATTCAAAATATTCAATAGTTCATTGAAATTATAATACTTGCATTAATTCAGGCTTACAATAACCTTTCAAGGGTAAAGATTGCTCAAGAAAATGAAAAAGATTTCTCATTGAATATCTATTTCCAGTCCTGGGAGAATTGTTGAAGATTTACCCCTGTAAAAACTGTTATTGGTTTGATTGGCGTCTATCGAGTCCCTTATTCCAGGTCCCATTTACGCCATATGTTGGCTGGTTTTATTTCAGTCTATTATTGGTAACTTCCCCAGTTTTTACACTGGTACCCATTTATACTCCTGGGTGGGGGAAAGGCAATGAGGAGTGAAGGAGATTGTCTATGGTTCCACTGATTGCGCGTCTGCCTCCCGAACGCCGGACTCCAAATCAATAATCCTTATTAAAATATAGAAGCCAAAAATACACACTCATATTTTTCTCAAATATTTATTTTTTATCGACTTCTTTGTCACAAACACCTATGGTCCATGCGCGGGCAGATTTAAAACAAACATGTAAACACTCAAGACAACAAAAGAACCAAGCTTAACCGTAATTTTAACACCATATATTTTAAAATAGAATTTCATTCTCATTTCATTTCATTTTGTTTATTTAGAATGCAGGTGCAAATTATTGAACCATTTAGGTATTGAACTACCAGAATGTTATCTTCAAGTGAACTAAATATGAAAGCTGTTGAATATTTTGAAACAGTTTGACTGATAGCTGTTGCCTCAGAAAACAGCAACATCAACCTTTAGCAAAACATTTTACAGAGTAATAATTAAGTAGTAATCTGGCAATAGCAGGTCTCATCAATAATTTCAAATTTTTAAATTTTGAAAGGAAAACTTCAACAAGAGAACCAAGGGTTAGCATTTTAACCACTAGCATTTGAACAGACATTTTAATTTCAGCAGCAACAGGACATAAAATACAAATTGGGAATTCAGTACAATCAATATTTAGCCGGAAATTAATGATGAACGTTGACCACACAATCAGATTGAACCTTAGGTTCCAACCAGCCAACATAAAAATCCAATATGGCCATCAAACTCAAACTTTTGATCGATCCATGACAACCATGTTTTATCAACGATCATGCTCTCTTGAACAAACTTTAATCACCCTTAACCCATGAAATTAAATCTAATGAGTTTCAGCCTGATCTATACAGCACTTCCTGAGATGTCATTTTGGAAAACAAGATGGCCATTGGAACAAGCAGTTAATGAGGGTTAGTGTTTTAAATGATTTAAAATTAAAAATGGCTGCTGAACAAATTGGCCAATCAAAATTCTGTATACTAGCGCTAAAGCATACTACTCTACAGTCCTCTAAACTGAATTTGCTTGAAATCGGCCAAGTGGTTAATGAGCAGTAAGCCTTTAACTGATTTCCAGTAATCTTCAGAAAATCCAAGATGCCCACGGAAATATTGACCCATCAGAAGTCTCGTTAGAACTGTTGAAGTCTACCAGGATAGAATTAGTCCACCCAAGTTTCATTGAAGTCGGACCATTTATATTGTAGGAGTAGCATTTTAAATGATTTCCAGAAAATTGTTGGAAAATCCCAGATGGACGCCAGAAAGATTTACTAATCAAAATTCTGTATAGAGGTTCTGAAGCCTACCACCATAGGATCCGTTCAGCCAAATTGGTTGAAATCGGTCCATGCATAAATGAGATGCAATTTGATGGATGGATGGGTGGACAGCTGTCATGGTATAAGCTAAGTTGGCCCTTCGGGCCAGGTGAGCCAAAAATAAAGCAGGATTTAAATATTCAGTTGCTACAATGCAATCCTCTTTTCTTATTTAATCACTGATTTTATCTTAAAGTTTATTCACACTAATATCATTCCTCCATCATAAAGTTTAAACGAAAAAGAAAGGAAATGCTTCTAAAGATAATTTTACACATATGAAAATATTTAAATTAAACTAATCTTTTGAACAGTTTAAGATATCTTATCATAGTCCATTTTATTGTGTGCTAGGATTTCTTATTTCGTTTATTTTTTTGGGTTCTATACATTGTTTTGGTAATTTCTTCATATTTATGATCTTTACATATTAACTTGAGAACATTAAAAGAATTGAACACATTAAATACATCAATCATCCAACCACACTCATTCACTCACCCGTCCATGCAGCGAGCGAGCAACCTACCGACTGAATCCCTCACTCTAACCAACCAATCCATTCATTCCATAAAAACATTCATTCATTCATTCAAAAAAACTATCATTCATCCATCTACCACCCACCCAGCAACCCATCCATCCATTCATTTATTCAAAAAACTATTATCATCCATACATCCATCCATCCATCCATCCACCTACCCTGAGTCACCCACATAGTCACCCACCCACCAATCTGTTCATTCATTCATTCATTCATTCATTCATTCATTCATTCATTCATTCTTCTATGACAAATAATCAACACAGTTCAATAAATTCAGTAGGCCTACAGGTGGTTTCATAATTATCACACTTTGGAACTGTTTTCTAGAACAATATCTATATTTTCTTTAGCTCTGAGAGCTGTGAACTCAGATCAGCTGGAGAGGAAGATAAATGTTTTCAAAGGAACCAGGATGTACACTCGCTTTCCAGGGTCCCAGTTTCCCCAGATTTATATATTAGCTAAGTTTTCAACCCTTTAGCACTCATACCAACAAACAAATGGAGCCTGCAGTGGTCTTGAGAAACGTCCATCTGCAGACCAAGAGACGCCTATAACCAAGAGAGAGAGAGGGAGGGCGGGAGAGGGGGAGGGAGGGAGGGATGGGGAAAGGGGTTGAGGAAGGGAGGGAGCCATATCGCATTCAGTTAACTTGTTTTCAAACAATTCAGCAGATTCCGTATTTGTCTAAAATACAAGAAGATTGGTTCTAATCTTGTCACAGGCACAAGTTATTACATACTTATATACGCACAATGATAACCTCATTAACTCACACCTTTACTCTTTAGACCTCGAATTTGTTCAAGAAACTCAATTTTCGCATAGAAAATGGCCATTTGCAGACCTAGAGAAGATTATTTTGAATATTTAATACTGGAATGACTGGCTTGGCTCGATAAGTGTTCATGAGCATTCTAACCAATTCACCTTTCCAGAGTATCCATCCATGATCTGACATCATAGTCACCTAAGCGGTGTGTAGGATGACGTCATAATCATTATGTCATAAATGATTCTATTAGGCCCGTCTAAGCGGCATGTAGGATGACCTCATAATCATTACATCATAAATGACTCAATTACGCCCGGCCATCTTTAACTCTTAATAGTCTGACACGTTGTAAGAATTGTATGTCTCTACTATTTAATAAACATGCTGTTGAATATTTTGAAACTAATTTGACTGGGCTCTGTTGCTGCCATAGCAAATTAGTTTCAAATATGCAACTGCTTACCTCTATAGTTTTCTGGAAATTGATAGGCAGAGTTCAGAGATCGATCGATTTCAACACAGACGGGGAGTGGGTGGAGCTTAGCTGGAGCATTATGCATTTTTGTCACAATTGTTGGTGGTTGGTTTAGGAATAGTCTTCTAAATGAGTTTGTGGACATTTTTGCAAGTCCAATATGGCCGGCAAACACACTACATTTTGATTGGTCCACTGCAGATATGTTTCCAATCCGCTAAGTAGTTCTGGAGTCATTTTGGTAAAAATTAGGTTATCCAAGATGGCCACCAAACCATTTGGCCAATCAAGTTCCCTTGAAACAAAATTGGTGCACCTCTTGCCCTAGATGATATTTCATGCATTTTGAATTGATCCCCCAAGTCATTTTGGAGATTTTTAAAGACATTTTAAAGCGGCCAGGTTTTTTTGATGGATCAACTTCTCTTGAACAAACTTTAATGGCCCTAATAGTCCTTAATCATATATCACAAATTTCGGCCTGATCACTTCAGCGGTTTTGGGGAAGAAAAATGAGGTCATCCAAGATGGCCGTTGAACCATTTAATCAATCAAGTTCCCTTGAACAAACTTGGGTCAGCTCTTACCAAAGATCATATTTCATGAAGTCTGAATTGATCGCTCAAATGATTTTGGAGAAGATTTTTAAAGACATTTCTAAAAATCAGCCAAAACCCAAGATGGTCACCGGCCAAATTGGCCGATCGGCTTTCTTTCAACAAAATAGAATCTCTATGCCCTAAGGATGCTTCCTGCCAAATATAATTGAAATCGGCCCAGTAGTTCTCGAAAGAAAGACACTTTAAATTTCCTATTGCTTTAGTATGGGAGTTTTTGGTCGGAAAAAGATCCAAGATGACCCCCAAACCGTTTATCTGACAGTTTCTAAAATTGCAAATTTGCGATCAGAATAACCAAAAAACTATATAAAACCAATTTCGGCCTCAAAATCCATCAAATAAAAAATTCAATACGGCTGCCAAACACACTATATTTTGATTGGTCCACCATGGCCATGTTTTTTGATGAATCAACTTCTCTTGAACAAACATTAATGGCCCTTAGTCACTAATTATATATCACACATTTCGGCCTGATCGCTTCAGCGGTTCTGGAGAAGAAGTTGTTTTTGCGAAAACTATGTCATCCAAGATGGCCACTGAATCATTTGGTCAATCATTTGAACAAACTTGGTTCAGCTTTTATGCTAGATCGTATTTCGTGAGTTCTGAATCAATCCCTCAAACGGTTTTGGAGATTTTTAGACATTTCTAAAAATTGGACGAAATCCAAGATGACCGTCGACCAAATTGACCGATCGGGTTTGTTTGAACAAACTTGAATCTTGATGCCTTAAGGATGCTTCATGCCAAATATAATTGAAATCGGCCTAGCAGTTCTTGAAAAAAGACATTTTAAATTTCCCATTGCTTTAGTATGGGAGCATTTGGCGGGAAAATGATCCAAGATGGCCACCAAACCATTTATCCGACATTTTCGAAAATTGCAAATTTCAAATCGGAATACCCAAAAATCTATATAAAAACAATTTCAGCCCTCAAAGTCCATCAAGTAAAAAAATTCAATATGGCCGCCCAACATGCTATATTTTGATTGGCCCACGGCGGGCATGTTTTTTGACGGATCAAATTCTCTTGAACAAACTTTACTGGCCCTTAGTGCCTAATCATATCTGCCAAATTTTGGCCTGATCCCTTCAGCGGTTCTGAAGAAACAGTAATTTTTGCTAAAACTCGGTCAACCAAGATGGCCACCAAACCATTTGACCAATCACGTTCCCCTGAACAAACTTGGTTGAGTTCTTGCCCTGGATCATATTTCATGAGGTTTTCTTCAATCCCTCAAGCGATTTCGGAGAAGATTTTTAAAGACGTTTCTAAAAATCGGCCAAAATCCAAGATGGAAGCCGGCCAAATTGGTTGATCAGCTTCGTTTGAACAAACTTGGATCCCTATGCGCTAAGGATGCTTCCTGCCACATATAATTGAAGTCATCCTAGCGGTTCTTGAGAAGACGTTGTTTTAAAGGAAAAGTTGATGGACGGACAGATGACGGACGATGGCCACACAACGGACGGTCACCACGACATAAGTTCGTGGAAAGATCCATTACAAACAAACAGTTCAAGGCATCGCAAGAAATACAAATCTCATCAACTCTGCTGATCCTCTCTGACCGTGTGACACCAGGCAGATCAATTATAGATTTTGGCACCTGTTTCAGAATTATGTGGGAGACATTTGTTTCCCCAGATTTTTTGGGACAAGACAAGAACCAGGACTGGCTCTGGTCATGTTTATTGGGAGTAGAGATGTATGTAGTAAGATGGCTTGACTCCTAGAATTTTGTCATTTAGTTGGCAGCCATGGAAATATCACCAGTGATATTAAAATAAGCAGAAATTTCCAGGTTATTCTTCAAGGAAATACATTTTTCTTAAAAGAATTTAATTTATTACCTATTGAAAGACCAGACCGTTAACAAATCACCAAATTTCATGAAGGTGTGTATATCACAAGACTGAGCCATGCCTGTCATGTGACAGAGACCTGTTTTGTTGCTGACAGTGACAGATCGGAGGAGTCAGTGTTGTCTGGGGAAAAGCAATCATTGCCTTAGACGGGTTAATCAATATTGACTTTATAGATTTGATTACAAATAATTATGATGATGGATTATATTACATTTCACTTTTAGAACTGTTAGCCATCCATTAGATTTAACCCTTTGAAGCATGACTATATTACAATGGTTGACACACCCATTCTGAGTTTAACACTTTAACACTCAAATTTGTTCAAGAAAATTTCAATTTTCTCATAAAATGTCCATTTTACAGACCAAGAGAAGACTATTTTTGAAAATTACCACTGGAATGACTGGCTTGGTTATCGAGCCAGTCATTCCAGTGGTAAATTCTAAAAAATAGTCTTCTATTGGTCTGCAAATGGGCATTTCTCAAGACCACTGTTGAAGCCGTTTTTGGCTGATATGAGTGATACAGGGTTAATAAGTGATAAGCATTGCCAAGATTTTAATTTTTAACATTCTACGTAGTCCATATACGCGAAAGGCGGCCATTATTACGGCCTCACTGAGAGAGTATATGTATACCAGAAACCCCGGAAAACTGGCCTCCATGTGTGTATGCTTAATTGTGTCATGATGTCAGCCTGTAACCGGTGGGCCGGAATATACACATTCTGGCTTATCGGGTATATGGACTTTCTCACTGAAATGAAGACTATTTTTGAAATTTTATCATTGGAACGACTGGTTCATTTGTTATACATTGGTAAAATTTTTAAAAATCATCTCTTGGCTTGCAAATGGACATTCCTCAGGACCAGTTTTGGCCAACTTGACCATCAAAGCATTAACTGTTTTAAATTTGGTAAAGAAAGTCAAAATATTTCCTTATTGAATGTCCATCTGCGGGTAAAGAGAAAATTTACCATTGGAATGACTGGCTCAGTTATCAAGCAAGCCATTCCAGTGGTAAATTTAAAACAAGAATTCCGCGGAATTAAATGTCTCGCCTGTCCCCTGTTTGTCACAGTTACCTTGACCTTTGACCTTCTGCCCTCTATGTTATCATGCTGCTTCCTAACATTATAAGTAACCAGGTTTCCAAGTTGTAATAGCCTTATCCAATGCTGAAATAAATATAAGCGGAAAAGTTTTGCTAAACGCAAAAACGTAATGTTGAAATAGCAGAGGTCTATATCAAGGTCACAGTGACCGTGACCTTTGAACTTGTGATCCCAACATCATCATGTTGCATCCTATCATTATAGGTCACCGTGTATCCAAGTTTAGATGCAATAGGCTTAACCAATCCTGAAATATAAGCCGAGACGTTTTGCTAAACGCAAAAACTTAATGTTGAAAAAGCAGAGTTCTGTATCAAAGTCACAGTGATATTGATCTTTGACCTTCTGACACCAACATCATCATACTGCTTCATAACATTATAGGTAACCATGTATTCAAGTTTAGTTGCAATAGTCTTAATAAATCCTGCAAAATAAGCTGAAAAGCGTTGCTAAATGCACAAACATAATGTTGAAATAACAGAGTTCTGTATCAATGTCACATTGACCTTGACCTTTCACCTTGTGACACCAACATCATCATACCACTTCCACTCATTATAGGTAACCATGCATCCAAGTGTAGTTGCAATAGGCTTAACCAGTCCTGAAATGTAAGCTGAGAAGTGTTTCTAAACGCAAAAACTTAATGTTGAAATAGCACAGTTCTATAACAAGGTCACAGTGACCTTGACCTTTGACCTTGTGATCCAAATATCATCCTGCTGCATCCTATCATTATAGGTAACCCTGTATCCAAATTTATTTGCAATAGGCTTAACCAATCCTGAAATAAAAGCCAAGAGGTTTTACTAAACGCAAAATCTTAATGTTGAAAAAGCAGAGTTCTGTATCAAGGTCACAGTGATATTGACCTTTGAACTTCTGACCCCAGCATCATCATGTTGTATCCTATCATTATAGGTAACCGTGTATTTAATTGGATCAGGCATTGCTGAGATATAAGACAATAACTTCTGTTTAGCGCAAAAACTTAGCGTAAAATATTAACAAAGATTATACTGTGACCTTTGACCCCATAGCCTTGATCATGACCGCTTTATCAGGGAGCTGCTTCCATTCAATGTATATCACCATGTACCCAAGTTTGGTTCCAATTGAATCAGGCATTGCTGAGATATAAGGCAATAACTTTTGTTTAATGCAAAAACGTAACGTAAGATATTAACAAAGATTATACTGTGACCTTTGACCCCCATAACCATGACCGCATGATGCCTGCATCAGCATACTGTTTCCTTTTGATGTATATCACCATGTACCTAAGTTTTGTTCCAATTGGATCAGACATTGCTAAGATATAAGGCAACAACTTTTGTTTAATGCAAAAACGTAACGTAAAATATTAACAAAGATTATACCGTGACCTTTGACCCCCACAACCTTGACCTCATGATGTCTGCATCAGCATGCTGCTTCCGTTAAATGTAAATCACCATGTACCCAAGTTTGGTTCCAATTGGATAAGGCATTGTTGAGATATAAGGCAATAACCTTTGTTTAACGCAAAAAAGTAACATAAAATATTAACAAAGATTATACCATGAACTTTGACACCATAAACAAGACCTCATGATGCCTGCATCAGTGTGCTGCTTCCTTTCGATGTATATCTCCATGTACCCAAGTTTGGTTCCAATTGGATCAGGAATTGTTGAGATATAAGACAATAACTTTTTTAATGCAAAAACTTAACGTAAAATATTAACAAAGATTAAACCGTGACCGTTGACCCCATAACCTTGAACGCATGATGCCTGCATCAGCGTGCTGCTTCCTTTCGATGTATATCTCCATGTATCCAAGTTTGGTTCCAATTGGATTAGGCATTGCTGAGATATAAGACAATAACTTTTGTTTAACGCAAAAACTTAACGTAAAATATTAACAAAGATTATACTGTGACCTTTGACCCCATAACCTTGACATTATGACTGCTCTGTCAGTGGGCCGCTTCCATTCAATGTATATCACCATGTACCCAAGTTTGGTTCCAATTGGATCAGGCATTGCTGAGATATAAGACAATAACTTTTGTTTAACGCAAAAACTTAACGTACAATATTAACAAAGATTATAATGTAACCTTTGACCCCTGTAACCTTGACCTCATGGCCTTTTCATCAGAGGGCTGCTTCCTTTTGATGTATATTACCCTCCACCCAAGTTTGGTTCCAATTGGATCAGGCATTGCTGAGATATAAACTTAACTTAAAAGTTTACGGCGTCACTGTCGCCGCCACCGGAAAAGTGATACCTATGTCTTGATCCTGCTTCGCAGGCGAGACAAAAAACCTCTTTACCTGCAGATTAACATGATAAACATGTCAGCAATGCAGACAAGATACTATGTACAACAAATTCTACAATGTATGAGGGAGAATTTAGCTGGAAGTATTTCTAGTTTTGAAAAAATAATTTACCTGTATGCAAGGTGTGGAAGCAATGTCTAAGTCTTCCCAATGGGAGGACATGGGTTCGTGGATCAGTACGGATTCGTGGCTACATAATTCCTTCACTCCTCATTACGTCTCTCCACACATGAGTAGAAATGGGTAACACAGTAAAAACTGGTGTAGTTACACCATGAGATAGACTGACATTCTGTCCATGGGGCGGTGAAATACTCTCATACGCTTAGTCACACAAACTTGGACAGGCGAAAGTAGGATTCTGGAATGAAAGGAAACAAAAAACACATTTAATTATGATTTAACGAGTGGTACTTCTGTGTGTGCGTGCGTGCGTGTGTGCATCTGTGAGTACTTAACACATGCATGGGTATGCATACATGTGTCATCTAACAAGTTTCTGTTTTGGAAACATGTTAACTAATTTATGAGGTGTACTTTATGTTCTGACAAATTATCCTTCCCTGATATGCAGAACATTCGTTAAATCCATGGCACTTTGTTCAGGAGAAGTTATGGTGAAGTAGGTCAGTGAATTATCACAAAACGCATATAAAGGCCAAAAGATATAAACATCTTTAACCTTTTAACCCTCTTGTGTCAATGGCACCTCAAATGCTCAAAATTCTATTTATATCAATTAACCCTCTATTGGTCAAGATTTTTCAAGAAAATTATAATTTTTACAACAAAATTTACAAAAATAACTTTTTGTTGTCGTGCAAATAGACATTACTCAAGACCAGTACAGGTGCCATTTTTTGGCCGGCTTGACCATGAAAATGGTGAAGAAAATCCAGTTTTTTTCTTAGCTAGTGTCTATTTGCCGGCTGAGAGAAGACTATTTTTGAAAATTTACCACTGGAGTGACTGGCTCGGTAACCGAGCCAGTCACTCCAGTGGTAAATTTTCAAAAATCACATTCTCTTGGATGAAAGAATTTACATTCGTCAAGACCACTACATAGTCCGTTTTAGCGGTCTTGACCATTAAAGAGTTAAGTTAACAGTTAACCCTTCCAGACCAGAAACTACAAATTCTTTTTTATTATAAGGAATATTCTTCAGTGACGGTGAAGGGGCAGGGGTGGTGTATTTTTGAGGGGGAGGGAGTTGGGGAAGTGGCTTAGCAACATGTCCATTTGCAGACCAAGACAAGACTACTTTTGAAAATTTACCACTGGAATAACTGGCTCGATAACCAAACAGCGAAAACAGCTTCTGCAGTAGTCTTAGATAATGTCAATTTGCAGACTAAGAGAAGACTATTTTTGAAATTTTACCAAGGGAATGACTGGCTCGATTACCGAGCCATTCATTCCAGTGGTAAATTTTCAAAAATAGTCTTCTCTTGGTCTGCAAATGGACATTTTCTATGAAATTCGGGTTAAAGGCCCTCCTCACTTACTTTTCAGTATCTAAAAAAAATAATATCGGAATTTTAATGCATTATTTTCAACATTCTTTTCATCTAGCGATTCTTTGCAGCCAAATCCTTATCACTCAGAATTCCTCAGAATTTTCTGTACCTCTTTTTGTTCTCTGTAGCTTTGTTAACCCTTTAATGGTCAAGCCGCTCAAAATGGCTTTGCAATGATCATGAAAAAAGTCTATTTGCTGACCAAGAGAACTCTTCTTAAAAATTTACCACTGGAATGGATGGCTCGTAATTTTTCAGAAATAGTCCTCAGTTGGCCTGCAAATGGACACTCACTGAGAAAATGTTTTGGATTTTGTTGATTAATCTTGATAATTAAGATAATGAAAGGATTAATACTGTAATACCTTAAAACTTCTGAGCTTGAAATTGTGCGCTAATATTATTTGATTTCTTCCCATCTCCGATCCTGCGTTTTAGGTGGGAATTTTTGTAATACAATCTTCTGTAAGTCTCTGTAGCTTTGTTAACCCTTTAATGGTCAAGCCGCTCAAAATAGCTTTGCAATGGCCATGAAAAAAGTCCATTTGCTGGCCGCTGTCAGACTAATTACTTTAATTTATCACTGGAATGGCTGGCTCATTAATGAGCCAGCCATGCCAGTGGTAAATTTTCAAAAAATGGTCTTCTCTTGGCCTGCAAATGGACACTCATTGAGAAAATGTTTTGGATTTTCTTGATCAATCTTGACAGTTAACATGATGAAAGGATTAATACTGTAATAGCTTAAAACCTCTGAGCTGAAATTTTGCATTATTTTTTTTCCACATCTCCGATCTTGTGTTTTGGGTGGGAATTCTCGTAAAACAAAACATTAAATTGGTCAGCCTTATTGATACATTTCTCAATTTGTACACCAATACCCATTTATGCATATAGGCAAGGAGTGAAGGAAATTGAGAAAGGTCTCCCAAGTCAGTGAGATTAGTCACAAATGAGACAAGAACCAGGTTCTCTAGTTAAGTGGTTCTGAGTCATAAAGAGAGAGAAACAGTGTACACTCCTATGTTCTTACTGTAACCCACACCTCAGGCCACCATCTTCCTCACATAATTAAATAACAAAATAGCATATAAATATTATCAAAGTAGAGCCTTGAGGGTCAGACTTGACAGGTGCATGAGCAATCTTTCAGGGGAATTGGAGTGAACTTGTAAAACAACTCTGATTAAGTTATTTTATTGTGTAAATCTTTAAGCAATCTTTAATCTTAGGCCACACACATAATATCCCGCCAAAATATTGGTGTCCTTGACACTATTGACCAATGGGAAAAGTTCCATTGACCAATGGGGCAGCCATCCATGACATAATTGACCCAGCAGATGAAATTTACCAACTAGATGGTCACAGTAAAAAATTGGATGAGGAAATGCAAGAATAATCTTATAGCCCAAATAGATATTGCCTAAAGAAACATGTGTGCCAAATTTGGTTTTAATCAATTGATAAATGATGAAACGTGTCAAAAACGTACAACATAGGCTAAAATACTTTGAACATATAGCATGGGCCATAACTCACCATTTGTGGGTCGGGCGACTTCATCTTCATAGCCCCAAAAGATATTGCCTAAAGGAACGTTTTTGCCAAATTTGGTTTTAATCCATTAATAAATGGCGAAATGTTCCACAAATGTATTTTACATAGGCTTCAATACTTTGAAAAATATAACAAGGGCCATAACTCTGCTATTTGTCGGAGTGGTCTCTTCAGCTTCATAACCCATAGATATTGCCAAAAGGAACATATCTGGCAAATTTGGTTTTAATCCATCAACAAATGGGGAAACGTACTACAATTGTTGACAGACAGACAGACAAATCGCGATTGTATATTAGCTCAACTAGGTGAGCTAAAAATTTAATTAGATCATTTTTTAATTTTATTTTTTTCTGTTTTGAGAATTTTCAAAATAGGATTGCCTGTGAAACAAGAAAAAGTTTGTTCGGCAGCCTTATAGCGATCAAGTTTATGTTAAGATCTCCATTATTCTCCTCTCCGGTTTTAATAGAGGGCTTCATTTCTACCTAATCCATGTCTAGCCAAGCCCTGCCCACTTTGTGTGTGTGTTGAAATCGTTTTTATACTCTGAACACCGAATTACCAGAATCTCAATTTCAAGGTAACTATACAGATAGTACATGCAGGCAGCAACAGCTCATAGTAAAATTAATTTCAAAATATTCAACAGAATAAGTTTTATATTGTAAAGAATAAAACTTTCATAAGATTTGTGGGTCATAGGGTTAATCTTAATAATACATGCTAAAAATAGAATTTTCAGAATCAACAAATTTCATATTTGAACATATTTGAACACAGATATCTCAGATTTTAACCCTTTAACGCTCATAATCAGCCAAAAACGGCTTCTGTAGTGTTCTTGAGAAATGCCCATTTGAAGAGCAAGGTAAGACTATTTTAGAAAATTTACCACTGGAATGACTGGCTCGGGGCCAGTCATTCCAGTGGTAAACTTTCAAAAATAGACTTCTCTTGGCCTGAAAATTGATATTTTCTAGGGAAAAATTGAAATTTTCTTGCTTTCTTTAAAAAATGTGAGTGTTAAAGGGTTAATAAATAGAAAGGGTTAATTAATTATTCAATTTCAATAAATGTCTACAATATCTTTTGAATGCCCCCCCCCCCCCTCCCCGCCCCCCAGACCCTAAAGATATGCATAATAGGATATGACAAGCTAAGGCCTATTATATATAGATTGTTTTCAAAAATACATTTTCCCTCCATGAAAGGGATTATTCCTCTCAAAATGAATTATTGCCCTTGGCATTTATGTGGATTAACCAATTAAATTTTTTTTAATTTCTGCCTAGTGAATGTTCATTTGCAGGCCAGAGGAGCCTATTTTTGAAAATTTACCACTGGAATGATTGGCTCGATTATCGAGCCAGTCATTCCATTGGTAAAATTTAAAAAATAGGCTTCTCCTGGCCTGCAAACGGACATTTATCAAGACCCTTGGAAGGGCTGGTTTTTGCCGACTTGATCATTACAGAGTTAACTGCTGGTGATATAATATATTGAAATATAGCTTTACGATGAATGAAATACGAGTCTGGTTATCAATGTATGCAGGTGTTCAGATTTTACTGAGCATGTATTACACAGGTGACATATATGAGCATGTACATGATGGGATAAAATAGTTTAATAGTTTGGGAAGTGATTTGTGAGGGAAATAATAAAGCTGATGGATGGTAGTAGAATTGAGAGAGAGGAAGGGAGGGAGGGAGGGAGGGGGAGGGGGATGGAGGGAGGGCGGGCGAGCAGAAGGTAGGGAGGGAGTGAGAGGGAGAGGGGGGCCCCCACCCCCACCCACCCCCAAGTTATTACATACATATACACACACACAATGATAACCTCATTAACTCACACTTTAACCCTTTAATCCTCGAATTTGTTCAAGAAATTTTAAATTTTCCCATAGAAAATGTCTATTTGCAGAACAAGAGCAGATTATTTTTGAATATTTAACACTGGAATTACTGGCTCGGTTATCGAGCCAGTCATTCCAGTGATAAATTTTCAAAAATAGTCTTCTCTTGGTCTGCAAATGGACATTTGTGTCTGATATGAGTGTTAAAGGGTTAATTCGCACCCGTCATTACTAGAAGGTAGTCAGATTATTTAACTCTTTAACCAACAAATACTGGAAAAAGTATATTCTTTCCGGTATAAATCTTATTCCGTTGAGTATTTTGAAATTACTTTGACTGGAAGCTGTTGCTGCTTAAGGCTTCCAGTCAAATTCATTTCAAAATATTCGACTTTTTTTTTTCTGTATGTTTAATTTGAAAAGGAGATATGGTTAAAGGTTTAATTCGCGAGAAAATAATTTAGAAAATTGTCTAAAATTGTCACAAATATAGTCTTTGTCTATTTGTCGAATGACATGGATTAGTTGGTTGCACATATTTATTTCACATGCCGCTGTCGATAGCCTACCTGTCTCCAGATTGAATAACTTTCAGGGTAATTATTAGCTTTATATTGTACTAATGTATTGTAAAAGTATTTGTATATAATTTTCTCTCAGAATTATTGGTCGGAAAATGAGCGATGGCTGACAATATCAGCGATAAGTGTGTGGGAAATATAGCTAATTCGCAGACATAGCTGAAGCTTAAAATTATCATCAATTAATAAATGGAATATATTCAGGTTAGGAAAGATTTTCGCGTATTAACCTTTTCCTGGTCAAAATTGGTCAAGAAAACTTTAAAATTTGTTTATTGAATGTACATTTGCAGGTCAAGAGGTTATTTTTGGAAATTTATCACTGGAATGACTGGCTCGGTTATGGAGTCAGTAATTCCAGTGATAAATTTTCAAAAATAGTCTTCTCTTGGCCTGCAAATGGACATTCCTCAAGACCACTGCAGAGGCCAGGTTTGGCCGTCTTGACCAATAACGAGTTAATAGTAAAGGCCTGGGTCTGCATATAATGCTCCTGCCTGGACATGCTTGAAAAACTTCATCATTCTACCTAATTCTCACCACATGTCACACGCAGGACACTACATTGCCATTTGTGCCCAGTTACTAGGTCGGCACTGGCCCAATACCCAGGCTGTATTGGCCCGGTATTAGTCCATTAACGGCCCAGTAACCTGCATTACCAGGGAGTCTTCTATTGGCTCGTAAAATGACATTCCACATGACCACTGCAAAGTCGAGTATAATTTGGCAGGCATCAATCAAAGGGTTAAGTTAATGACATAACTGAGCATGAAAGGGTTAAACCTAATATCCCAGCATGCACTGTATTAGTAAGTATTAACCCTCTAATGACAAATTTTATATAAGAATATAAATATATTTCGTTATTGAATGTTCATTTGCAGGCTAAGAGAAGACTATTTTTGATATTTTACTATTGGAATGGCTGGCTCGGTTACCGAGTCAGGCATTCCGATGGTAAATTTTCAAAAATACCCTTCTTTTGGTCTGCAAATGGACATTTACCAAGAGCTACTGCAGAAGTGATTTTTGGCTGATATGAGTGTTAAAGTGTTAACATCCCCAAAGGGCACTGTATTAGCAAGTATTAAAGAGATATTGTCATCCTATAGGTATCACAAATCTGAAAGCTTTCATCTTCAGGTATTCAGAAGCCAACATACAGGTGAGTGCCTCCATTGTTCTGCAAACTCACTGCAGATGACAGTACAATTAATCTACTTACACGCCCTTGGGCTTATGAAAGTTAAACCGAGAATATTCGAGCATTTTAACATCATGCTTTGTACCTTGTGTTTTACCATCTATGACAATGGATAAACAGCAATTTATAAACACAACAACTTGACTGAGTACTGGCCTGATAAAGATCACAATAATAATCAAGATTTCACTGTCTGCCTGCTGAATTACTGCAGACTACATTATTCATGGGGTTTAACTTTGGATATGCTGAATATTTTGAAAACAATTTGACTGAAAGTTGTTGGTGGCTATGCCACCAACACATTTCAGTCACATTGTTTTCGAAATATTCAGCATGTCCCGAGTTAATGCCTATTGAAATTATTCTCTGGCGCCTTGTGGGCAGTCAGAGAGTTAACATCTTGTTGTGTTTATTATTCAAGATCATCGCCATCTTTGGTGGCCCAATTCCGGAACAGCAAGCCGGGCTAAATATATATTTCCAGAGATCTTAACTGGATAAAATTGTACTAATTTTAATGTTAATTTGCAGTGCAATAGAAGAGAATTTTATAATTGTGGTATAATTGCGAATTAGGCTGCTGTGTCCAAAATGTAACAAAAAATAGGGACAAATCGAATTAAACTATTTGCAAATCCCAAATAAAAACTTACCATTTTGGATGACAGTCATCAGTGATAATTTTTCAAAAATATCCATTTATTGTACTATCTTAATAGACATTTTAACTAAATGCCGACAGACACATTTTGACCAGGTTTGATCTAAATCGGTTCAGAAATAACGCACCTGTGAACGATGTACTGACAAACAAACAACTGGATGCCAGACAAACCAGCTGAGCTAAAAAACGCAACTATACTAAATTAGGGAATCGTATGAAAGACCAGGCAGTGCATAATTATTAGTCTTTCCTTCTAAACACACACACACACACACACACACACACACACACACACACACACACACACACACACACACACAACACACACACACACACACACACACACACACACACACACACTCACACACACATATACAGACACACACATATACAGACACACACATATACACACACACCACACACACACACACACACACACACACACACACACACACACACACACACTCACACACACACACTCACACACACACACACACACACACACACACACACCACACACACACACACACACACTCACTCACTCACTCACACACACACACACACACACACACACACACACACACACACACACACACACACACACACACACACACACACACACTCACTCACTCACTCACTCACTCACTCACTCACACTCTTTGATATATTCCATCAGTTCATGATAAATTGTAACTTCAGAATTCCACCTTTCGGCTATATTTCTATTTTAAAACTAATCTAGGCAGATAATCGGTGATAGAAGCAATAATCATCAATAATCTATATTTAAAATGCATGGCAGTATAACACTTTCAAATCTACTGAACAGAAAATACCAAAAATAAGGAATAATATAAATTTATTATGCATAACCCTCCGATCATGACAAACACTTTTTTGGAAATAGAATGTTCCAAATTTGGTAAGATACATAAAATATTCTGCTAAATATTTTTAAGCTAATTTGATTGGAAACTGTTGCTGCCATCAATTTATTATATTCAGATATTGTGCTGAAAAGCCTTAACTTTATCTGATCAATACTGCCTTGATTGATGATGATGCATAAATGCATGAGTGAAATAATGAACTACCCTTTAACCTGTGTATAAAGACCACCTGCTTCTAGTCTAGGTACCATGTACACATGGATGGACAGGTCACTACAACAGATGCTACAAAGATCACTTAGCCTAACTCTTTAACCCTCGAATTTGTAAAAAGAAATTTTCTCATAGACAATGTCCATTTGCTGTCCAAGAGAAGATGATTTTTGAAGAATTTACCACTGGATTGACTGGCTTGGTTATCGAGCCAGTCATTGCAGTGGTAAATTTTCAAAAATAGTGTTCTCTTGAAAGTGTTTTTGGCTGATATGAATGTCAAAGGGTTAAAGAACTACCATAGAAACCAGGGACCACTTTTGGTCCTACCTAAGGCTGTCTTATTAGACAGGTATCAATGAACTGAGTACTCTATCTTCAAAATCAGGAAAAGATCTCATCCCTTAACACTAATGCTTGCCAAAAACTTGAGAAAGGTTCATTTGTTGACCAAGACACAAATATTTTTGAAAATTTACCACTACAATCACTGGCACAATAACTGAGCCAGTCGGTCCAGAGGTAAATTTTCAAAGATATTCTTGTCTTGGTTGACAAATGGATGCTTCTTTATGAGAAAATTTAAATTTTCTTGAACAAATTTAAGGGTGAATGTGTTAATAGATCAGCCCCTCAATCATTGACATACAATAATAGACTGTCTGACATCTATTCACAGATAAGATCAAAGTTCATGATACTTAACTTGTCTCTGATTGTTCAAAAAGCTAATAAATGAACTACTGCAAATTTTCTGCCACCAGTTACTTCTCCATACACCCTGAGGGGATTTAAAAGAAAGCTTGAGGTAATCAGATTTTACAGAACAAAATAAATCCTACAATTCATGAATCAAATTCCTCACAAAATCATATGACATCATAATCAGAAGTGTATGCTGATGGCATAATTATGACATCATGAATGATTCGACTTTAGAGTCTGCCCGCCTGCCCATCCATCTTTCTGCTTGTCTGTCCATCCGGATATCTGAATGCAAGAAGGTAGAATCACTAAATTTGTCACCTCCATCTATCGGCATCATAAACATCATCATCAATTGGTACATTGACTATCATTCATATTGTGGCTTACTAAAACGAGTTTGAGTTTGAGGTCAAAGTGAAAAATATCTAGGTCATGGAGTCACTAAGTGCCGGAATATACGTTTTTGGACATAAAGGTAGGTAAGAAAGAAGGTAGAATCACCAGATTCATCCATTCATATTGCGAATGTTTAGGAGTAGTTTGAGTTTGATTCTTTAACCTTTAACTTGGGAACAGTCTTGCCTGACACTTTCTAGAGGTTTAAAAGAGGCTGGATGCCACTTGCCAGTATTGTCCTGCTTATATATATGTTCCCAGCGTGTGTAACAGAGCTACTTTCGATACCGGATGCAGTGAATGAGGTAAACTATCATATCCCACTTTTGCTGCAAGTCTGTCACATTTAACCGCACATGCTTGAATTTTAAGTCAAACATCTATGTCATGGGTAAGCGCAATGCCAAAACACAGCACAAAGGCCTAAGTTAACATGTTCTCAAGGCAAAGACACAAACATTTTAGTCGTTAGATGTTCTGCTTAATATTTAGAACATAATGCATCTTTCCAGTTTATCCATCCATCATCTGACGTCATAATCAACTAAGTGACATGTGGAATGATATCATAATTAATTATGGCGTGAATGACCCGATTTAGTCCATCTTTAATGCGTAACAGCACCCAGTCTAATTAGTTTAAAAATATTTAACAGCTTACCTGTATAGCTTTCTGGAAGTTGATAGTCAAGGAGTTCATGGATCGATCGATCCCAACATGAGCGAGATGTTGGTGGAGCTTAGCTAGAGCTGGATGGGGCATAACTAAAACTGGAAATGTCAATTGGATTGGAAGTCATGGCTGCGTTAGGCTGTCAAACATCTAGCTAGGATTATGGCATAAACATATTGATAGGGTGTTATAACTACAACTGTTTCAATTAATTTTTTTAATTTCTTTGAGTGAACAAATTAAAACTACTCATTAGTGCACTACAAAAGGTACATATAATTGATTAGACTAAATGTCATACCTGTGCATGATGCACCGCTGCAGGGGGATGAGATAAATGCGACGGCAACTTTTGACTTGCTGAATATTTTGAAAACCGTTTGACTGAAAGTTGTTCAGGTGATTTCCACCAACAACTTTCAAATTGTTTTCAAACTATTTAGCCGGTCCAAAGATATAACCCCTGGAATATGGCGTCTGCAAAACTCAGTAGTCAGACGGTTAAAAGGAGTGATTAACAGCAACAATACAGGTAGACCGTTGAATATTTTGAAACTAATTTAGCTGGAAGAAACATAGGAAGCAACAGCTTTCAGTTAAGTGAATTTGAAATTATTAAGCTGAATATTTCTTATACATAACGTACATTATTATTATTTACCTCATAAGCTGCATAGTGATTAAGCCATTAAACCAGTAAAACTGATATCAGCCTAAAACGGTTTCTACAGTGATCTTGGTAATTATCCATTTGCAGACCAAGAGAAGACTATTTTTAAAAATTTACCACTGGAATGACTGGCTCGATAATTGAGCCAGTCATTCCAGTGGCAAATTTTCAAAAATAGTCTTCTCTTTGTCTGCAAATGGACATTTTCTATGAGAAAATTAAAATTTTCTTCAAGAAATTTGAGGCTTAAAACATTAACTCTCTCAAGCCAGCCCAAAACAGCTTCTGTAGTGGTTCTGGGAAATGTACATATATATATATATATATATATATAGACCAATAGAAGAGTATTTCTGAAAATTTTCCATTGGAATGACTGGGCCGGTAAATTTTCAACTAGGACTTCTTACAATAGATATTGCTGCCCCTTGATGAACAAAATGTCTATTGAAAACCTCTAACATTTTTTCTAATTCTTGAAAAAGAGACAAATCACACAGGAATAAAACAAGTTCAAACCATCTAAAAGTATGGAGCAAACTTTAAAATCATTTAAATTTTGCTTCAAACTCAGAATGCAAGATGACTTTGAACAAATCTGTAAAGTTTCATTGGGATCAGGTAAGCCCGTGATGAATTAACAAACCATTGAAAACCTAACATTCTTCCTAATTCCTGGTTCACAATAAAAATCCAAACTGCATAAAAGTATGTAAAAAATTTGAAAATCCTTTTAATTATGATTGCGACTGGATGCAATGATGGTATTTCACAAATCTGTAAAGTTTTATTGACATCGGATATTTTACCCTAAATTGAATTGAAACCAAATCCCCTAAAAATATGGAAGAAATTTGATAATTATTTCATTTTATTTTTATGATAGAGCTTAGATGCAATGATGGCATAGATCAAATCTGTAAATTTTTATTAAGATCGGATAAGTCCTTAATGAATTAAATGTCCATTGACAAATTTAACATTTACCTAATTCTTGGTGCACTCCGAATGAACGTCATTTGGATCACTATGTCGAGATTCTCCACTTCGCTACGGGCTTAACAAAAGTACTCTTCTCCTTGTCTACAAATGGACATTTTAATTTTTCGATGGAAAAAGTTAAATTTTTCTATAGCAAATTGAGTGCTAAAGAGTTAATGTGTTAAAATTCAAAACTGTTTTCAGCATAAATAGGCTTATTGCTTGTCTACAAAATTATTGTACTTTCTATGAGTAACATAAATAATAGCAATATTGATTGATCTTTGAATATTTAAATTAAAATGTCAATTGGTACAAACGTTTAGAATTTGATATTTTCCATTATTTATTTATTTAAGAAAATAATTAATAGTTAAATTCTTAGCAATCATATAGGCCTACACGATAGGGCAATACCTCATTTCATTTGAACACTTTAACACTAATATCAGCAAAAAAAACGTCTTCAGCAGTGGTCTTGACAAATGTCCATTTGCAGACCAAGAAGACTATTTTTGAAAATTTACCACTGATATGACTGGCTCTATAACCGAGCCAGTCATTCCAGTGGTAAATGTTCAAAACAGTTTTCTCTTGGCATCCCAATGGACATTTTCCATGAGAAAATTTTAATTTTCTTGAACAAATTTTGATGGTTAAAGTGTTGAAATAATATAACATGCCTTTTGTTATATATGTTGAGAATTTAAATTAAACTGTCAACCAAACTATTTTTTTTTAAACATTAAACTATTCAAACATAATTATTTAACTAACTCTTTTCATGACCCAAACCAGATTCCTTATAATATTTAAGAAATATTCTATTAAATATGTTGAAATTAATTTGATCAGACGCTGTTGATGCTTATGACTGCAGAAGCTTCTGGTCAAATTAGTTTTAAAATGTTCAATATTCTCCATCTATTGTTATCTTAAATAAGAATACATAGTATGGGATTTCAGCCTTGAACTGACAGTAATGCCATAAATAACATTCTGACCACTGACATCATGATAGATTTGATGAGGCAAGAGTTATAACGGTTACTGAAGCGGTTCATTGCTTGGCCAAGCCTTATCCTGATAAAGTTATTACTCATCTTCACCATTGTCAATGCATTTATTCAGGCTTAACTGCATGACTGTTGCAAGCAGCCATACATTATAATTTCCATAGGCTGAAAATTGTTAATAACTTTAAGTCAAATTGTTTTCAAAATATTCAGCATATCCGGAGTTAAACCTTGTGGGAAATGTAGTCTGCAAAAATTCAGCAGTAAGACAATTAAATAAATGTGTAAACATTTTCCAATTGAATGGATGGATCTATTTCTAGCTTTGCTGGTCAGGCCAATTTATAGCTATGCCAGTCATGCCCATTTATAGCTTTGCCAGTCAGGCCCATTTATAGCTATGCCAGTCACGCCCATTTCTAGCTTTGCCAGTCAGGCCCATTTCTAGCTATGCCAGTCATGCCATTTCTAGCTAAACCAGTCACGCATATTTCTAGCTATGCCAGTCACGTCCATTTCTTGCGATGTCAAATCACATCCATTTCTAGCTATGACAGTCACGCCCATATCTATCTATGTCAGTCACACCCAGCTATGCCAGTCATGCCCATCTCCAGCTATGCCAGTCACACCAATTTCTAGCCATCCCAGTCACACCCATTTCTAGCTATGTCAGTCACACCCATTTCTAGCTATGCCAGTCACACCCATTTCTAACAATGTCAATCATGCCGATTCCTAGCTATGCCAGTCACATCCATTTTTAGCCATGTCAGTCATGCTCATTTGTAGCTATGCCAGTCACACCCATTTCTAGCTATGCCAGTCACACACACCTATGCCCATTTCTAGCGATGTCAGTTATGGCCATCCCTAGTTATGCCAGTCACATCCATTTCTAGCTTTGCCAGTCACACCCATTTCTAGCCAGGCCAGTCATGCCAATTTCTAGCTTTGCCAGTCCCATCCATTTCTAGCTTTGCCAGTCACACCCATTTCTAGCCATGCCAGTCATGCCAATTTCTAGCTATGCCAGTCACACCAAGCTATGCCAGTTACGTACATTTCTAGCTATGCCAATCATGCCCATTTCTAGCTATGCCATTCACGCCAATTTCTAGCTATACCAGTCACACCCATTTCTAGTGATGTTGGTCATCCATTTCTGGCTCTGCCAGTCACAACCATTTCTAGCTCTGCCAGTCATGCCCAATTCTAGCCATGTAGGTCATGTCCATTTCTAGCTAAGCTTCAGTCATTATGTATGCATGTGTGTTGGAATCGATTTGAAACTTTTGAAACATGAATTCCCAGAATCTAAATTTCAAGGTAACTATACAGGTAAGTCATTAAACATTTTAAAACTAATTTCACTTAAATTGTAAATTCCCCAAACGACAGACAATTGAGACTGACTTTTGTGACCGACCTTTACCACTTTCGTGACAGGCCTATGTCATTATGACCGTGACATCGGCTAACATTTGTTGTATTTAATTATAACATCAGATACATGAGTGACAGATCAGTTCCCTTCATTATATTCTTGATCATCAATAACCACAGGGCCATTAGTTAACTTTATTTAATGGTGATCCATATTGATCAGTACATCAGAACATTCACAGATCCCTAGCAGTTTGTACTGATCCATATTTTACTCAGGATATAGAATTAGTCAAATTTACATTCTGTTGTTAGGATAGTTAAACCGTTAACCCTCATATCAGCCGAAAAGAGTCTTGAGAGATGTCCATTTGCAGACCAAAAGAAGACTATTTTTGAAAATTTACCACTGTAATGACTGGCTCTTGGTCTGCAAACGGACATTTTATATGAGAAAATTTAAATTTCCTTGAATAAATTTGAGGCGTAAATAGTTAATGGGCAAGATTGATCAGGAAAGGGATACTATTTGCTTAGTCATTGTCCATTAGGAAACAAGAGAAAACTATTTTTGAAAATTTACCACTTCAACGACTGGCTCATCTATCATTGCGCATGCTCAGTTCCCATTTTAACAGTGAGAGCCACAGCAAAGCTTCTCAAAAGGCTGTTTTAGCTGGCTTGTGAGCTAAAGGGCAAAAGCTGTGAACATTACCTGTGTAAGCGCCTATATCACACAATGGTCAAGCTATCTAATAATGAACACTAATAAAGTTTAATGATGCATTTCATGGAGCCAGACACACATTATGTTGGTCAGTTTATTACCACATAATGTCCACATTGTCACCTGCACAACTGACCACAAATCAGTATTTAACACAGATTTGATTTAACATTTTGGATGTCAACTTACTCAGATTGTGAAAATACTAAGTCTTTAACACTGAAATCAGACAAAAACACCTGCAGTGGTCTTGAGAAATGTCTATTTGCAGATCAAGAGACGACTATTTTTAAAAATTTACCACTAGAACGACTGGCTCGATAACTGAGCCAGTCATTTCAGTGGTAAATTTTCTAAACTAGTCTCTTTTGGTCAACAAATGGACATTTTCTATGGGAACAAATTAGAATATTAAAGGCCCTTTAACACTCATATCAGCCAAAATTGTCCTCTGCGGTGATCCTGAAAAATGTCCACTTGCGGGCCAAGGACATTAAAAAAAATTTAATCAACTGGTTCAATAATATAGCTTAAATGATTCTTCCAATGGTAAAAGTTTAAAAAATACCCATCTCTTGGCCTGCAAATGAAGTCTTAATTTTCTTGACTAACTTTGACCATTAACCATCTCTCTGCTGAATTTCTGCAGACTACATTTTCCATGGGGTTTAACACTGGATATGCTGAATATTTTGAAAACAATTTGACTGAAAGTTGTTGGTGGCTAAGCCACCAACAACTTCCGTCAAATTGTTTTCAAAATATTCAGCAGGTCTAGAGTTATTGCCCATTGAAATTACTGTCTGGTGGCAAGGAGCAGTCAGACTGTTACGGAGCCAGATAGTAATCTTATAGAATTAAAGCAAAGTCAATAAATTGTAAAAAATACCATGATGAATACCTGTGCAAAAGTTAAGCACCAGCAAAAACAATAGAACGTAGAAACATGATGGTACAACTAGGCTGCCATACTTTTTGTCCCCGCGTTAGCTGACATAATTCCAAGTACGAAATGCACATGCATGCATGACTTCACCCCGCTTGATGTCCTTGCGTGGCAGGAAACAGCACATGTGTTCAGTTATGTAAAAGTCCAGTTTGAGGTGTAGAACATTACATACAGATTTAGGCGACAAGATTAGGAATTTTGTGTTCATGACCGTGGTTTATTTGTACAGAGAGAATTAGCTCTTGATTGTGAACCGCTATGGCAAGACGAAGGTTAAGTGATCGTGTGAAATGGCAAATCATAGGCATGCATACCACTGGTATGTCATGCAGAGAGATTGGCAGACAGCTGAACATTAACCATACTGTAATCAGTCGTTTGATTGCAAAACATGGGCAAACTAATGAGGTGAAGGACAGGCCTAGATCTGGAAGACCGAAGAAGACTACTGCCCGTGATGATCGAGCCCTAGTACGCCTTGTTAGGAGATCTCCATTCACCAACAGCAGAGTGCTCAGCCAGCAATGGGAAACGCGCAATAGAGTGTCAATGTCTACCGTCAAAAGGAGACTGTATGCTGCTGGCATGAAAACTAGGAGACCTGTCAGACGTCCTCTCCTCACTGCACACCACAAAGAGGAGCGTCTGAGGTGGTGCAACGAAAGAAGACACTGGAACATGAGATCCTGGAGACGGGTACACTGGTCCGATGAAAGTCGGTTCCTGCTTCATGCCACAGATGGTTGAACTCGTGTATGGAGGTCCAGACGCACGGCGTACGACCAACGTAACATCATGGAAGAAGTTCCATTTGGTGGAGGTTCCATTATGATATGGGGGTGCATCTCATTTGATTGTAAGCTGGATCTGTTGACTGTACCTGGAACACTAAATGGACAAAGATATCAAGATTCCATACTGGATAGAGTTGTGGTCCCTCATTTTGTAAATCATGCACCTGGAACCCACCCTATATTCATGGATGACAACGCCCGACCACATCGTGCTAGAGCTGTGCATGAATACCTCCGCCAGAATGCCATCGAAACCCTACCATGGCCAGCAAGGAGCCCTGACATGAACCCTATTGAGCATATCTGGGACATTCTTGGAAACATGGTGAGAAGGAGGGATCCTCCTGTGCAGAACCTACAGGAATTAACAGACGCACTCCATCTTGAATGGCAACGAATACCACAATGGCGTATCAATCGGTTGGTGACCAGCATGAGACGTCGTGTCCAGACCGTCATCCAGGCACAAGGTGGATATACCCGGTATTAATAATGACAGTCTCAAACTCGTGCACAGATGTTAAACTTCGTTTTCAGACACCATTAATGACAATCTAGCCACGTGTGTCAACTGTAGGGCAATAGTTGTCAGTTGTGTCAACGTAACCATATTCAGGCCTCGTTTTCAAGTTCAAACAAAAACATACAGTGTTTCCCCACCATCATAATCAGCATTCCTCTAGTTGCATTATTACCTCTTGCACTAAGATGGATGGGTACATAAATGTTTATGCTATTGCTTTCTTCATAGCACATGAATATACCCTCGCATGTGCGTAAAAATAGGGTGGTGCTTAACTTTTGCACAGGTGTATATATATATGGTTATCTCGACAATATTTCATAAATAACTATATACATAGTGTCTTTAAAAACCCTACAATAATTGTAGAATATGTAAATATACATGTATATAAATCTTATTATTTTTAATCTACTTACAATTTATAGGACCATAGGATGACAAGGATTTTGAAACAAGAGGCCCAAGGGGCCTGTATCGCTCACCTGGACAATAGGCATTTCAACTAGAATGCTCTTTATCAACAAGATGGCCAGCAAACCATTTATCCGACAGTTTCGAAAATTGCAAATTTGGGAACAGAATACCCAAAAACACATATAAAGACAATTTCGGCCTCAAAATCCATCACACAAAAAAATCCAATATGGCCACCAAACATGCTATATTTTGATTGGCCCACGGCGGCCATGTTTTTCGATGGATCAACTTCTCTTGAACAAACTTTAATGGCCCTAATCATATCTGCCAAATTTCGGCCCGATCCTTTCAGCGCTTCTGGAGAATAAGTAATTTTCACTACAACTAGGTCAACCAAGATGGCCACCAAACCATTTGACCAATCAAGTTCCCTTGCCATAAATCATATTTCATGAGGTTTGCATCAATCCCCCAAGCCGTTTCGGAGAAGATTTTTAAAGACGTTTCCTAAAATCGGCCTAAATCCAAGATGGTCGCTGGACAAATTGGCCGATCGTGTTCATTTGAACAAACTTAGATCTCTATGCCCTATGAATGCTTCCTCCCAAATATAATCAAAATTGGCCCAGTGGTTCTTGAGAAGAAGACGTATAAAGAATTCCCCATTGCTTTACTATGGGCCCACTGCTTTACTATGCGAGCCTTTGGCGGGAAAACAAACGAAGATGGCAGCCAAAGCATTTATCCGACAGTCTTGAAAGTGGCATATTTGAACTCGCCACACTGATAAGCATATATAAAGCAATTTTCGCCATCAAAATACATCAAATACAAAAAAGCCATAATGACCTAGAAACACTGAATTTTGATTGGTTGATGGTGGCCATGTTTTTTAACGAACAAACTTCCCTTGAACAAACTTGAAAGGTGCTTGGTCCCTAAGCATATTTACATAACTTCAGCTCTATCCCTTCAGCAGTTCGGGAGTTGTTTTCGCGAAAACTAGGTCATCCAAGATGTCCACCAAGCAAATTGGCCAATTAGGTTGCCTTGAACAAACTTGGGTCTACCACTGCCACAGATGATGTGTTATGAGGTTTGAATCAATTCCTCCAGCGGTTTCAGAGAAGATTTTTTAAAGTGTTTCTAAAAATCAGCCATTTTGGCCAACAGCCATCTTGGGTTTTGACCGATCTGCTTCCTTTGAACAAACTTAGATCTCTATGCCCTATGAATGCTTCCTCCAAAATATAATTGAAATTGGCCCAGCGGTTCTTGAGAAGAAGTCGTTTAAAGAATTCCCCATTGCTTTACTATGGGCCCATTGCTTTACTATGGGAGCCTATGGCGGGAAAACAAACCAAGATGGCAGCCAAACAGTTTATCCGGTAGTCTCGAAAGTGGCATATCTGAACTCGCCACACTGATAAGCATATATAACACAATTTTCGCTATCAAAATACATCAAATACAAAAAAAACAATATGACCAACAAATGCTAAATTTTGATTGGTTGATGGTGGCCATGTTTTTTAACGTACGAACTTCCCTTGAACAAACTTGAATCGACCTTGGTCCCTAAGCATATTTACCAAATTTCAGACCTATCCCTTCAGCGGTTTGGGAGAAGAAGTCATTTTCGTGAAAACTAGGTCATCCAAGATGGCCACCAGGCAAATAGGCCAATCAGGTTGCCTTGAACAAAGTTGGGTCTACCATTGCAATAGATGATGTGTTATGAGTTTTGAATCAATTCCTCCAGTGGTTTCGGAGAAGAACATTTTTTAAAGTGTTTCTAAAAATCAGCTATTTTGACCGGCGGCTACCTTGGATTTTGGCCGATCGGCTTCATTTGAACAAACTTGAATCTCTATGCCCTAGGGATGCTTCCAGCCAAATATAATTGAAATCGGCCCAGTGGTTCTTGATAAGGCGTTTTAAAGGAAAAGTTGACGGATGGACAGACGACGGACGGACACACGATGGATGGTCGCCACGAAATAAGCTCACTTGGCCTTTCAGGCCAGGTGAGCTAATCATGGCTGCAATTTTGGCATTAAGTCAACATTTTCAAAATTAGTTTAATAGGGTATCATACTACAAAATTTCAAATTCAAAGTTCAAATCCATCTTAAATATCTCAAAAGAATGAGAAATCATAAAAAAGATCTTCCTGTGAGAATTATTGTGTAGCAACGTAAATCTTTAACGCTTTCCCGACGAAGCCGGCCAAAACTGGCCTCTGCAGTGGTCTTAAAGAATTATCAATTTTCAGGCCAAGGGAAGACTATTATTGAAAATTTACCACTGAAATGACCGCTCAGTTATTGAGCAGCAAATATTTTACTATTCTTGACAAAATTTAGTCATTAACACTTTAACACTCATATCAGCCAAAAACAGCTTCTACAGTGGTCTTAGAAAATGTCCATTTGCAGACACTAAGAGAAGACTATTTTTGCAACTTTACCAAGGGAATGACTGGCTTGATTACCGAGCCATTAATTCCAGTGGTAAATTCTCAAAAATAGTCATCTCTTGGTCTGTAAATGGACGTTTTCTATGAGAAAATTGAAATTTTCTTGAACAAATTCAAGGGTTAAAGTGTTAAGTAAAGCTAAAGAATGTATAATTTACAAGAAGCATGAGTAAGAGAAGAAATGGCCGGTTAGCTGGCCTTTACTGGTCAAGCGGGCCAAAACCGGCTTTTGCAGGGGTTATGAGGAATGCCCATTTGTGGAGCAAAAAAAGACAATTTTTTTAATGTTACCACTGGAATGACTGGCTCCATAATTGAGCCAGTCATTGCAGTAGTAAATTAAAAGAAATTAGGCTTCTCTTGGCCATTCCCTGATCTATAATTTTTGGGGCAATTGTTGACAATTAAATGTTTAACATTTTAATCTTACACCATCGGAGAGTGAAAGGGAGAGTAAGCAAGGAAGGTGGATAATGCTCAATTCTTTACACTCAAGCTGGACAAAATAGGTTCTGCAGGCGTTTTTAGGAAATATTCATTTGTAGAACAAGGGAAGGCTATTTTTGTACATTTACTAGTGCGACGACTGTCTCGATAACCCAGCCAGTAATTACAGAGGTAAATTTAAAAATAACCGCGAAGACACTGGCTCAGCAAATGGATATTTTCTATGAGAAAATTGAGATTTTCTTGACTAAATTTAAGGGTTAACGGGTTAATCGACGCTTGCAAAGGCAAAATATGATTTTAACCCTTTAACTCTCACAGGTCAGAAATGATAAATGTAAGGAATATTTTGATGAATATTTTGAAACTAATTTGACAGCTACGGCAGCACCAGTTCCCAGTCAAATTAGTTTCAAAATATCCTACAGCTTTCCTGTATAGTTCTCTTGAAATTGAGACACTGGAATTACAAGCGCTTAAAGAGGTTAACATGCTGATTTTATGACACAAATTCCATTTTTTATGAATATCGAGTCAGAATTTACTCAGAAAAACTCTCAAGTGTGCTTTATAAAAATTTGCCTTACAGATTATTACCATAGAAACACTGAAAACGCCTTTCAGTTAACTGTCTGACTGCTGAATTCTTGCAGACAACATATTCAGAGTGTAATGGCTACATCTCTGGACCTCCTGAATATTTTCAATACAATTTGACTGAAAGTTGTTGGTGGCTAACCCACCAACAACTTTCAGTCAAATTGTTTCCAAAATATTCAGCAAGTTAGGAGTTTTTACTCATTTAAATTATTGTCCGGTGGCTTGTAGCAAGGAGAGTTAAGCTCTTTCATTTCTGAAATCCAAGTATTTCATATCCAACCATATGCATACAGGTAAGCTCTTGAATATTTTGAGACTAATTTGACTGGATGCATCAGAATATTCAACAGTTTAGTTTTATCACAATTAGGGATGCATGTATGGGTGAATTAATAATTAAAATAGAATATTGGTCAAAAATAATTTCTTCGTTAAATTTTTTCAGCGATTGGGTTACTGATTATTCCACCGAGCATAATACCATCTACCATCGTGATACTATCAGGAAGTTTCGATGACATCCACATCACACTAACACCGACCATAGAACATTAATGAATGGATCCAATCTGACCGTGACACATCATAATCAAAATACATTACTCGTTAGCTTATTTCAAAACTAAATGACATCTGCCCCACACAAAAGGGGCAATAGTTCAATGCTAACCTTTGATGAATTCACAATTTAATAAACCTTTGACTGCAACCACTCACAGTCCAAATAGTTTCAAAATATTCAACAGCTTATCATTATAATTATCTTGAAATTTATATTCTGTGAATTCATGGTTCAATACGTTAAAATGTATATAAAACATGTATATAAATAAAGACGGCGGAGCATAGCTAGAAATGGCCGGGTCATAGGTAGAAATGGATGCCCCTGTACTGGGTGACCTGATTAAGGAAATTCACCTTTCCAGTTTTTGCTAAACCTGCTCTGTGCCTCTAACTAAGCTCCACCCACACCTCGCTCATGTTTCGATCGATCCCTGACAATTAATTTCCAGAAATCTATATAAATAAGCACCCAGTCAAATTAGTTTCAAAATATTCAACAGAATCTTTATTAGATAGTAAAGACATACAATTCATACAACAATGCATAGTCCATCTTCAATTATGCGTTCGTGACATACTTATCTACGTCATTCATGACGTTATTGATTATGATGTCATTCTACACGTCGTGCAGTTAATTTTGATGTTATATGGTGGATGGATGGAATAGAAAGGTCATTTGGTCATCCTAACCATTTGACTCCTCCCATTTTGACACATTGTAAAGCTTTTCCAGATTTTCAGGATTTTTTATACATTTTTTAATTTTTCAAAACATGGCCAAATATGTGGAATCCAACTTTCTTGACACAAATTGGACCTATAGTTTCCAGAATATCCACAGATACAGAATTTGATCCGGGATCTGGGTTTTTGGTTTTTTTATCTGGATCACAACTAAAGTCAGGAAATCTTGGTTGATGCTAAATTCCGTTGTCAATTTTTCATCCAAAAAGAAACAGTGTTTTTTACATACATCCCCGCACACATACACGTGCACACGCCCGCATGCACACTCACAGATCCTAACCCGCAGATCCTAACGCAATCCCCTGTGTCTTTTATAGGGGGAACCTACAGGCCAAGTTTGATGACTTTCAGTAGAGAAGACACAAACATATGCACTCTCTGATGATCCATTGAGTGATTTATTAGCTTACCTCTATAGCTTACTACACCTTTACCTAAAGACCTATAAGTTCGACAGTCAGAAACTTGTAATAATCCTAGCCTTAGCGAGGATTAGGGAAAAGAAGATTATCCGGCTGAAGTCGGATTAAAATTGTAATCCTACAATATTTATTTAAATGTTACAGGATTACATTGTTGCTTGGATTCAAGTTTCTGCGACCAGAGGCCATTGTTGATGCAGGGATTGTGATTAACTCCAACAATAAAACTCACCAAAAATCAGTTCTGCAGAGCTCTTCAGAAATGTCAATTTGCAGAGCAAGAGAAGACTATTTTTGTAAATTTATCACTGGAATGGCTGGCTCGATAACCGAGCCAGTCATTCCAGTGAAAGATTTTCAAAAATAATCTTCTGTTGGTCTCCAAATGGACATTTTCTGAGAAAATTCAAATTTTCTTGAACAAATTTGAGGGTTAAATGGTTAACCTTACTGCATTCTACAATTAACTTAGCAATAGTCAGAAGCTTGCTTATTATTTTGTGAGTAAGCATACATCTAGATCGTAAAAATTTTCAGTCCATGCTTTCAAAATACTGATCAAGTTTCTTATCTGTCTGAGTGCTGTAAGCCACCAGAAAATAATTTCAATGGGCAATAACTCTGGAAGTGGTGAATATTTAGAAAAAAATAATTTGACTGAACGTAGTTGGAGGCTTAACCGAAAACAATTTTCAGTCCAACTGCTTTCAAAATATTCAGCATATCCACAGCCCAATGGAAAATGTAGTCTGCAGAAATTCAGCAAGCAGACAGTTAAATTTAACCCTTTAATGGTCAGATTTGGTTGGGAAAAAAATCAAAATATTTGCTTATTGAATGTCCATTTGCACGCCAAGAGAAGACTATTTTTGAAAATTGACCACTTGGTTATTGAGCTAGTAATTCCAGTGGTTAAAATAGTCATATCTTGGCCTGCAAATGGGCATTTCACAAGACCACTGTAGAGGTCAGTTTTGGCCGGCTTGACCATTAAAGGGTTAAGCTATTCAGATGTTAGTTGTCAATTAAGCTGCTGGTATAAGGAGTTAGAAATCTAAGGGTTAACTATTTAACTCTTGAAATGACAGTCTCAATTTCAAGACAACTATACAGGAATGCTGTTGAATAGTTTGAAACCAATTTGACTGCAACCTGTTGTTGGCATAGGTAGCAATAGCTTCCAGTTAAACTAGTCTCAAAATATTCAACAGAGTATTCATTACATTATACAGAATTTTGTATTTTATGCTTGTAAACATCAAAGGGATAACTCTTTAACATTCATACAATGTATTAGCTAAGAATGGCTTTTTCAGTGGTTAGGAGAAATGTCCATTTGCAGACCAAGAGAAGACTATTTTGGAAAATTTACCACTGGAATGACTAGCTCGATAACCGAGCCAGTCATTTCTAGTGGTAGATTTTCAAACATAGTCTTCTCTTGGTCTGCAATGGACCTTTCCGGTTTTAGCCATGCCACGCCCATCTCTAGCTAAGCTCCACCCACACCTCGCTCGTGTTGGGATCGATTGATCTCTGAACACCCTGACTATCAATTTCCGAAAAACTACACAGGTAAGCTGTTGAATATTTTGAAACTAATTTGACTGGGTGCTGTTGCTTCCCAAGGCAGGAACAGCGCCCAATCAAATTAGTTTCAAAATACTCAACAACATGTTTATTAAATAGCAAAGAATTACAAAGACATACCATTCATACAATGTGTCCGACCATTTGAGATTTGGTGACAGTCTATATGGAACCCTTTGTAACGCAATGATTCTGACGTCATCACTGAGCTGATTATGACATCATGCGAGGTCTGATGATGGATGGATACTCTGGAAAGGTGAATTGGACATCTTCTATGAGAACATAGAAATTTTCTTGAACAAATTCGCGGGTTAAAGCATTAATGGCAAAGCTGACTATATAAAGGAAGTCGAAGTTGCAAGCAATTAAAAAATATATTCAAAGAATTTGTTTATATTTACTTCCCGGAGAGTGGCGATTAAACCATAATCACTGTATACAGACCAGCGGAGGTACTTAAATTATACTAGTTATAATGCAAAAAAATTGTTTCACAGCTCCATCTTGATATAAGTAATGTCAACAACTCCACAAAAAATATGGAAGTGATATCTGAAGCCATATCAGTTCATTGCCAATTGACGATATACAAAACTATTGGTTTGATTGGTGTCTATCGAGTCCCTGATTCCAGGTCCCATTCACGCCATATCATGTAGTTTTTCTCATCCATGCTAAAATTAGAGAGTACCCTAGGTGCACAGCTATGAATAACGGGGGTACCATGCTAGATTTTGTGCAAAAAACTTATAGAACTAATTAATATTTAACAATCATGCAAGATTTTCTAGGGGTCCCATGGGACCCACTACCACAACTTTTGGGGTCCCCAGTTACATTTGGGGGGGGGGGCTATACCCTCAAAAGGACCCTTATGAGAAACCCTGCAATTATCTCCCCTACAAAACTAAACTATATGGCATGGATTTCTACAAAGCTTTCTTTACCTGAGAAATTATTTCATTTGTGGAGTTTACTATGACAACTCTGCACACGTAACCAATCACATATCAGTTGCCATATACAAAAAGTTTTCAAACCAATAAAATATTATAAAATCATCACCACAATTTCATCAGATGTTGTTGCATTAATGACAATGCATTCTTGTCTAGCAACACTGTGGTCATTTATATAAAGTGACTGACCAAACAGTCAATAGAAGATTGGTCATTCTTCAGCCAATTGAAAATATCTCAAGCATTCGCCCTCTTGTAAAATTAATGATCAATCTTTTTGTGTGAAATTGCACCAAGCTCTACTGGGCACAAATACATTGATCAAGTGTTCAGACACAGAGTTCAGTTCCCTTTTCGTCAATGGGATATTTGAAATATTTAAAATTAACCGTTTAATTGTCAAGCCATGCAAAATCGACCACTTCTATGGTTTTGAGTCCATTTCCAGGCCAAGATAAGACTATTCTTAAAAGATTTACCAATGTAATGACTGGTTAGATAATTGAGCGAGTCGTTCCAGTGATACAGTTTCAAAAATTCCAATGTCTTGGCTTGCAAATGGACACACACCGAAGAAAAATGTAAATCTTTGTGAGAATCTTGACCATTAAAGGGTCATGCTGTCTTTCACAAATTACTTTAGATCATCCTGGATGTTTATAAATATATAGTTCCATAACCATTAATTTCCAGAAAACTATACAGGTGAATATTTTAAAACTAATTTGACTGGGTGCTGTTGGTGCCTATGCAAAATATTTAACAGCATGTTTATTAAATAGTAAAGACATACAATTTGTACAACAATGCTTAGGCCGTCATCAATTAAGCATCTGTAACAAACTTATCTATGTCATTCATGACATAATTGATTATGAGGTCATCCTACAGGTCATGTAGGTGATTATGATGTCAACTGATTGATTGATGGATAAACTAGAATGCTCCATTGCTTTGTAAGAAATTTTAGCATTCTCTATCTATCACAGAACAGTGAATTCACACAATTTCCTCCTACTGAAAAGGCCATTGACCATTTGATAATGATTTTATCTTGAATGTCTTTTATTCTTCTAAGAAGTGATCTGTGTCATGCTAGTTAACACAATGACTACCCCTTTAAGATCAAGTGCACTTTTAACTCTTTAATGGTCAAATTTCATCAAGAAAATTTACTTATCTGCCTATTGAATGTCCATTTACAGGCTAAGAGAATAACATTTTTGAAAATTTATCACTGGAATGACTGGTACGATTTTCGAACCGGTCATTCCAGTAGTAAATTTTCAAAATTGTTCTCTTGGCATGCAAATGGACACTCCCAAAGACCATAACAGAGGCGGGTTTTGGCTGGTATGACCATTAAATAGTTAAAACGACAACAAATTTTTTTAAAGCATTGCTAAATTTTGTATAAAGTATATCTGCCATGGGAGTTTTATTTCTACAGTACATCTCATAAATAAGTTCAAATGTTTTCAACCTATGACAGAAATAGGTTAGGTAGTGGAGCCCGTCATCACAGTGGTAGGTTTACAAAAAATTGTATTCTCCTTGCCTGCAAATTGATATTTCTTAAAGCCACTGCAACAACGTTTTTTGTCCAGTTTAACTATTAACATAGGGTTAACCATTTAATGGGCAAGCCAGCCAAAAGTGGCCTTCGCAGTCTTCTTGAGGAATTTTTGAAAATAAGATTTAAATTATTAGTCAAAAGACTGTCCTCTGTTTGTGTGCGTGCGCATGCATTTGTGTGAGTGCCTACATGCATGCCTGGCAGTGTATGTGTTAGTGTGTATGTACCTATCTTTCTGTGCGTGTGTGCATGCATGTATACGTACGTGCATGTATGTGTGTGTGCGTGAGTGCATGCACACGTCTGTGTGTGCCTGTCGCAGTGCACCATTCGGGATAACTCAAGTTTTACTGAAGATATTTTCAACACATCGGGATGGAACATTACCATTTGGATTCCGAAGAATCCTCCTGATGTTGGATGTCAAATGTCAAAGCTATGGTACCCAAGGACAAAAAAAAAGAAAATTATGTGTGTGTCTAGAGCTATAATGACCACAGATCTCCAGCCACCCCACCCCACATTTGGTCTGTAGTTTTATTAACCACACAAACGTACTTACCATCCAATCACAACAACCCGGTCTCAGCCACCCCCTGTTGGAATGATTTGAGAACTCTCTATGAGAACTTGAAAGTAATTCTTCTCTTTGCTATTAGCATGTGTAAGTTGTTGCGCATACGCAGTGACATAAGTCAGTCACAGAGTTCATTAGACTGGTGCCAGCCTTTTGTCTGATTGACATTAAGGGAAGTAATTCATTCGAGAAGCCTAAAATTGAATCATGGAGATGAGGCTCTTGTGCTATGAGGCTTAAAAGATAGGTTAAATTTTTTGTGGGGCTAAATATGGGTGGGTTGAATTTAGTGAGTATTAATTGAATAGGCTAAATGTTTGTGATGTAATAATAATTGACGGTCTACTGGAAGAATCTTCAGTAAGCATATTGCTGCCCTTAATGTTCCGAAGAACCCTACACACTCCGCGATGAGGGATAATAAAGTCAATGATATTGAAAACTGTGGTCCGGTGAGATACATATATCATTGAGTATGTGTTGAGTTTGTTATAGTAACCTCAATGCAAATTTTTAACAAACAAAAAACACCTGAAAATATTCAAACATTTCATAATGAATGAGAGTTTAATCTGAAATCTCACACGTGTATTGATGGTGGATTAAATTATTCTATTAAACCCACATGTAGTCGATATAAGTTGACATATTCTAAACAAACAATAGCATGAAATGGACGTGATGCTGAAAAATAAAACCTTCGCGAAAGATAATCAGAAATCCACCAGAGCAAACACGAATAATAAAATTGACTCAAATCATCGAATCGGAAAGAAAGGGGTGGGATAAAAAAGGCGAAATATGATATGAGAAAGGATTAAGGTATATTTGACGGTGTGCTTCAGATCCGTTACTTAGGACCCGCAACTTGATAGGTGTCAATAAAACAGACGTGTGGAGTTTGTGGATTTAAACAGACATGTTATTATTGCGATTCTTCAGCGGGAAGAGTTTTGTTCCTCATTGAAATTTTTAACCCTTTTAACCCCTTTAGTGGTCAAGAGAATTTAAATATTTTCTTATTGAATGTCCATTTACAGGTCGAGAGAATAGTTTTTGAAAATTTACCACTGGATGCCTGGCCTATAACCGAGCTAGTAGCCATTCCAGTGGTAAATTTTCAAAGAGCCCTCTAATCGTTAACCCTTGAAAGTCTGGTGTCTTAAATTCAAGATGAGTATATAGGAATTTTTTAACTAATTCACTGGAACATGTTGCTGCTGATACAGCACAAGCTCCCAGTCACATTAGTTTCAAAATATTGAATAAAATATCAGAGTTAATGAGTTAAAGGGTGGTTATTATTAACCCTTTCACCATCAAATCTGAGAAAAAGTAAATTATTTACAATGTCACGCATATTTTCGTTGAATATTTTGAAAGTAATATGACTGAAAGCCATTGCCGCCTAAGGCAGCAATGGCTTCCAGTGATTTTTAATTTCAAAATATTTAAAATGCATCCCTGTTTGTTTGCCATGAGATTGAGATACAGGGATAACATCACAATATCAGTAAGAGTCTGTGTCTGTTGTCAGGTAATACCAAGTATTGTAGGCATGGTATGGGAGCAAGGGTGGGCATAGGTATATGCGATAATGAATCAAGTAGATATTCAAGTGATAAACTTAAAGCTAAACATGTAAGATAAAGTATTTATTTCTAACCAGTATGTTAAGAAATTAAGAAATATGCAACATTTATCAGTATAAAAGTAGTCACCATACATTTGAGCTTTTATTTGTAACAATATTAGGTGGCTTTGTCAGAAATGTTAAAAATTTGACAGACCGACAGGTACCTGAAGTTGGAGAGAAAATTAAAAATGTTATTTGTATGTGTTAATATTGAAATGTTTCACATAACAAGTCAGCTTTAAATGTCCTTCATCTCATGGTCACAATGATGGACTCAAGTGAGTAGGTCTCATTGTTATCTTGATCTTTATCTTATCATAACCCGTTAACCCTTGAATTTTTTCAAGAAAATTCTGATTTTCTCAAAGAAAACGTCTATTTGCAGACCAAGAGAAGACTATTTTGAAAATTTACCACTGGAATGACTGGCTCTGTTATCGTTATGGCTGATATGAGGGTCAACGGGTTAATGGGCAAGCTGGCCAACAATAGCCTCTACAGAGATTCTGAGAAATGTAAATTTCCACAACAACTGGAATGGCTGACTTGATAACCTAAGCCAGTCACTTCAGTTGTAAATTTTGTAAATTTTTAAAACATATTCCTCTCATGGTCTGTAAAATGGACATACCCTAAAGACAATCTTTGTTTTTCTTGACCGATCTTGACCATTAACTGATTAAAAAGAGTGTGTGGCCGATGGATTGCATGTGCCCCCCACAACCCACCCCACCCCGCACACACATATGCACACACAAGAACAGCATGCATGCATCCTCCTGTGCCACGCCCTCTGATGAAGGGATAATTAGCGCATGTTTACCCCCCCCCCCCCAGAACTCATCATTATAATACAAGCATTAACACTGTTCATTCTGAAATCCTAGAAGCATGCTTTCAACAAAGATATTAAACATGAAATTTACTGTTCAGTATCTAACTACCATACAGATTAACTGTTGAATATTTGAAAACTAATGTGACTGGAAGCTGCCTCATCCTCATCTAACAGCTTACAGTTACACTATTTTTCAAATATTCAACAGAATATTTGTGACATTCACTGTCTGACTGCTGCAAGCCACCAGACAATAATTTCAACGGCCAATAACTCTGAAGCGGCCGAATATTTTGAAAACAATTTAACTGAAAGTTGTTGGTGGCATAGTTTTCAAAATATCCACAGTCAAACCCCCATGAAAACTTTAGTCTGCAGAAATTCAGCAGACAGACAGACAGTTAAAAATAATTTGTCATGTCTGATCTGTCGAGATCTCAGCATCCATTCTCTCAATCTCAAAATTATTAACCCCTGTGTACCAATCTGCCAATATTACACCTACAGCACCTCAATTTCTCGAGAATAAAATTACCAGATATGACCTGTTTATTTACAAATTAATTTGAATGAAAATTGGTGATACTTTACTAATTAATTTAACAATTTTCTAACTATGCAGTAGAATTAAAAGTATATAATTAGCTATTTAGCTATCGGCTGTGGAATGGTTAAAGAATCAGTTGTGATTGCTGCAAATCCTGAGCACTTATTTCAATTATATGACGATTCTCTGATATTGAACGGCATTTCATGATAATCCTGTAGCTCCTGTTATTATTCCAGACCTGTGATGTCCATTATTAACATGTCGCCATAGCGGGTTACAATTGTGGATTCGTGACAATATAATACTTCACTGACCAGTGGCTTTGTTGACAGTTCCAGGATGACCAATGTCCAGGGAGGAGCAGAAAGGATTAATCATTGTGCCTAGTGTTAACCATTTATCATTCAATCTGCCACCCAAACCGCTTCTTGAGCAATTTCCATTTGCAGGCCAAGAGAAGACTATTTTTGAAAATTTACCACTGGAATGACTGGCTCGATAACTGAGCCAGTCATTCCAGTAATAAATTTAAAAAAATAGTCTTCTCTTGGTCTGCCAATGGACATGGTATATGAGAAAATAAAAATAAAAAACAGATTTGAGGGTTAAAAGATCCAAGATAATACATGGTCATTGTCCGACAAATTTTTTTAATACAGATTTCAACTATTTATTGGTTATGAATCAAGGGAGAGAACTTTTCATCGTAGAGCATAACAATCTAGATCTGAAATCTATTTAATCGATTTCTCCAGCGTCCCCGATGAATGACCCGTTTGCAGGCCAAGAGGAGACTATTCTTGCCATCTTACTGCAGGATTATCATGAAATGACGCTCAATATCTCAGACTGACTCGATAAACGAGCCAGCGATTTCAGCAGGAAATTTATATACCTGTATAAAGTGCTATCTTGGCCTGAAAATGGGCATTGGCTAATTAGTCTTTTAACCTTTACAAGTCAGACGTGAAAATTTGTAATGCTCAAATTAAATTAAAAGATACATTTTTTTAATATGTACCCTAGTTTCTTTGTAATGGACCTTTCCAGTTTTAGCTATGCCCCGCCCATCTCTAGCTAAGCTCCACCCACACCTCGCTCATGTTGGGATCGATCGATCTCTGAACACCATGACTATCAATTTACAAAAAACCCACAGATAAGCTGTTGAATATTTTGAAACTAATTTGACTGGGTGCTGTTGCTGCCTAAGGCAGCAACAGCACCCAGTCAAATTAGTTTCAAAATATTCAACAGTATGTTTATTAAATAGCAAAGAATTACAAAAACATACAATTTATACGTGTCAGACTCTGAGATTTGATGACGGTCTATATGGAACCCTGTGTGCCGTAATAATTGTGACATCATCATACACGCGCTGAGCAGATTATGACATCATACGAGGTCAGATGATCGATGGATACTCTGGAAAGGTGAATTGACACAGTAAAAGATAGAATATGGACAGAGTGGCAATGGTTAATAGTTAAAATGGTGAACAATGGCAGTGGTGTTGATGAATGTGTGATAAGGTAACTGTGAGATGCATACATCTCATTCTCTTATTGAAGACCAAGACAGTCATTCCAGTGGCAAATAGTCAAAATAGTCTTCTCTTGAGATAGAAGTGGTCATTTATCAAGACCACTGGAGAGGCTATTTTGACCAGCTTGATCACTAAGGGGGTTATACGAGTCTGACTTAAGTGTCATAATCTCATCAACTCTGCAATTCAAGGGAGACAACTGCACAAACAGAAGACATTTACTTGAGAGTTCATTCATCTGTCAGTGTTTATTGTTTACGAACACAGAGAGCTCACATTTATCACTGACCATCAGCCACTATTATTGATACAATCTGTGATGGACTGAACAATCAGCTCGGACAATGCCTTCTGAAGAATGTTTCAATTAGTGCATGGCTAATAGTGAGCGTGTTTCTGTGCGTGGCTAGGCGGGGGATATTGTTACAACTAATCAAACGCAAATATGGCGGAAAAATTAATATCGCAACTTTACTGCGATCCATGCCAATTAAAGGAATACTGCTACTGCTTAGAACGTATTTCCTGCTGTTGTATTAACACTTTAACACTCATATCCGGCCAAAAGTGGCTTCTTCAGTTGTCTTGAGAAATCTCCATTTGCAGACCAAGATAAGACTATATTTGAAAACTTACCACTGGAATGACTGGGCTCAATAGCTGTAAATGTTGAAGCCCACTGCAGTAGCGTTTTGGTATGGAAAATTTTAAAAGAATTCATGATGCCACCAAAGCAGCGAGAAATCAAAATTCTGAATATAAATTCTAGAGCCTACGACAATATAATGCTTCCTACCAAATTTGGATAAAATCCACCAAGCGGTTAAGGAGATGTCTTTCATAATTTCAAATACATTTTTCATAAAATCTATGATTTCCATCACAAAATTTGACCAAACAAAATCCTGAATAGATGTTCTGGAGCTTACCATGATAGGGTAATTCTAGCCTAATTTTGTTGAAATCTGTTAAGCATCTAAGGAGAAACATTTTGACAATTTTTCTAAGTATCTAAAATTTTCACCCAGAAAATCGACTGGTCAAAATTCTGAATAGAAGCTATGGAGCCTACCCCAATAGCGTCTGTCCAGCCAACTAGGCTTGAAATCTGTCAATCGGTTATGATGATCGATGATTTCTGGTAAGTCTTTAATAAAATAAAAAACTTTCACCAAAAAAAGTGATCAATCAAAATTCTGTATGAAAGTTCTAAAGCTTATCCCAATAGGGTCCTTTCAGGCGAATTAAATTGAAATCCGGCAAAAGGTTAATGAGCAGTTTTGACAATTTCCAGTAAATAATAATATCAACTACATGATGTATAGAATTACTTCATAATTAATTACAGTATGAATGACTCAATTTAGTCCGTCTGAACGGCTTAAAATTCTGATACATTGTACGAATTGTATGTCTTTACTATTTAATAAACTTTGTCGAATATTTTGGAACTAATTTGACTTGGTGCTCTTACTGCCAGCTTACCTGTATAGTTTTCTGAAAATTTATAGTCAGGGAGTTCAGGGATCGATCGATCCCAACATGAGCGTGGTGTATGTGGAGCTTAGCTAGAGGTGGGCGGGGCATAGCTAAGAGTTCAATAAACCTTTTAATGGTAAAGATGACCAAAAAACGGCCTCTTTAGTCGTCTTGAGGAATTTCCATGTGCATGTCAAGAGAACACTATTTAAAAAAATTTACCACTGAAATGCCTATAACTGAGCCAGTCATTCCATTGGTAAATTTTCAAAAATAGTCTTATCTTGGCTGCAAATGGACATTTTCTATGACAAAATATTGCGATTTTCCTGATCACATTTGACCATTAACCCTTTAACCATCAGCCAAAAACAGCTTATGCAATGGTCTTGAGAAATGTGAGAAGACTATTTTTTTTAATTTACCACTGAAATCACTGGCTCGGTTATCGAGCCAGTCATTCCAGTGGTAAATTTAAAAAATAGTCTCTTGGTCTGCAAATGGACATTTTCTATGAGAAAATTTAAATTTTCTTGAACAAATTCGAGGGCTAAAGGGTTAAGCGGTTAACGCAGAGGCAGACTTTACCATCAAGCGACATCTAATGAACAAACCTGTATTGTTTTGTCTGACACATGTGCGCAAAACAACACAGCACACACGCAAAAATCAAATTTACACAAATTCACGACATTCCTCGCTAATTCTATAGTAAATTTAATTAAAATCCCAAACAAAACGTAGCGACTGGCAATTTTCTTTAAACACAAAGACAAATTTGCACCGAACAGTCGGTGAATTCTGTAAATTCGGCCAAACATGACATTCATGGCTTTTGTTGCAAATTTTCAAAGTTTATTTTGGTGTTTTTCTCTTAAATTTGCAGGGTCTATCCACGGTAAATATTGACTCTTGTAATATTTGCAAAATCCGGCGGACTTTGTTTTTTCAAATAAACTGGACACTGGTTTCTTAACCCTGCAACACTCGAACCAACCAAAAAACATCTCCTGCACTGGTCTTGAGAAATGTACATTTGCTGACCAATAGAAGACTATTTTTGAAAATTTACTAATGAAATGAGTGGCTTGATAACCAAGGCAGTCATTCCAGTGGTAAATTATTTTTAATAGATTTCTCTTGGTCCGAACATGGACATTTTCCATCAGAAAATTGAAATTTTCTGAAACAAATTTGGGGATTAAATTGTTAAATGACCAGTGGTCAGTTGATCTGCATTGTACAAATCATGTTTGGGGTGGGTGTGGGTTAGGGGATAGGGGTGTGTGTGTGTGTGCTGGTGTGTGTAGGTTGGGCGTGTGTGTGTGTGTGTGTGTGTGTTTGTGGGTAGGTGGGGTCTGATGTTTGTCATTGTGTCTACTGGCTAACATAGTGACAACAATGAAACAAAGACATCTATAGACACAGCTCAGCTAAACTGTGACTGCCAGAGATCACCTGTCATTTAGTGGTGGTTCTTTAAGCCACGTGGTTCTTCAAGCCTAGCTGTTCTTTAATACAGGTGTGTTTTAAGCCAAGTGGTTCTTTAAGGCAGATGGTTCAAGTCGTTCTTTAAAGCAGGCGGATCTTTAAGCCAGATGGTTCTTTAAGCCAAGTGAATCTTTAAGACAGATGGTTCTTTAAATCAAGTGGTTCTTTAAGACAGGTGGTTCTTTAAGACAGGTTGTTCTTTCAAAATTCTTTAACCATTTAACACTCATATCGGCCAAAAACAGCCTCTGCAGTGATCTTGAGAAATGTCCATTTGCAGACTAAGAGAAGAGCATTTTTTTTTTAATGAGCCAGTCATTCCAGTGGCAAATTTTCAAAAATACTCCTCTTGGTCTCCAAATGGACATTTTCTATTAAGACAGGTGGCTAATGAACCACCAGAACTTTGTTTCAAAAGCTATATCTTATAGCAGGCCACTCACTTGTATTCACCATTAGCTGAAATCACCTGAAACCTTCTGCAGTCAGGTCTTGTAAAATTCCCATTTGCAGAACAAGAAGACTATTGAAAAATTTACTACTGGAATGACTGGCTCGGTTATCTCGATTATGTCCAAAAATACTCGTTTCTTGGTCAGCAAATGGACATTTACTTTATTTTCTTGAACCAATTTGGGCATTACTGATCTAAGAAACACTCCGCCACAAAGGCCCCCCCACACCACCCCCACCCACCCACAAACCCCCACCCCAACACCTGTCTATATTGACTGATTATTGACTAATTTCTTAACCCTCAAATTTGTTCGAAAAAACAACTATTGAAAATTTATCACTGGAGTGACTCGCTCGGTTATCAAGCCACTCATTCCAGTTGCAAAATTTTTCAAACACAGTCGTCACTTGGCCTGCAAATGGACATTCTTTAAGACCTTGCAAAGGCCGGTTTTGGCCAGCTTGACCATTAAACGGTTAACCCTCAAGTCTGTTAAAAAAAATTTAAATTTTCTCATAGAAATTATCCATTTGCAGACCAATAGAAACTTATTTTTGAAAGTTATTCACCGGAATGACTGGCTCGGTTATCGAGCCAGTCATTCCAGTGTTAAATTTTAATAGTTCTTTCCTGGTCTGCAAATAGACATTTTCCAAGACCACTACGGAAATCATTTTCGGCCGACATGGGTGTTAAAAGGTTAATTCCTCAAGACAGACAAAAATGGCATCTGTAGTGGTCTTGAGAATAGAAATGTCCATTTGTCATCAAGAAAATATTACTTTTGAAAATTTAACACTGGAATGGTTAACCCTCAAATCTGTTCAAAAATTTAAATTTTCATATCGAATTCCAGTTGTAACTTTTTAACATAGTCAACTTAACCCTTAACCCTGGTGTTAAAATTTTTAATTTTCAAATTAAATTAAAAGATGAACTGGTGTCCATTTTTCAACAAATTTGGTGGGAGATATCATAGACAGCAATATCTTCCAGCAAAATTGTTGAAAAATGTACACCAGGTTCTTTGATATTGACACAGTAAAAGATAGAATATTGACATCAGAGTGCTAAGGGTCAAAGCAATATTTTGATATGTCTTAAAGGTGCACATTCACACCAGAATGATTGAAAATAAAATTGTTAAAATTGCATACTTTTATAAGCTTAAATTATGTGCCTATGTGTAATGAAACGAAATAAATCTTAACATATGATGATTCCATTCCATATAAATTAATATAATTTTTTTAAGTTGCGAAGTTGAAATAGAGGCCCGTGCAAGCCACTAGACAATGATTCCAATGGATGATAACTCTGAATATACTGAATATTTTGAAAACAAACTGACTGAAAGTTGTTGGTGGCTTAGCCACAAACAACTTTCAGTCATATTGTTTTCAAAATATTCAGCATATCCAGAGTTAAATCCCATGGAATATACAGTCAGCAGAAATTCAGCAGGCAGACAGTTTAAAACAGGTGACTGTGTATTTTCCTGATTTCTATGGAACAAAGCACACTATTATCAGTGTACAATACACAATTCATGCAATATTGTGATTCTTAAAATGATATACTGTAACATAAACCGCCCCCTTTTTCATTAACCGCTTCATTTAATATAACCCTTTTATTACCAAATTTCCAAAGCAATCCAATTTTATTTTATTTAAACTAGTTAAATGTGAAACAGCTAGGATAATAATTTTGACGACGTAAAAAATTAATGTCAAATTGTTTTGTCTTTTAAATCAAAAATGTACATAGTAATTTTAATCATAATTTATAAAATATGAGGGGATATGCAAATTAAAATAACACATCAGTAACGTTATATCACAATATTTCAAGCGTATGAAATTAGATAGCACGATTGTATATATCAACAGAAAACATGTCATTATTCCTTCAAACTACAAAAACATTTCAGTATTTGTAAACCTGAATCTATGGCAAATCATGATCTGACAAGAAATTGCACTGAATATCTAATTAACCCTTTAACACTCATATCAGTAAAAAAACCAGCTTCTGCAGTCATCTTGAGAAACGTCCATTTGCGGACCAAGAGAACATTATTTTTGAAACTTTTCAACTGGAATGATTGTCTCGATAACTGAGCCAGTCATTCCACTGGTAAATTTTCAAAACCTGTTTTCTCTTGGTCTAAATGGACATTTTCTATGAGGAAATTGAAATTTTCTTGAACAAGTTTTAGTGTTAACAGGTTTAAAGCTGTTTAATTGCTTGAAAATGATATGGTTTCTGTCCGGTGTCACAAGCCGCAAAAATATTTTTATATTGCACAAGAGTGTTTTTGTTGAACTAAAATCATTATGGAATCTTTATGAATCATAAATTTTAATGTATAATGTGCTTTGTTATTTAACAGATTTCTACATAATTATATATATCCCAAATAGTCACCCTACCGAGAAGACGATATTATACTTGGGTCCGTGTTTACATGCAACATGTATGAAGGTGATATAATTGTAACGTAGGTGGCATTATTTGAAATATTACAAATCTGACCGACCGACAAAGCGACTTATACTAGTTGTGAGTCACAAGAAATACACACAGACCTGATTGACTTCAGATACACATATGGACGGATGGACGGGCAGACAGATAGACAGAAAGACAGGCAGGCAGGCAGGCAGACATAGACAGACAGGAAGGCAGGCAGACAGACAGGTAAAAAGGCAAAAAGACAGACAGACAGACAGACATGTAATACCCTCTCTGCTTTAAGGTAAAGATAATTGGACTATTTAGACCAATGAGAGATGTTCATCCTGACCACATGGCTTTATATACAACAACAATACACCTGGCATATTGGGTGAAATAATGTTAAAAGGCATAATACCAGGTATTGACCAGCCATTAGTGAGTTAACCAGTTAACATTCATATCAGCCAAAAATGGCTTCTGCAGTCATCGAGAAATGTCCATTTGCAGACCAAGAGAAGACTACTTTTAAAAATTTACCACTGGAACGACTGGCTCTATAACCGAACCACTGAGTCGTTCCAGTGGGTAAATTTTCAAAAATAGTCTTCTCTTGGTATGCAAATGGACACCTATGAGAAAATTGGAATTTTCGAGGATTAAAGAAACAATCAGATATTTAGCCTTCTATAGATTAACCCTTTAATGGTCATACCGGCCAAAACCATCATCTAGTATGGTCTTCTGGACTGTCCATTTACAGGACAAGAGAACACAATTTTAGAAATTTTACCACTGAAATGACTACCTCGATAACTGAGCGAGTCATTTCAGTGATAAATTTTCAAAAATCGAATTCTCTTGGCCTGTAAATAGACATTCGATAAGCTGATATTTAAATTTTCTTGACCAAATTTGACCATTAAAGGGTTAAATAGATAGCACAGTACAGATCAGAAATAACTTGTACAATAAACATGGTCTAACCCAAGGGCCTGTGGCGCTCACCTGGACCATAAGCATTTAAACCATTTGCATTTAAATAGACATGATGGATGATTTTCAGAAAATCAAAGATGGGCACAAAAATTGACCAATCAAAACTCTCATTTAATATGTTGAAGCTTACAATCATAGGATCGTTTTACCCAAGTTCTGTTGAAATCGGGTTATTGATTGAAGGAAGGAGTACCGTTTTTAAATGGTTCTGGAAAAATCAGAAAATCAGAGATTGCTGCCAAAACATTGACTTATCGAAATTCTAAATAGTTTGGTTGAAATCGGCCAAGCGGTTAATGAGGAGTAGTCTTAACTGATTTCACAAAACATTCATAAAATCCAAAATGGCCGCTGGAAAATTGACCAATCAAAATTCTATATGCAACTTCTAAAGCCTACCGCCCTAGGCTCATTCCAGCCAGTCCGGTTGAAATCGCCCAAGTAGTTAATGAGTAGACGATTTTCAGACATTTTTCGTAAAACTCAAGATGGCCACCGAATAAATTGACCAATGAAAATTCTATATACAAGCTCTGAAGTATAGCGCTTTAGGGTCCTTCCAGCCGAGTTTGCTTGAACTCATTCAAGCGGTTAATGAGGAGTAGCCATTTAACTGATTTCCCAAAATTTTCAAGGTGGCCACCGGTAAAATAGACCAATCAAAATTCTGTATACAAGTTCTGAAATCTACTAGCCTAGTATCCTTCCAACAAATTCTGGTTGAAATTGCTCAAGCAGTTAATGAGGAATAGCGTTTAAAACGATTTCCCAGCATTTTTCAGAAAATCTAAGATGGTTGTCGGGAAAATTGATCAATCATAATTTTGTATATATGTTCTGAAGCATACTAAGCAAGGGTTCTTCCATCCAAGTTTTATTGAAATCGGCCCAGTGGTTATCAACTAGGATTTTAAGTGATTTCCAGAAATTGTCAGAAAATCCAAGATAGCTACGGGAAAAATTGACCAATCAAAATTCTGTATACAAGGTCTGAAACATACTAGCGTACTATCCTCCCAGATAAGTCTGGTTGAAACTGTCCAAGCAGTTAATGAGGAGTAGCATTTTAAATGATTTCCCGCAACTTTTTTGGAAAATTCAATCAAAATTCTGTATACAAGGTCTGAAACCTAGCCCCAAAGGGTCCTTCCAGCCAAATTTGGTTAAAATCCGCTAAGCGGTTAATGAGGAGTAGCGTTTTTAAACAAAAGTTGATGGACAGACGGATGCTGGATGGACAGATGGACGACAGACAGGCGCCATGCCATAAGCTCATTTGACCATTCTGGCCCGGTGAGTTAAAAACAGAAACATGTTAGTTAGTAAGAAATGTTCTCTTGAATAAAGACATTTACTGCCTAAAGCCTAGGGCAGATGGCCAACATTTTATGCAGAACATTGTTGAGAACAATGTTTCACAGAAAAGGTTGACCTCCTATGCTAAAAAATCCATGGAAACATTGTTCGCGTTTAATATCGCCTAACATTGTTCTCTCATGTGGGTTGCCCAGCGAAACATTGTTGGCCATTCAAAATGGCGGCCCACATCATGGATGAAGATGAATATGTTTAGTCTGATGACTTTTTTTTGTCAAGAGAGAAGGAAGAATTTAGCCTGGAATTGTTGCACATGTGCCGCTCAACAGAAACATTTACACAAAACAATATTTTTGTTGGAAGTCAGAAAAAGTTGTCCGTCTGCGCCCTGCTTTATGTTCAAAATATTTAACAGTACATCTTAGTTTGTTTTAGAAACAATCAAAATTACATCTCAGCTGTACTTTAGTATAGGTCTGACTGGATAAGAAGTTCATTTATACTTAACCATTTAGCACTAGTCAGCCAAAAATGGCTTCTGCAGTTGTCTTGAGAAATATCCATTTGTAGACCAAGACTATTTTTGAAAAATTTACCACTAGAATGACTGCCTCGATAACAGTCGTCTCTTGGTCTTCAAATGGACATTTTCTATGAGAAAATTGAAATTTTCTTGAACAAATTTGTGGGTTAAAGGGTTAATTACTAATGCTTTAACCCTTTAATGGTCAAGCCGGCCAAAACTTCCCTCTGCAGTGGTCCTGAGGAATGTCCATGTGAAGACACAGATAACACATATTTTAAAATATTTATGACTGGAATGATTGGCTCGATAATAAGGCCAGTCATTTCAAAAAAATGTTTAAAAGTTTTAAAAAATTGTCTTATATTGGCCTTCAAATGGACATACACCGACGTAAAATGTAAATCTTTCTGAAATAAACTTAATTGGTCATTAAAGGCTAAATTTGTTCAAGAAAGTCTATTCTTTGCTAATTGTATGTCCATTTGCAAGATCATTTTTGAAAATGTATCACTGGAATGACTGGTTAGGTTATCGTGTCAGGCATTCTAGTGACAAAATTTCAAAAATAGTCTTCTCCTGGTCTGCAAAGAGACATTCCGCAAGACCCACTGCATGGCCAGTTTTAGCTTAACAATTAACGGGTTAAAAACCTAGTATGATTTGAATTCATAAAATGATCAGGTTCTTTCAATACCCGAGTCCCAAACAAGATCTATAATTATAAAACATAAAATACACCCTCATGATTTTGTCAAAGAGAGAAGGCGTGGCAGTCAGTCTACTAGCTTGCCAATTTCAGTGATATTAAACCCTTTACCAGCCAAGCTGAAAAAACCCAGTTTCTGTAGTGGTCTTGAGAAATGTCCATTTGTAGATCAAGAGAACAATTTTTTTTTAAATTTACCAATGTAATGACTGGCTCGATAAGGGAGCGAAGGCCTTTCAGGGATACATCTTAAAAAATCTCTTGGTCTACAACAGGACATTTTCTGAGAAAATTTAACAAATTTGAGGATTAAATTGTTACTCATTACTTAACATGTTTCCAAACAAAATGGCTACCAAAAATTCAGAATAAAATTTCCAGACCCATGTGTTCCTTCTAGACAAATTTGATTAAAACCTGCCATGATCAAAAGTTGACGGACGGATGATGGTGGCCATGACATAAATGGCATAAGTTCACTTGGGCCCATTCTGGTCAGATGAGTTAACAATTCATTTCCTCACTCAATCATACGACATCATAATCAACTATATGACCAGTAGGCTGACATCATAATCATGACATCATGAATGATTCGATATAGTCCGTCTTCAACGCTTAACCCTTTAATGATCAAGCCGACCAAAATCGGCCTCCCAGTGGTCTTGAGGAATGGCCATGTGCAGGCCAAGATAAGACTTTACAACCGGAATGACTGGATCGATAATCAACAGCAGTCAGTCAAATTAGTTTCAAAATATTCAACAGGATTCACGATATATTTTTCAGGAAATTGATAGTTAAGAAGTTCAGGGATCGATCGATCCCAACACGAGCGATGTGTGGGTGGAGCTTAAGTGGGGATGGGTGGGGTATAGCTAAAACTGGAAAGCACCATATTGCATAGGAAGGACTCCTAAATCCCCCCCCCCCCACCTTAAGACCCACCCTCATTCCAATTCGGGCACAACTCTTCCCAGAACAGCCTGCATCTACTCCCCCTGCCCTCATTCACAAATTCTTGTCTTTGCCTATAATGACAAGGTGTTGTGCACATGATATCATCAGTCTAGACTCGTTGTATGCATATTCATTTTTACACAGGTAATAATTATGAGAAGGGGTGGGAAATAATGTTGATTACAGGTGTTGGATTTCAGGTAAGGATCTAGGAAATTAACACACAATATTATGATTATTATGCATAAGTAACTTTTTTTCTTGAAAATCACTAACCATATAATTAACACTTTAGCCCCTAAACCCTCAAATTTGTTCACAAAAATTATAATTTTCTCATAGACAATGTCTATTTGCAGACCAAAAGTAGACTATTTTTTAAAAATTTACTGGTGGAATAACTAGCTTAGTTATCAAATGATGAATTGTCAAAAATAGTCTTCGCTTGGCCTGCAAACAGACATTTTTCAAGCTCACACCAATTGTCGGTTTTGGTCGGCTTGACCATGCAGCAAAGGGTTAACCCTTTAACCCTCATGTCAGCCAAAAACAACTTCTGCAGTTCTCTTGGGAAATGTTTATTTTCAGATAATAGAAGACTACTTTTGAAAATTAACCACTGGAATGACTGGCTATATAACCGAGCCAGTCATTGCAAGTGCTATATTTTCACCAAGCGTTTTAGTGAAACTCAACATATGCCCGTAGGCACATTTGTTTTTAGGAATGCTAAATGTGAACAGTTTGTCTTTCATAATTCTCTGAGAAGGGGGGTGGGGGGGGGGCGCGACTTCTATTAGGTACACATCTGGAATTCACGCAAAAAACATCACTAAAAATCCTGAAAGTCTTCACAGCTGCATTGATAATTACAATTACAAGACAATTTTGAATTTTTTATAGTTTTTCAAGGGAGATAATGCTGGTGAATATGGGAGGATTTTGTTGAAACGAATCACTGCACTTCGTCTATCCCTAACACATCTGCTGAGAAGAAAATTGTGATTGTAGGTTCAAAACTCTTCAAGATCTGCTCCAGACAAGAACATTTTGATGAATTTGAGCTTTTCAAGGGTGATAACTCTAGCGAATATGGGCAGATTTTGCCGAAACGAAATCGTGACACTTCGTCTATCCCGAACACATCAGCTGGGAAAAAATTGTGAGTGTAGGTTCAACTCTTCGAGATCTGCTCCGGACAGAAAACCAGATGGATGGACTGACGGATGGCGAGCACCATCACATAATACGACCCCGCTTACGCGGGTGTATAAAAAGAATCTTTTAATCTGCAAATGGACATGTTAAATGAGGAAATTTAAATTTACTTGAACAAATTTGAGGGTCAAATGGTTAATATACTGGATGCCATTGAACAATAAAACTATTATAGAGTGATAAAGATAGATAGATCTATTCAGTCTGGGCTCGAGACAAGAGGTCAGCATGACCATGACATTTGGCCTTTTGACCAGCAGATCAATATTGTGCCTTTTCACCCACTCACCCAAATATGATGGTGACGTGTTATACATCAACTATAATCACGATTCAAAACCAATTTTGACCATTTAAACGTTTAATGATCAAGCTGGCCAAAATTGACCTCTGGCACAGTCTTGAAGTATGTCTATAAGGATGCAAGGAATCTGTTATATATCCTGAAATTAATTTGACTGGAATTCTAGCAAAAGTTTCCATTCACATTAATTTAAAATCATATAACTTCTTATCTATACGGCTGCGTTGCAATGGAGATTTAAATTTCAGGAATGACAGAGTTAATGCCGATCTCTTTCCCTCCCTCCCTCCCTCCCCCTTCCTGCCAATCTCCCTCTTGCCCCCCTTGCCATCCCTTCCTCAATCTCGCTCCCGCCCTCTCCCCAAAAACTCCAAATGCGTGGACACAGCACGCACAAATGCGCCTTAGAGCGGCTGATAGTGTTTTTATAACACACATAATCATAAACAGTTACAGATTTGATACAATAACTAATTCTTAACCTTGTACAATCTCTCTGCCATACAAATATTATTATATTCCTCCACTCCGCTCCACTCCCCCCCCCCCACCCCCCCCCCCCCACCCCCATCCCCAACAACCCCACTACCCCACCCACCCCTGCTGATGACTTAACGGGTTCCTCTCAATTTCCTGGTCTTATATGTTATAATCTATTTGATCATGATTTATCCCGTGTCTGGTCAATCTTACAGAACTTCTTATCCTCCTTATGTATATCCAGCCAATCCAAACAGTGCACCTGCACGCATCAAAAGATAGGTATTTAGTTAAAAAAACCCACCAATCACCTCCATTCTGTATCATAACATATGCATTACAAAATGATTATTTTGAAAATAATTTGACTGAAGTCAGCGATAACTTTCGGCCAAATTATTTTCAAAATTTTAACCATAGCATATAATACATTTTTACATCTATATATTATCTAACATCAAAGCATCCCGCATCAAAGGCAGGCGGAAATTGGATAATAATTGTAGGCAGACAGAGGAATCAAAGTTACAGTAGCAGCTACTTCAAACCTGCAGCAAGCCATGTTGTAACTCATGTTGTTTATTCTGCCTTTGTTTATCATTCTTATAAACCCATAATCAATGTGGGATCTGATTAACGCGTTAACCCTTAAATACGTTCAAGAAAATTTCAATATTCTCAAAGAAAATGTCCATTTGCAGACCAAGAGAAGACTGTTTTTGAAAATTTACCACTGGAATGACTGGCTCGGTTATCGAGCCAGTCATTCCAGTGGTAAATTTTCACGAATAGTCTTCTTTGGGTCTACAAATTGACATTTTCTAGGACCGCTGCACTGTTTTTGACTAATGCGAGTGTTAAATGATTAACACGGGTGTGGCATGGTGAGGCAGAGTGGTTAACCTTTAACACTGAACCCAGGCAAAAATAGTTTCTGCAGTGGTCTTGAGAAATGTCTATTCGCAGACCAAGTGAAGATTATTTTTGGAAAATTTACAACTGTTAAAATGACTGCCTCGATAACCGAGCTTGTGCCATACCAGCTATAAATTTTCAAAAATAGTCTTCGTTTGGTCCACGACAAATTGTAGGGTTAATGGGTTATGGCATCTCCACCTGATAAACACAATGATACCTGACTTTAACCCTTTAATGGTCATGATATAATAACACAATTTTAACCGTTACTCAATGAATGTCGATTTGCAGACCAAGAGAAGACTATTTTTGAAAATTTACCACTGGAATGAACATTAATGGGTTTGAGAAGATGATTACCTGTCTCAATCACAATTAACCCTTTAACCCTTGAATTGGTCAAGAAAATTTCAATTTTCTCATAGAAAATGTCCATTTGCAGATCAAGAGAAGAGTATTTTTGCAAATGTACCACTGGAATGACTGGCTCGGCTATCGAGCCAGTCATTCCAGTGGTAAATTTGCAAAAATACTATTCTCTTGGTCTGCAAATGGACATTTGTCAAGCCCACTGCAGAAGCCATTTTTGGCTGATATGAGTGTTAAAGGGTTAACACATATAACCGCTTCTGCAGTGATGTTGAAAAATGTTGCTTTGCAGACCGTGGAAGATTGATTTGGAAAATTTACCACTGGAATGGCTAGATATCCGAGTCAGTCATTACAGTGATAAATTGTTTAAAATGGTGTTTTTTTTAAATTCGAGATGTCACTGGTTAACACTGCACTCCTCAAGTTTGTTCAAGAAAAAATTGGCAGACCAAGAGATTTATTAATTTTTGAAAATTTACCACCGGAATGTCTGGCTCGATAAGCGAGTCAGGGGTCAGTCGTTCCAATGGTAAATTTTCAAAAAAATCATCTCTTGTTCTGAATAGACATTTTTTATTGAGAAATTTGAAATTTTCTTTAACAAATTTCTGGGTTACAAGGGTTAACAATAAGATAAGAGGCTTCTCCAACATCATCCAACCCAAACACAACCACACCCCTATCTACCATAACCGTTAACCCTCGAATTCAGTCAAGAAAATTTTAAGTTTCTCATAGAAAACGTCCATTTGCAGACAGAGACTATTTTTGAAAATTTATCACTGAAAATGACTGGCTCAGTTACCGGTCTGCAAAGGGACATTTCTTATAACCACTGCATAAGCAATTTTTTGCTGATATGAGTGTTAAAGGATTCAACCTTACAAGGCAAAAACAACAAACTATTTATATCTGATATGGTAATGAATTTTGAAACTAAATCAACTGGCATTTGTTGCTGCATATGCAGATATCCAGTCAAATTAGTTTTAAAATATTCAGCATCTTTGGTGTATAGCTATCTGGAAATTGAGAAGTTGGAAGTTTAAAAGTTCATGGGTTAACCCTTTAACTCACAAATCTGTTCAAAATAATTAAAATTTTCTCATAGAAAATGTCCATTTGCAGACCAAGAGAAGACTATTTATGAAAATTTATCACTGGAATGACTGGCTCGGTTATCGAGCCAGTCATTCCAGTGGTAAAATTTCATGCATATTCTTCTCTTGGTCTACGAATGGTTATTTCTCAAGATTACAGCAGAAGCTGTTTTGGCTGATATGAGTGTTTAATGGTTAATAATATTTTAGAGAAATCTAAAAATAACAACTACATCAAGACTTCCCCAAAGGAGTCAATTAAGATAAGGATTTGACAGAGTCTGACTGGTAGCATCAGCCCCATCTGGATAATGAGTTAGATGTAGTCGTTTTGAAATGAAACACGCTGTGTTGCCAGATTGTGAATTCACCTCATCAGTAAAGGTGAGAGGTCTTTGCTTTACCTGGGTGCTAAGGGAAACCAGGGATTGAAGGAGCTTTGAATGGAAGTGATTAATACCCTTTCAACGATGAATTCCCCTGTATCTCATTTTCAAGGCAACCGTACAGGAAAACCGTTGAATATTTTGAAATTAATTTGACTTCCATTCAATTTAATTTTAAAATATTCAACAGAATAAGTATTATATCGTGAAGAATATACTTTTTCAGAATTTCTCGGTGAAAGGGTTAATATCATGTATTATATTAAGCATTAAACCCTCACAGACTAAATACGACAACTACTTTATGTAAGAAGAAGTCTGTTGAATATTTTGAAACCTCTTTGACTGGGAGCTGTTGCTGCCGGTTAAACTTGTTTCAAAATATTCAACAGTTTTCTTGTCTTGTAATTGATAAATTATTGGAATTTCAATACTTAAATATCTGCAAGATTTAATTAAACTGCTTCTGATTATTTTGAAAATAATATGATTGATATAATGAATGCTGCTTTCTCCTAAAATAACTTTCAGTTTAATTGCCTTTCAAAGAATTTTGACCTCTTCATATTTACATCAATTCAAATAATTTGTTTTTATAATTACAAATGAATACAGAAGCCTCACTTCAACAGAGGCACCCCCCCCCCACCCCACCCACTCTGTGACCCATACCCCCAGCCCCCCTCCCCAACGTAAACACCCTCCCATCCCCATGCCACCCACCCTTCCTCTGACGTGATGGCTCAGTAAAAGCTATTTAATAATCTTAACTCTTTCACATTAGCCACCTAACAATAATTTCAATGGGTAAAAACTTTGGACCTGTTGAATATTTTCAAAAACAATTTGGCCACCAACAACTTTCAGTCAACATGTTTTCAAAATATTCATCATATCCAGAGGTAAACCACATAGAAAATGTAGTCTGCAGAAATTTGACAGGCAGACAGTTGAAGGGTAATTTGGCAGCACAATATGTATAATACATATTGAGGGATCAAGTAGGAGATAAAGAATCTGGAAATATCTTTTAATTAAAGTAGTGTGCGTGTGTGCGTGTGTGCGTGCGTGTGTGGGCGTGCGTGCATTGGTGCATGCATACCTTCCCAGAATGCATTACGTATACCACTTCTGGCTGGTAATGGCTATCGCCGATGCGCAAACAGCATTACGTTACTATCGGCCAAAAATGGTTTCTGCAGTGGTCACGGTAAATATCCATTTGCAGACCAAAAGAAGACTATTTTTTAAATTTTACCAATGGAATGGCTGGTTCGGTTATCGCGCCAGTCATTCCAGTGGTAAATTTTCAAAAAATAGTCTTCACTTTGCCTGCAAATGGACATTCCTCAAGACTCCTGCAGAGGCCAGTTTTGGCCAGCTTCATCATAAAACGGCTCAAGGGATGAGGAACTTAGTACCAAGAGGGTTACTTTTTAATCAAAGATAAACAGATCTATATAGTTTACACTAGTATACATATAAGACTCACCAGACATTAATACTGACGGGTCATTAAACCTGACAGATCATCTGATACATCTACCTGTGGAGGTGAGGAATTGATCTATCCACTCAAGCTCTAAGTTTCACAGTGACATCTGTCTATAGTTTACTCTAGAGAGGTCAGTTTCCTTAAGGTCATTCATTACCTTAATTGATCTCTGTGGGAATAAAAATTACCTCTAAGGAATATTTTTCGATTTCTTGGTGAAAGGTGTGGAACTCATCAAGTCTGTTGGCTATGTGTGCCGAAGGGAGATTACTCTAGGTTCTGGAGAATAGAAACCATAGCTTGTTGAATGGAGGGATATGATCTGTCCCCCAAGTATCTGATGTCATAATTAACATGTCACTTAGGTTTGCTGACATGACAATCAAATTATGTCAGTTTGATAAATGGGGAAAATGTATGACAGTAAGCATCTGAATTGGCTGTCATTGGTGAATGTGCAATTTAATTCTGAACATTTTGAAACTAATTTGACTGAGAGCTGTTAGTAATCCTCAAGATCAGTGACGATATTTCAAAACCTTTGCTAAATGACTCAATTTGCAACCCAAAAATACTCTTTTTGAAAATGTACCATCGCAATATCTGACTCGAGCCCTGGCAGACCATTGATAAAAATTGTCTTCCCTTGACCTAAAAATGGACATTCTTCAAGACGGCTACAGAGTACATTCTTGACCAGCTTGACCTAACCCCTTTAACAATCAAGTCAGCAAAAAATGGCTTCTGCAGTGGGCTTGAGAAAAAAAATCCATTTGTAGACCAAAAGATTTCTTTTTAAATTTACCACTAATAAGCGAGCCAGTCATTCCAGTGTTAAATTTTCAAAAATAACCTCTGTCTGCAAATAGACATTTTCTAAGAGAAATCTGAAATTTTCTTGAACAAATTGGAAGGTTCAATAAAGAGTTAAACAACATTTAAGAATTTAGATTTAAATCAATTTATCCTGTATGTTCAAATACATTAACCCTGTAATGGTCACGCCCGCCTTGGCAATGGTCTTGAGGATGTTGATTTGCAGGCCAAGAGAACTTTTTTTGAAAATTCATCAGTCACCTGACTGCCTTGATAGCCATGCCAGTCATTCCAGTGTGTAAATTTTTTTTTAATTGTCTTCTCTTGACTGCAAATGGACATTCATTTCTAAATTTTCTTGAAATATAATGACAATTAAAGGGTGAAATCTTTTCTCTTTATGCCACACATTTAGCATCTACAATTTCAACAACTTTACAGGAAAAAACCCCAAAAACAAAAATATTCATTTGCAGACCAAGAGACGATTATTTTTGAAAATTTACTATTTGGAATGACTGGCTTAACCCTTTAACCCTTGAATTTGTTCAAGAAAATTTCTAGGAAAAAGGTCCATTTGCAGACCAAGAGAAAATTATTTTAAAAAATTACCATTGGAATGACTGGCTCGGTTATCGAACCAGTCACTCCAGTGGTAAATTTTCAAAAATAGTCTTTTCTTGGTCTGCAAATGGGCATTTCTCAAGACCACTGCAGAAGCCATTTTTGGCTGATATGAGTGTTAAAGGGTTAGTAACTGAGCCAGTCATTCGAATGGTAAATTTTCTAAAAAATATTCTTCTCTTGGTCTGCAAATGCTGATTTCTGTAGACAACTACAAAAGGCACGGTGAGTGTTAAAGCGCTCGTTAAAGCCACCACATGTGGATAATCATCAGAACTAATATAAATATTGGAACTGAACTGGATTTAAATTATTTCAACATGCGTGAAATATTTTTTATGTTTGTGGATATATGACATAATTTACAAACATATAAAAGTAGAGAGTCGAGAGGTGAAGCTTTCTGAAGCTGAATTAAAACAACTGTGAATTGCTGTATGTGGTTTTCTCCTAAATGACACCAATTGGACGCACACTCACAGGCAGGCAGGCAGGCAGGCAGGCAGGCAGGCAGGCAGGCAGGCAGGCAGGCAGGCAGGCAGGCAGGCAGGCAGACAGGATGGGAGCAGCAATAAAAATGTTTGGAGTGGAGTTGACTGAAATTTTGTTTAAAAATTTGTCAGTTATCGAGCCAGTCATTCCAGTGGTAAATTTTCACAAATTTGATTCTCTTGGCGTGTAAATGGACATTCTCCAAGACCATAACAGAGGCCGGTTTTGGCCGACTTAACCATCAAAGGGATAAAGATTTGACTAAAAGATTGCAATAACTTTCAGCAAAATCGTTTTCCAAATAAGCAACATTTTTAAACATGTAAATGGGTTAAGTTGTAATCGTTCCATGAGGGATAATTTCTATGAACCCATCAATGGCTAAAGGGAGACAACTGTGTTTAGTCTGAAAATAAATTGTTATAAATTAATGATTGATTATCACTTCTTAGATTTTCCTTTAACCCAGTAGCTCATATCGGTCAAAAACAGCTTCTGCGGTGGGCTTGAGAAATGTCCATTTGCAGACCAAGAGAAGAGTATTTTTGAAAATTTAACACTGGAATGACTGACTCGATAACTGTGCCAGCCATTCCAGCGGTAAATTAAAAAAAATACTCTTATAATTGGTTTGCAAATGGACATTTTAAATTTTTTTTTTTAAAAACAAATTTGAGAGTTAAATATGGTCAAGATTTGTCAAGAAAATTTAAATCTTTGTTTAATAACTGTTCATTTGAAGGCAATGAGCACATTTTTTTTTTAATTTACCATTGGAATGATGTTTGCAAAGAATATTTCTCAGAAAATTACACTGTCTGACAGCTTTACCATTACTAAGATTTAACCCTTTAAACCCCATGAAATCCAAAATTCTTACTTATTGAATTTAAATTTGTAGGTTAGAAGACAACTTTTTAAAAATTTACCACAGCAATGTCTGACGCTCCGTTATTGAATCGGTAATTCCAATGATAATTTCAAAAATAATATCTCAGTTTTTCTAAAATGGACATAACCTATAACCATTGCAGTCCGTTTTTTGGCAGGCTTGACCATTAAAAGGTCAACAAGTCAAAGAGTCAGCAACATCTGTGCTAAGTTTGAAAAAATAAACATTTTACCTTTTCCCCCAACTGTAAATATTTATTGTTCCTGAGTACCTGGGGATAAAGCACAAACTTCTAAACACACCTGGAAATAAAATAAAATGTCAGTTTCAAAGCCAGATGACAGGTAGATAGGTGATAAACGTCAAACTTCAGGAGCTGCTAGAAAAGTGAAAATGAAATAAACACCTGAAGCAATAAAACTCATGAAACTTGGCATCTTCCATTAACCCTTTCACCACCAAACTTGTTCAAGAAAATTTCAATAAAAAATGTCCATTTGCTGGCCAAGAGAAGACTATTTTTGGAAATTTCCCACTGGAATGACTGGCTCGGTTTACCGAGCCAGTCATTCCAGTGGTAAATTTTCAAAAATCATCTTCCCTCGGTCTGCAAATGAATTTTTTTTAAGACCACTGCAGAAGTCGTTCTTGACAGGCTAATAATGGGTTGTGTTTTACTGAAGAAGTTAACCTTTTCAACTCTATAAACCAAACAAATTCTTTACAATACAAGACTCGATAATCTCACTCTTGCCTTATAGACACTGAAATAAGCAACAAAAAAAATTACGATTTTCATGCACCATTTGTTTCATTAATGTAAACTAAGGTATTATTTTGAAATTGAAATACTTCCAGCATGGAAATGGCTCACTATCTGAAAACTGAATCAACAAATTAGCAACTATTTATAGAAATAAACAAACTGATGCATTTGCCATATAATGAAATAACATGAGTAAAAATTTCTTTCTTCAACTCACTACTTATAGCGAAGGTGGGGTGTGGCGTGGCGTGGCGTGGCGTGGCGTGGCGTGGCGTGGCGTGGCGTGGCGTGGCGTGGCGTGGCGTGGCGTGGCGTGGCGTGGCGTGGCGTGGCGTGGCGTGGCGTGGCGTGGCGTGGCGTGGCGGGGAGTGAGGGTACATTATTATGGCCATATACTTTAATGGTCAAGCTGGCCAAAACCGGTCTCTGCAGTGGTCTTGAGGAATGTTCATTTGGAGGTCAATACAATAATAAATTTTGGAAAACTTCCACTAGAATGACTGGCTCAATAGCCGAGCTAGTCATTCTAGTGTTAAATTTTAAAATACTTTTTCTGCAAATGGACATTCAATAATTAATTATTTAGATTTTCTTGAACAATCTTGACCATTAACCCTTTAATTGCCATTGGTCAAATTTAGTTTAAAAAAATGTTTTCATAGGAAATGTTACTAACATTGTTTTTTAGAGTTTACCACTGGAATGACTGACTAAGTTACAGAGATCACCATTCAAATCTTTTCTCAACAGATTATCTCCCTTAAATTAAATTTAACCCTTTCATGGTGAAACCGGCCAAAACCGGCCCAAACCGGCCTCCTCAATGGTCTTGAGGAATGCCCGTTTGCAGACCAAGAAGACTATTTTTTAAAAATTTACCACTGGAATGACTGGCTCGAAATTGACATTTGCTTTGAGAAATTCAAATTTTCGCGAAAAATTAATTAGCAACTGTCATTACTACAAATTACCATTAGACACACTATTTAATTCCCTGATAGATAAATATTTTAGACAATTGTCTAATATTGTCACAAAAACCTTTGTCTATTTGTTGAACGACATGAATTAGTTGTTCGCACATATTTATTTCGCATGGTGCTATCGATAGCCTATTGAGCCAGTCATTCCAATGGTAAATTTTCCAAAACAGTCTCGATAATAATGGGCAAGATTTGTAAAAAATTGAAATTTCTGCTTTATTATTTACTACTGGAAGTCATTCAAATGGTCATACTGGCCAAAGCCGGCCTCTGCTATGGTCCTGTGGGATGTTCATTTACAGGTTAAAAGAATACAATTTTTGGAAATTTACCACTGGAATGACTGGCTCGGTTATCGAGCCAGTCATTCCAGTGGTAAATTTTCAAAAACAGTCTTCTCTTGGTCTGCAAATGGACATTTCTCAAGACCACTGCAGAAGCCGTTTTGGCTGATATGAGTGTTAAAGGTTAAAGGGTCTGCTGCATAACCCTTTTATTACTAAACTCCCAGGATCTTATAGCCATGCATATATGCAAGCTGTTGAATATTTTGAAACTGATTTGACTGGAGCGTCGAGACAAATAGACTAAAAAAGTATTTAACAGAAAATATATTACATTGTAATGAATCTGGAATCTCAATTTGTCGGGACATTGAACACACAGTACATAATTCAACATGAAAATAGTCAGAAATATCAGTGCCCAGTTTTCCCAGCTCCCTGTGTGATTAAATCTTCAAAATACCAGATGACGAAAAGAGATATGTAGATTTATGACGGAAAAACTCAATCATGATGTAACTCTTGAGATTTACAAGATAATTTTTTAAGAGTAAAAATGTTGATTATTATCAGCTAAGAAATCAGGAATACATTGGTCTTATCTTGTTCTCCACACCACCACAACATCTAGGGGTACTCCCCCACTGCCACCTGGCCCGCCCACCCCACAACTCTTTAGCATGACATAGTCATCTTTCGCTTAACCCTTTACCCATCATATCAGCCGAAAAAGGCTTCTGCATTGCTTATGAGAAATGTTCATTTCCAGACCAAGGGAAGACTATTTTTGAAATTTTTTGAAAATTGGTAAATGTTCAAATATAGTCTTCTCTTGGTCTGCAAATGGACCTTTTCTATGAGCAAATTTAAATTTTCTTGAACAAATTTGAGGGTTAAAGGGTTAGGGGTAAGTCAGCTCCATCCTCATTCCAGTAGTAGTGTGTTTAGTTATTGTGGTCACAACCATCACTACGATGTGGGATTTGCAAAAAAAGCTCCACCAATCCCCACCCCCCCCCCCCCAACCCCAACCCAAACCCTCCCACCTCCACCCCCAAAAACCTTGCAATGGAAAGGGCTTAAAAATAAACCCTTGCATCCCTGGTCTCTGCAGCATTATCAAACCAGTCATCACAATGGCAAATTTTCAAAGATATTTTTCTCATGGCCTGCAAATTGGCATTTCTGAACATCACTACAGATGTCAGTTTTGACTGTCGCCATCAAAGTGTTAAAATTATCAATTATAATTAGTTTTTTCCAGAAGTAGTCCAGTATCTTAGTGCGTGCGTGCGTGTGTGCATGGGTGTTATAATTTTAAAACATACCATTAGCATATTGACATCGTTGTTTAATCACCATGCAAGCGGCCAGAACGTTGATTAAAGTTCCAACGCAATTAACGTATTTGTTAATAGCCGACATTTTACACTTTCCACCAAACTCATTACGGCTAACTTCTATTATAGATCTCGTAAATCTACTCACGCGATAAACAAATACACGTGACATCTGCAAGACGATTTCCGCGTGGCGACGCTGTAAAATGGTTAATTGATCACAATAGGCCTACACATAAAATATGAAACTGAAACTTTCATTTGACGTCAAGGTTTCGATTTCCTTTTTCCTCAAGGGAGGGTATAAAATACGGAAGGATTTTAGGATATGGAAATGGTAGAGTACGGATGGGTCCGATCTGTCGCTCAAGTATCTGACGTCACAATCAATTTCGTCACTGGTGAGTTGACGTCACAATCACAATGACGTATGTCACCGTCACGAAAATCGAAAAGCCCGTCAATAGTATACAAATTGTATGTCTTTATAATGCATTTACAGTTTAATAAACATTATGTTGAATATTTTGAAACCAATTTGACTGGGGGTTGTTGCGGCCATTTTTTGTTTTCAAATTATCCAGCAGCATAGCTGTGTAGTTGCAATGGAATTTGGATTCTGGGAATTCTTGGTAGAAACGTAGAAAGTATAATCTACATCGATTCCAACACGTGAAAAAGATGTACGGACATTAGCAAGAACTTGATTTCTCCATTATTGTGCTGACAATTCACCTTCCCAGGGTATTCATCTATCATCTGACGCCATATGACGTCATACTCAGCTAAGCGAGTTGTATGATGACGTCATAATCATTACCTCATAAATGATTCTATTTGGCCCATCTTTATAATTCTTAATAATCCGACCAGTTGTACGAATTGTATGTATTTACTATTTAAAAAACATGTTGTTAACTATATTGAAACGAATTTCGCTGGACGCTGTTGCTGAGACAGGCAGCAACAGCGCCCAGTCAAATTAGTTCCAAAATATTCAATAGCTTACCTGTATAATTTTCTGGAAACTGAGTCAGGGAGTTCAGAGAGCGATCGATCCCAACACGAGCGAGGAATGGGTGAAGCTTAGCTAGAGATGGGTTAAAATGGAAAGGTCCATTTTCTGTTCATCATTAGGACCCGTTCTCTTCTTCTTCACTATACTGTGGGGATCAAATTTGGGTATTATTCTCATAGGCGTAGTAACAGGGATGGGATTGGGGCAGAGAAATGGTGATTGATAGTCCCACCCCGGGGTTTGCCTCTCCCATAGTATACCCCCATAGCGCACCCACCCCATGTTTTGCCCCTCCCATACTTCAGGTAACACCTCACTCCCTTTGTCGGCGAGAACTTTGTAATCTAGACACTCGTAGAGGTAATTTCCTGCATTTCTTGAGGGCAATATCATACATGATTTTCGAATGCCTGTCAAATTATTATGGCTTCGAGGCCTCAACTTGCACCCTGGGCAACAGCCCTCTCGGCACCCCTCACTACGTCCATTCTTGAAGACAACTTGTCATACTGTGGACCGATCTAAATCTACCACATCAGCAAACACAATGCCATTAGTATACGTGCGTACCCGCTAACTGAATTACACCATTTACATGTTGAAACATCACAGAATTGTAGCTGTCGATTGTTGTCGTCATCAACATGGCTCTCTAAACTGGGACAACATGGCCATTCTTAACACCAATGAAGCATGAACTTACATAAACTGAAAGCTTACTGAAGCTATACCTCGCCAACTACATAAGAGAAGAGCTGGACACTCCGGAGCAATCAAGGAGAAGAGGATTAGAGGAAAGCGTTTGGGAAATTCAAGTGAGCTGATTGTCCCAAAGACTACAATGCTTACAAGCAAGCCAGGAATCATGCAACAGCAGAAATGAGACAAACAAAAAGTTATTCGAACACAATCTAGCAGTGGAGACCCGATCACATCCAAAAGCATTCTGGAGGTATATGAAACAAAACACTCAACTGAAGGAAACTATAGGTGATCTGAAGCAAACAGGAAGTGATAACCTTGCCGTAACAGACCATAGCAAGGTAGAGGTACTCAATAACTTCTTCGTTAGTGTCTTTACCATCGCGAACCTGAAAGACATTTCGACAACTACCTTGCCGACATTGTAATAACTCAAGCAACAGTCGAGAAAAAACCCTAAAACATCTAAACCCTAATAAAAGTAGTGGCCCAGACCGTATATCAGGACGGCTACTAGTGGAAATAACTAAACCAATGTGCATTCTTTTCAACAAATCACTGGAATGGAAAATCCCAGACACATATAAAACAGTTAATGTAACGACTGTAATCTGCATTTACAAGAAGCGACCTAAGAATGATCTATGCCATTACCGTCCAGTACGTCTAACTTGTATCCTATGCAAAATACTAGAATCCTTCGTCAGGGATACGGTTATGAAATATATGGAGGAAGGCATATTACAAACTGGATGCCAACATGGTTTTAGACCCAATTTGGGATGCAAGACTCAACTACTAGAGTACTAGAGATAGTAACCGGGATGATAGCTTGAGATGAACCAGTCGATGGCATATATACATTGACTTCAAAAAGACATTTGACACAGTTCCACACCAACGACTCATAGAGAGATTCAAGGCATAGGGTATCGGAGAAAAGGTAGCTGAATGGATTGCAAATTTCCTATCCAACTGCAAACAGCGTGCATGTGTCAATGTCAGACTGGAAATAGGTGTCAAGTGGAGTACCACAACAAAGTGTTTTAGGACATGTGTTATTTTAATATTGATTAACGACTTAACAGACACACTGGAATGTATCTGCAAAATATTTGCTGATGACACAAAGCTGATAGAAAATTGCTAGACCGACAAACCACAGAACTACATCATCAAAACCTGCAAATGGTCGACTGACTGGCAGTTACATTTCAAGTCTGTAGTGTTCTCGCCAGTACTTGGCTATTACATAATTAGAATAACGGTATGTACCTTCAACGAGGTAGACACAACTAGAACTTACTTAATACTGAGACTTTAATAGATCAACTACTACACTGAATTATGACTGAATTATGACTATTGATACTTGTATATAATATAAAGGTACGACTGTAACATATGCTTAATAGTACAATTGAGTAGAGCAGAGGCCAGTAGGTATGTACGGTACGACAGTCACCAACTAACTGAGGTCCCTGGGAGATGCTGATACAGTGCCTGGTAATTAGGTGGGGCATCTCATGTTACCACAGGTTCAGGATAGGTGTACTTAGTTTTATGGGGAATGTATTTGTGCACGATACTACAAAGTCCACTACGATACATGTACTCCACCTGGGCAGAAACAAGCAAAGGAAACTGCTTTATGGCAGATACATATACCCACCCCTTATATCAGGCACATACAATGAAAAGGACCTAGGTGTGTGCATACACGACAATCTGTCTTTTGATGTTCATATTAATAATGATGTAAACAAGGCTAACAAGATATTTGGAGTGATCAAGAGGACATTCGCTTACATAGATAATACACTGTTTACTATTCTATTCAAAACCCTGGTCAGACCAATCCTCGAGTACTGTAACACAGTATGGTCACCACACTTGAAGCGCCGGTCAAGAAAGATTGAGTGTACAACGCAGTAAATTCAACTTGATTTTACCTTATCAATGCAATTTGAAACTACATGTATAGGGTACATACAATAATATGTAATGTAAAAATATAGATACCGGTATGTATTAATACGTTGGGCCGACCCTTGGCAAGCTACTTCATTGTTCATCATCATCATCATCGTCGTCCTCATTATCATCACCATATATATACAATTTGAAGCCCGTACAGCACACCAAGGTAAGCCTTAAAACAACATGTAATCACGGGTCCAGAGAACCCGATGGTGATGATAATGAGGACGATGACATCGGCGGCGGCGGCGACGACGACAATGATGATTATGAACAATGAAGTAGCTTGCCAAGGGTCGGCCCAAGTGATTGGCGACAATGGAGAGCAAATATTTGTTTACCTCTCAGAATGCATAGGTTGCAGACGTATCTGTTAAATTGTCTGATGTACTACTGGATGAGATCCCCATCACGGTAGAAATAGTGAGAAAGAAGTTGTCGGAAGTCAATATTGATAAGTTGCCATGGCCAGATTGAATACATCCGAGATTGCTCAAAGAGATGAGTAATGCAAGCCAGTGGAAATAATATTCAACACTGTCACAGCGGTAGTTACTGGGAAGATATTGGAAGATGCAAAACATTACTGCAATATGTAAGGACACACAGAAACTTGCGAGCAACTATAGACCAGTCACCCTCGCATGCATATTTTATAAGGTGCTTGAAACCATAGTCAGAGACCACATTATAGACCATATGAAGACAAACTCCGTGATCAGCAGTACGCAGTTTGGGTTCATAAGTGGAATACCGATATCATTACAGTTATTAAAGGTGCTAGGCACATGGACGGACCAGTTAGCTATGGGCAGCAAAATTGATGTTGTGTCCCTAGGCTTCATAAAGGCCTTTGATAAGGTGCATCAGTACATCGCAAGCAACTACTGCAAAAGCTTAAGGGGGTTCGGCACAACATGTATGTATGTATGTATGTATGCATTTATATAGCGCCAATTCCAGAATTAACTGCCCAAAGGCGCTTTACAAAAGTTAAAGCTAATTTAAAATAGTGAAATATGCTTTTTGGAACAAATGGGTTTTTAGAAGAGTTTTGAAAGCCTCAACATTGTTGCTGTTTTGAATGTTGGATGGAAGGTTGTTCCAAAGTTTTGGTCCAGCTATGGAGAAAGCACGCTCTCCAATGACAAGATTGGAATTGGGTACTACGCAGAGTAGCTGTTCACTCGATCTTAGTGCTCTCGGTGCTATTCGTCTAGTTATGAGTGATGATAAATACGGTGGGGCTAAGTCATGTAGGCATTTGAACACGAAAAGTGCGACCTTAAATTCGATTCGTTGTTCCACTGGCAGCCAGTGTAGCTCTTTGAGGACTGGTCGAATGTGTTCATGCACTTTTGTTCTGGTTATTAACCGGGCTGCCGTATTTTGTGCTCGTTGGAGACGTTGTAACTGCGATGATGATATGCCTGTGAGAAGAGAATTGCAATTGTCCAGCCTTGATGTAATGGTTGCGTGGACGAGGGTATTGACTGCATTATAGTCTAGCAATTTCCTAATTTTACCGATGTTGCGAGTGTTCAGAAATATAGATTTACAGATCGACGTCACATGGCTTTCCATAGACATAGTATTGTCAAAGACTACGCCAATATTTCTCGCATTAACACTAAAAGGAATGTTGGCGCCACCGATATGAACCGATTCAATTTCTATTTTTGGTCTCAAGTGACGGGAAGCGATCATAATTATTTCTGTCTTTTTCTCGTTGAGTTGCAAAAGGTTGTTTAACATCCAAAGTTTCACATCGCGAATACAGTCCTCCAGAATTTCCCGGGCAGTCAATTGGTTGGGTGTGTGAAAAGCTAGATACAGCTGAGTATCATCGGCGTAGAAGTGATAGCTCATTCCACGTGCGTCTAGAAGTCGTCCCAGTGGTGCCGTGTAGATAGTGAATAATATAGGCCCGAGCACAGACCCCTGCGGCACACCAGAGAGCAACTCATACTGAGATGACCTAGCTTCATGATTAGATAGACCAGACTCAGACAGAACAGAGTCTGCATCCGTGTGGCTGAACTATGGACCAATTTGCACGAGGAAGTCAGTGAAAGCTTTCGAACTACACTTAGACGGACAATGGTCTAACCAGAAAATGATTTATAATTTCCAGGCACCTCTGGTGATATCGGCTTCGAAACACAACACACCAGTTTGAAGATGAGGATCTGGACTCATAGGCTATGCCTTTAGTTCTGAAACAACATAGTATAAGGCAACATATGTTATGCCTCAAATAAAACAGTAATAGACATTTCTAACAATCGAGTAGGTAGAAAAAAGTAAAATTCCCTATTTAATCAGGTCTTTTTACTGCAGTACATATTTCAACTGGTGAATGTATACTATTATAAAACCAGCTTTAATTGCCTTGTCAGTGTCTTAATTTGAAATTTTTCGGACCCGGACCCACTACTCATCACCATAAAAAACTTAAAGCCGGAATTCCCATAATCTCTATTTCCAGATAACGATGCAGGCAAGCTGGCGAATATTATTTAGGCTAACTTGACTGGGGCTTCCTTTCTACCAATCAGTACGTAGAGAAAGTTAGTGGTGTGGGGTATAACTACACACTTGTACCCAACCTGACAATTTGGTGGACTACATGCCCGTGACTGTGTAACTGCCCATCCCCCCACCCCACCCTAACCCCACCCATTAGCACAGTGCTAGCCATCTTTGTAATGGACCTTTCCCGTATTAGCTATGGCCCGCCCATCTCTAGCTAAGCTCCACCCACACATTCACTCTTGTTGGAATCGATCGACCTCTGACAACACTGACTATCAATTTCCAAAAAACTACACACATAAGCTGTTTAATATTTTGAAAATAATTTGACTTGGTGCTGTTGCTGCCTAAGGCAGCAACAGCGCCCAGTCAAATTAGTTTCAAAATTTTTAACAGCATGTTTATTAAATAGCAAAGAATTACAGACATACAATTCATACGTGTCGGACTGTTTGAAATTTCACGACGGTCTATATGGAACCCTTTGCGAGGTAATGATTATGACGTCACCATACACACGCTGAGCTGATTATGACGTCATGCGAGGTCAGATGACGGATGGATACTCTGGAAAGGTGAATTATGGTCTACTCACGTCATGCGCGCAAATAGGCTCAACTGGCCAAGTGAGCTTATGCTGTGGTAACCGTCCATCCATCAACGTTTTCTCTAACCGACTTCTTCACAAGAACCACTGGGTTGATTTCAATTATATTTGGCAGGAAGAGTAATGACTAATTTAAATAACTAATTAATAAGTTTAGAAATATTTTATGAGTAGTGTAAATTTCAAATCAGCATACTAAAAAACTACACAAAACCAATTTCGGTTTGAAAATCCATCAAATAAAGAAAATCCAAAATGACAGCCAAAGGCGCTACATTTAGATTGGTCCAAGTCGGCCATGTTTTCAACCCATCAACTTCCCCTGAACAAACTTTAATAGTCCTTAAGCTCTAATGATATCTCCCAAATTTGGCCCCAATTCATTCAGCGGTTCTGGGGAAGAAATCCTTTTCGCAAATACCAAGTCATCCAAGATGGCACCCAAACCATTTGGCCAATCAAATTCCCTTGAACAAACTTGGTTCAGCTCTTGCGCTAGATCATATTTTATGACTTTTGAATCGATCGCTGAAAAGCTTTAGAAAAAGAAGATTTTGTAGACATTAAAAAAAATAGGAAAAAATCCAAGATAGCCGCCAGCCAAACTGGCCGATCAGCTTCCTTTGAACAAACTTGGATCCCTATGTCTTAAGGATGATTCCTGCCACATATATTTGAAATCGTCCTAAGGTTTCTCGAGAAGACAACATTTAAATTTTCCCGTTGTTTTAGTATGGGAGTCTTTAGCGGGAAAACAAGCTAAGATGGCAACCAAACTGCTTATCCGACAATTTCGAAAATGGTATATTTGAAATCACCATACTCAAAAACATATAAAATCAATTTTGGCCTCAAAATCCATCAAATAAAATAAAATAAAATATGGCCGTCAAACGAGCTACATTTTGATTGGCCCATGGCGGTCATGTTTTTTGACGGATCAACTTCCCTTGAACAAACTTTAATGGCCCTTAGTACCTAATTATATCTGGCAAATTTCGGCCCGATCTGTATAACAGTTCTGGGGAAGTTGTTTTCGTGAAAACTAGGTCATCCAAGATGGCCACCAAACTATTTCGCCAATCATGTTCCCTTGAACAAACTTGATTCAGCTCTTCCCCTAGATCATATTTCATGAATGTTGAATCGATGCCCCAATACAAGCGGTTTCGGAGAATTTTTTAAAGATATTTTTAAAAATCAACCAAAATCGAAGATGGCTGCCGCCCAAATTGGCCGATTGGGTTCGTTTGAACAAACTTTAATCTCTAAGCCCTAAAGATTGTTCCTGCCAAATATAACTGAAATCGGCCCAATGGTTATCGTGAAGTCGTTTAAAGGAAAAGTTGATGGAAGGACGATGGACGTATGATGGACACACGATGGGTGGCTGCCATGGTATAAGCTTCCTTGGTCTTTCAGGACAGGTGAGATAATAATCCATTGAAATCACTCAAAGCAATAATCGAACAAGCATAGTTGGCGTAAACGCTTGCCAGCTAAACAATATACAGACGACAGGCTTGACAGCCCTGCTGTTGCATATCATAGTATTTACCTGTCAAAACCTACCGACTATCAGATAACTCCTCGCCGTCCTGAGAGAATCTTTTTATAGAGGGTCAGAATGAAGAAGTTTGATTGGTGTCTATCGAGTCCCTGCTTTCAGGTCCCATTCATGCCATATCTAGGCTGGTTTTATTTCAGTCTATTATTGGTAACTTCCGCAGCTTTTACACTGGTACCCATTTATACCCCTGGGTGGAGAGGCAAGGAGCAAAGGAGATTGCCAATGTTTCCAACGATGGCGAGATAGTGCACAGCTCAGGCGCGAAACGGCTTCTCCGGTTAAGTAGTCCTGGGTGCTAGCCACTACACCAAGCCGCCGCCTCCTGAGGGTCAGAATGGATGTATGGGTCCTGTTTTAACCCCTTAACACACAAACCAGTCAAAAACAGCTTCTGCAGTGGCCTTGGGAAATGTCCATTTGCAGACCAAGAGATTTAAAACCGATTTATAACCGAGCCAGTCATTCCAGTACTAAATTTTCAAAAGTAATCGTCTCATGGTCTGCAAATGGACATGTACTATGAGAAATTTGAAATTTCTTCAACAATTTTAAGGTTTAATTAACTGTCTGACTACTACAAGGCACTGAACAATAATTTCAAGGGACAGTAATTCTGGAAATGCGGAATATTTAGAAAACAATTTGACTGACGATTGTTGGTGGCTTAGCCACCAACAACTTTCAGTCAAATTATTTTGAAGATATTCATCCGGTTAAGAGTTATGTCCATTGGAAGATATTTGCAAAAATTCAGCAGACGGTTAATCTCAAACCCGGCCTATTATGACGTGCCACCGATGGTGTGTTGACAACAGTACATCTCAATGCAGACCTGAATATATGTATATAAATAGGGTGAGAACTTGAGAATTCTAATATCAAAACAAACTCAGTTGCACTTGCACCAGTATCTATGTTTATTTATGTACATGTATATAATGTGTGTGTGTGTGTGCGTGCATGCATGTATCAGTGTACTACCCACCTATGCTGGGAAGATAATTGTATATAATAGTGGTCTATAAGAAGGCATCCTACTTTATGCTATCTTCCTTCATTCATTCTTATTCTGTAAGACAGATATAATCTAAGGCACAGCTAAGCTGCACATTTAGAACAATATACAAATTTATGCAAAAATAATTATTGATTAAAAATTAAATTTGATAAATAATGATTGATAATTTTCTAATCCAAAAAATAGGGAATTTGAAAAATGAAAACCCCCCAGAATTGTGGTTTTGCAACCATGGAGCTCGCCTGTTGGTATAAATCTACATATGACGGTCATTTGCAAAAGGTTAACTATTATGATTATATAAAATAAAGTAGTGATATATATTCATTACTAATGCTATTTATGAAGGCCTGTTAATTTAGCTGTAGCAGAGCTACACAGAAAAGTTAAACAGTATGTCAAGCTAAACAAACTAGTGGATATACATCATGGTTAAAGATGAAGCGTGCCTGTTTGACTTATTTCTACAGTTAGGAAGGTTATCTGTAAAAGGTAGTAGATTTTCTTTTTCCTTACAAGAAAGGTCATAATAATGCATGCTGCTTGTATTTATTGACATTATTGTATGTGGCAATGGTGTCATTTGTTGAAATTATATACGCCGTTGTTCGGAGGAGTTGCATTACAATCAATAATTACTGCCCAATTTGACCCCTGGGTCAAAATTGTCATGCACATCCTTGCACATAGGTATAATCATCCCCAAGGGTCTATGCCTGATAGTTTATCCATAAAGGAGCCAAACACAAAACTTAACCGTTCTGCTCTAAAAATGTCTAAGTCCAGCTAAACGCAAAACTTAAAGGGAAATTCCAGTGAAAATCTCAAATTAATGCGGAAAATTAGTACTTTACGTCAGATGCATAAAATCCCCCAGTGGAATATCCCTTTAACATGAAATAACAGAGTCTGTGAGCGGAAAATGTAGGGGATAACGTTATAACTGGATTGTAGTATTAATCTATATGGAGTAATAAGGCTGTATATCATGTTTTGTGGCTGTATGCCTGATAGGACTGCCATAGCAGAGATAAACGCAAAACGTAACCAAAATTGGCAGCCGCTGCCAACGCCGCCGGAGGACGTGCCCAGTATCTGTTCGCTGAACAGGCGGTTCAGCTAGCTAAAAATTGATGACTCATTGACATCTCATCAAACACAACGTTAATGTATATGTTTACAGTATTCAAAGCCAACTATTTAACTCATTCAAGCTTGCAGACTAGAAAAAAAGAGTTCTTTATGATCATTAAACGGTTATAATTTTTGAATTTTTTGAAACTAATTTGAGTGGCAACTCTTGCTGTCTAAGGCAGTAACACATTCCAATCAAAGTAGTTTCAAAATATTCTAAAGCTTTCCTGTATAGTTCATGTCCTGGAAATGACACACTGACGTTACAAGGATATACTCATTTAACACTCAAATTTGTTCAAGAACAATTAAATTTTCTCATAGAAAATTTCCATTTGCAGACGAAAAGAACATTACTATTGAAAATTATTCATCATTGGAATGACTGGCTCGGCTATTGAGCCAGTCATTCTATTCCAGTGGGTAATTTTCAAAACTAGTCTTCTCTTGGTCTGCAAATGGACATTTCTCAAGAGCACTGCAGAGGCTGTTTTTGCCTGACGAATGTTAAAGGTTTAATGGTGTGTGCTAGTGGCAGCCTATTTAAACCTTTACCTCTCAAATTTGTTCAAAGAAATTTCAATTTTTTCATATAAGATGTCCATTTGCAGACCAAGAGAAGACTTTTTGAAAATTTACCACTGCAAATGGACATTTTCCAAGACAACTGCAGAAGCCGTTTTTGGCTGATATTAGTGTTAATGTGTTAAATGTATTTGTACAAATTTTACATGTTATTTGTATATATCCGGTTCACAAAATCTCATCTCTGTCTCAAACATAGAATTTAATATTATGTGTAAAAATCTATGGTCTCAAATAGTCAAACCCCATGTATCTCATTTGAGCAATATTGTGAGAGGACTGGGCCAGTATGCATGCTGCTGGTGGCATTATCTGCCCTTAGCTAACCAACATGGCTGGCATTATATACATATATACAGCTGTGCAAAAGTTAAGCACCACCCTATTTTTACGCACACGCGAGGGTATATTCATGTGCTATGAAGAAAGCAATAGCATAAACATTTATGTACCCATCCATCTTAGTGCAAGAGGTAATAATGCAACTAGAGGAATGCTGATTATGATGGTGGGGAAACACTGTATGTTTTTGTTTGAACTTGAAAACGAGGCCTGAATATGGTTACGTTGACACAACTGACAACTATTGCCCTACAGTTGACACACGTGGCTAGATTGTCATTAATGGTGTCTGAAAACGAAGTTTAACATCTGTGCACGAGTTTGAGACTGTCATTATTAATACCGGGTATATCCACCTTGTGCCTGGACACGACGTCTCATGCTGGTCACCAACCGACTGATACGCCATTGTGGTATTCGTTGCCATTCAAGATGGAGTGCGTCTGTTAATTCCTGTAGGTTCTGCACAGGAGGATCCCTCCTTCTCACCATGTTTCCCAGAATGTCCCAGATATGCTCAATAGGGTTCATGTCAGGGCTCATTGCTGGCCATGGTAGGGTTTCGATGGCATTCTGGCGGAGGTATTCATGCACAGCTCTAGCACGATGTGGTCGGGCGTTGTCATCCATGAATATAGGGTGGGTTCCAGGTGCATGATTTACAAAATGAGGGACCACAACTCTATCCAGTATGGAATCTTGATATCTTTGTCCATTTAGTGTTCCAGGTACAGTCAACAGATCCAGCTTACAATCAAATGAGATGCACCCCCATATCATAATGGAACCTCCACCAAATGGAACTTCTTCCATGATGTTATGTTGGTCGTACGCCGTGCGTCTGGACCTCCATACACGAGTTCGACCATCTGTGGCATGAAGCAGGAACCGACTTTCATCGGACCAGTGTACCCGTCTCCAGGATCTCATGTTCCAGTGACTTCTTTCGTTGCACCACCTCAGACGCTCCTCTTTGTGGTGTGCAGTGAGGAGAGGACGTCTGACAGGTCTCCTAGCTTTCATGCCAGCAGCATACAGTCTCCTTTTGACGGTAGACATTGACACTCTATTGCGCGTTTCCCATTGCTGGCTGAGCACTCTGCTGTTGGTGAATGGAGATCTCCTAACAAGGCGTACTAGGGCTCGATCATCACGGGCAGTAGTCTTCTTCGGTCTTCCAGATCTAGGCCTGTCCTTCACCTCGTTAGTTTGCCCATGTTTTGCAATCAAACGACTGATTACAGTATGGTTAATGTTCAGCTGTCTGCCAATCTCTCTGCATGACATACCAGTGGTATGCATGCCTATGATTTGCCATTTCACACGATCACTTAACCTTCGTCTTGCCATAGCGGTTCACAATCAAGAGCTAATTCTCTCTGTACAAATAAACCACGGTCATGAACACAAAATTCCTAATCTTGTCGCCTAAATCTGTATGTAATGTTCTACACCTCAAACTGGACTTTTACATAACTGAACACGTGTGCTGTTTCCCGCCACGCACGGACATCAAGCGGCGTGAAGTCATGCATGCGTGTGCATTTCATATTTGGAATTATGTCAGCTAACGCGGGGACAAAAATTATGGCAGCCTAGTTGTACCATCATGTTTCTACGTTCTATTGTTTTTGCTGGTGCTTAACTTTTGCACAGGTGTATATATCAGGATATCAGGGCTCCGAAACGGCCGTATCGTCCAGGCATGTCCGGGAAACATTCTCAAATGTACTATATCTATGTCTGCCTGTCTGCCTGCCTACCTGCCTATCTATCTGTGGCCAACTACCCAGATAAACACAATTTATTGGCCAACACTGGCAGCATTCAAGCTCAAGTTCAATATAATTTATTATATATATAAATAATATTGAACCTGAGCTTGAACGCTGCCAGTGTTGGCCCATTAAGTTGTGTTTATCTGTGTTGTTGGCCATATACAGATAGGCAGGAAGGCAGGCAGGCAGGCAGGCAGAGAGAGACAGACAGATAAATATTACATTTATATTGCTCTGAACTCCATGCAATTGCATGCTATAAGCACTATCTCATTCCCTGCTCATTTGACAGTCCAAGCCAGACAGCCACATATAGGGGTGCATGGTTGACTATGTAGCTAGTGGAGTCTAGCCTAATCTACTGTTGACATACAGCAAGTAGAAAGCAAGTCATTGAACAACAAGAGGCTCAAGGGGCCAGTATCGCTCCCCTCGAGTATAGGTATTTCAACGAGAAACGTCATCGCCTAGAACCTTAATGTTTGGCGAGAACTGCAACAAGAACAAGGATGACTTAATATTGATCCAGTGGTTCTCGAAGACATTTTCCCATTACTTGGTGGGAAAATGATCCAAGATAGCCACGAAATTGTTTATCTGACAGTTTCGAAAGTGGTAAATTTGAAATCAGCATACCAACAATTCTATAAAAACAATTTCAGCTGAAATTTCCATCAACTAAAAAAAATCCAACATTTTGATTAGTCCTCGGTGGCCATCTTTTTTGATATCTCTCATATCTCCCAAATATCAGCCTGATCCGTTCAGCGTTTCTGGTCCAACACAGCACGGCTACAGCATTTTTAACAATTTCATTAATTATAATCTCTGTTCTACTTTTGGTGAATTGTAGCAGTTTGCTTTAAATCGATGCTAATCTCATCTCAAATGTTATACTGCACCGATAAATTATAGTTTATAGATTCCAGATCATTCATATCCTGTCACATTCCTGTTTCTGTAGCACGATTATCTGCTTTGTAATATCAGGTAAATGTTGAACAGTGAGCGCCGCCATTTTGTCTCCTCAAGCGATAGTGTGTGATGTCATGTAAGTGCCAATGCATTACATTCTTTATTATGTAATATTTATTTTGAAACTAATTTGACTGGAAGTTGTTGCTGCCCCTGGCTGCCTATATTCACCCGCTTACCTGTATGATTGCTTTTATACCACGCTGCCAAACTATAGCTGGCGCCTCTATAACAGCTATATCCCAAGGCAGGCACGCTAAGATTTTTCTGATTGGTTGAAAAGTAAATCATGGCAGCCATCATAGGATGTAGAAATGTAGCAACATTTAGCTACTAAAGCTTGAATATCTTTCTTTAGCGGCATGATGAAAAGCATAACATTACCTGCATATGACTGGCATATTAGATAACCTGGGCCCATGTTCCTGAAGCTCTCGTTATGTTAGCGATATCGTTACACCATGCTAAGACAATGGGTGTAACGATATCGCTAGCTAACGATAGCGTCGGGAACATGGGCCCTGAATAGCTACCAAGAGTTCAGATTAATTATCCGTAAATATAATACCTTTTATCTATGAATATGGACCGAATAAAATTACATTTAATTCTCTCACCGACAAATCCCTGAAAAAGTAAATTCTGTACGATATAAGACTCATTCTGTTGAATATTTTGAAATTAATTTGACTGGAAGCCATTGCTGCCTTAGCCAGCAACAGCTTCCAGTCAAATTAATTTCAAAATATTCAACAGTTTTCTAATGAGATATGGGGAATTCATCGATGAAAGAGCTAAGTAGCTAGGGCAGAAATTTTCTTCCATGGGAAATATTTTCTATCACAAATTAGGTTTACCACGGCTTTTACCAAAGCATTGTAGCAAATCTTTATCTCTGAACTATACCCTACCGATCTCTAGCTGTAGAGCTATGTCTACTTTGTCTGCACATTTCTAACTTAATGCCCCCGCCCCCAACACACCTCGATTAATAGCTAAACCCTCCCAACATTGTCTGCATATTTGAATCTGTTTTAACACGGAACAATGAATTCCCAGAATCTCAATTTCAAGGTCACAGGCAAGTTGTTGAATATTTTGAAACTAATGTGAACAGAAGCTGGCAGCAACACCTCCGAGTCAAATTAGTTTAACACTTTAATGGTTAAGCCAGCCAAAACCAGCCTCTGCAGTGGTCATGAGGAATATCCAGAATATTTCTGAATATTGAGCCAGTCATTCCAGTGATAAATTTTCAAAAATTTCCTTATCTTGTCCTGCAAATGGACATACACTGAGGAAAAATTTCAACTTTTGTGGAAAATCTTGATTACTAAAGGGTTAAATATCTCCAAGAGAGTGGTTATTAACCCTTTCATGATGAAACCGGCCAAAACCCGCCTCCTCTGTGATCTTGAGGAATGCCCATTTGCAGACCAAGAAAAGAATATTTTTGAAAATTTATGACTGGAATAACTGGCTCAGGACTCGAGCCAGGTATTCCAGTGGTAAATTGTCAAAATTGGTCTTCTTTTGGCCTACAAATGGGCATTCAATAAGCAAATATTTTAATGTTCAAGACAAAATTTAGTCACAAAAGGGTTAAATTGTATATTCACAAAAGACATACAAATTAACTCTTTCACCGCTGAATTCCCCATATCTTATTTTCAAAACAACCATAGAGGAAAACTGTTGAATATTTTGTAATTAATTCGACTGGAAGCCGTTGCTGTCATAGGATTTGCTGTAAGCAGTAATGACTTCCAGTCAAATCAATTTCAAATTATTCAACAGAATAAGTTTTATATCGTAAAGAATATACTTTTTCAGGGATTTGTCTGTGAAAGAGTTAAACGCGTACTGAGAGACATTTGCCACTGTCAGGTCGCATATACATCATTTGATTGCGACGGTGACCAGCTAACAAGAGACATTTTTTTATTATGACGTCAGATATATGAGTGACCGGATCACTCGATCACAATAGGAATTTCACTTAAATCTGTATATTTATGTTTGTCTGCACCATCACTAGGTCTCATTAACGAATTATTATCTCGAACACATCTCGACACCAACGGCGGAAAACTAGTCTTCCTTTTACATACACGATCGTTCGTAGTAAAAATTGTTTTGGAAGATATCTGAGAGCCAGAACTATCGGACACCCGACATTTACGGCTATATTTTTTCTTATTATATTTCTGAAGAAGCGAGCTCACATAATCGATTCCAGAATTTACCATCTCCACGATTTTCTTGTCTTTAGTTTTAGAGTTTTTGCTATATGAAGAATCATGATTATCACGGAGACCTAAACGACTTTTTCCAGTTGTTATTTTATCTTTCTTAGAAGCTCGAAATTGTGACCTCGTTTTGCGACGCTCTGGATCAGAAAGTTTTTCTGATATTTCCTGACTATCGGGAATTGTGCGATCAAACTTTTTATTGAAACGGTTACTGGTTTTCTTTGTCGTTTTTATCTTAACATCACTCACTGACTGTGCGGCCAATTCCTGCATTTTAATCTCACAAAGCTTTGGGTTAAGTAATTCTATATGTTTCTTGCCTTTAACAATGACCGAAAGTTTTGTACGAGCTTTCCCAGACTTCACACAAGCCTGAAAATCTTTTAAAATCCTAACATTAAGATCGCTAACTTCCAGTGAAAGATCCACAAGAATTTGTGTTGAATGACAGCTTTGTAACCGGGTATTCGCTTGACCTCCGTCATTCATCAACATCTCAACAACATCTGTAGACTCGGATGCGAATCGCTTTCTGCACACCAACGAATCAGATGACATTAGACTTTTACCAGGTATTTTTGCAATGTTAATTTCACATGCATTATTATACTTTTTTCGCATTTTCATTTTATTTTTGGTTCTAGATTGCTTTCTTTTTCTGCGTTTCCTATCTGGCAAAGAATCTCCCTTGCCCTTGGAAGTCATAAATTCTTGAAAATCCTTAAAAGTATTTAAATTCTGCTTTTGCTCCTCCAGCTGAATAGTTTCTATTTCTTTCAGCTGTTTTTGTCGCTCACTTTTCATTTCCTCAGTTTTTGACAAGTCCGCCTCCTGAGTATTATCATAATTATCATAGTTCTCTGGTGCACTACAATGTAAAAGCATGTTTACATAATCCATGCCTGCGACCACCATTCCTTTAAGTTCACTCTTCTCTGATTCAGACACTTGTTGTGACAAGTAACCACAGACAGCAGCATCAATGCTTGTAGAATCTTCACCACACCTCACACTTTCACTCTCACAAGGTTCTAAAACCGACACATCTTGTAAAGGTGTAAGTGCTTCTGGGCCATCATCTTCTGGAATGATGTCATTTTCACAGAAGATATTCCTTACAAGTAACATTGGCTTAGGCACTTCGTCAGAATCCTCGATAATAGATTCCACTTCTGAACCCTGACATGCTATTGCCTCATCACATGTATCAGTCTCAGAATTGGTGTTTGCGCGCTGGATCGACGTCAGAATGTTCTGTGGCAAATCTGGACTAGTTTCTGGTATATCATGACTAGCTTCAGCATCATAACATCCTGGGACATCATCAACAGACACATTATTATCATTAGACACTACATCAGCAATATAGGTGACATCATCCATCTTAGTGATAACCTTCCATGTCATATCATCACTATTTCTCACAGCACCGACATACGTTTCATGAACAGAACTCAATCGGTCACCAACATCACTAACACAACCTTCACTAGGAGACTCACATTCATCACTCTCATCAATATCTATGGGTGAATTAGATCCGCAAGCAACATCTGCACAATTATCCAGTGTACCAGTAATTGTGTCCTCATTATTACTCGCTACACCACATTCGTTACTAAGACAACTATTCACAAAGATCACGCTATTAGACACGCTACTCTCATTCTCTGAAAAATTTCTGCTATTTGCCAGCATACAATTAACTGTGTCCTCATTATTACTGGCTACACCACCTTCGCTACGAACACAGCTATTAACATAGATTACGCTATTCTCATTATCTGACAGATCTCCGCTATTTGCTGGTGCACCATTAATTGTGTCGCCATTAATACTCGCTTTGCCACCATCGTTACTAGAACAGATCATGTCATTAGACTCGCTACTCTCATTCTTCGACAGAGCTGTGATATTAGTTATTTTATCTTTACTTCTAGAATGCTTCCTCCTTCTGGGTTTTCTGTGTGCCAAAAAATCTTTATTAGTCTTTGAATTCATAAGCTCTTGAAAATCGTGAAGAGTATTTAAATTCTGCTTTTGCTCCTCCGACTGAATAGTTTCTATTTGTTTCAGCTGCTTTTGACGACTAATCTTCGCATCATCAGTCTTTGACAAATATGTCTCATAAGAATTATCATAATACGCTGGCACGCTGCTCTGTAGCATCACATCGCCATTATTACTCGCTATTTCACCTGCATTACTAGTACAGATCATGTTATTAGACATGCTAGTCTGATTCGCTGCCAGATCTCTGCTATTAGCCAGTGGCGTATCAGCAAGATCATCGTCATCCTTATTACTGTGTATCTCATCATTGTCACGATCACCAGCCCTATACGACTTGCTACCCGCTTTCTTTGAGAGACCTCTGCTATTACGGGGCATCCTGGTGTGTTGATAGTATTTTCAGCTAAAGATTGCTGACAAAAGATTGAGCTTAGTAAGACAAGATTTATCAAGCGACTTAAGTCATGATGGAGGTAACAAACCCAGGTATCAATCCAAGGATAGACAGCATGCTTATACGTGACACACACTTGTTTTGGCCATCAACATGCCTGAAAAACATAGAATAATTAAGAGGTCAAAGACTTTATCTCTAACCTTTACCACTCTGGTCTGGTTTCAAAATTTTACATTTTCAAATTAAATTAACAAATGAACTGGTGTACATTTTTAAACAAATTTGGTTGGAGATGTTGCTGTCATAGACACCAATATCTTCCACCAAACTTGTTAAAAAATTTACACCAGTTTCTTTGATATTGACAAAGTAAAAGATAGAATATTTCCATCAGAGTGGGGTTACTGGTCAAGCTAGCCAAAAAAATTTTCTGCAGTGATCTTGAGAAATGTCCATTTGCAGATCAAGGGAATATTTTTTACCCGCGTCAGGAGACGTAAGGATAACTGTGTGCTTCTCATTGTTGTTCTTGTTCTTAAGACATTTTAATAGCTCTGGTACTACTGGAGCGATCTTCTCTAAACTTTGGTGGAAGCTTTCTCGTGGTGTCGTGAACCTGTATGCACATTTTGGAATCAAAAGCTAAAGTGCAACAGCAAAAGCTCTCAGCAACTTTGTTTTAAACTTTTACACATTCTCCAATAACTCCGGTAACTACTGGAGCAATCCTCTCCATACATGGCTCAATATATGTCCATGCATCCCGAAGGTGTGCCAATTTTGGGGTCAAAATCTACAATGCAACAGCAACAGTCTACGGCAAAATTGTTTTCAAAATCTACATGTTTGACACATTCTCAATAACTGGTTCTAATGGAGTGATGTTCTCCGAGCTTGGACGATGTTTTACCACTGGGTGCCGAAGATGGATGTCAATGGACCTTTCCATGTTTATCCATCCATCATATGACATCATAATCAACTATGTGACGTGTAAGATTATGTCATAATCATGACATCATGAAGGACTCGATATAGTCCGCTTTAACGCTTAATAGTCTGACACATTGTACGAATTGTATGTCTTTACCATTTAATAAACATTCTGTTGAATATTTTGAAACTAATTTGACTGGACGCTGTTGCTGCCATAGGCGGCAAAAGCGCCCAGTCAAATTAGATTCAAAATATTTAACAGCTTACCTGTAGTTTTCTGGAAATTGATAGTCAGAGAGTTCAGGGGTCAATTGAACCTTTGTTCATACGAATTGTATGTCTTTACCATTTAATAAACATTCTGTTGAATATTTTGAAACTAATTTGACTGGACGCTGTTGCTGCCATAGGCGGCAAAAGCGCCCAGTCAAATTAGATTCAAAATATTTAACAGCTTACCTGTAGTTTTCTGGAAATTGATAGTCAGAGAGTTCAGGGGTCAATTGAACCAAACAGGGACGAGGTGTGGGTGGAGCTTAGCTAGAGATGGGTGGGGCATGGCTAAAACTGGAAAGGTTCATTTTTGCGGTCAAAAACAAAAACGTAACAGAAACAGCTTTCATCAACATTTTTCTATAATAGACACTTTTGACGGAGACCAAACTGACTGAAAAAGCTATCAACGATGCAGGTATTGGACAAATTAGCCCTTGTTAAAGTTTATCACAGGAATGGCTGGCGTGATAACAGAGCCAGTCATTCCAAAGGTATATTTTTTTTTAAATCTCATCCTCATCAAATTGACATTTTCTGAGTAAAAATTTCAACATTCACGAGTCCTGACAAATCTTAACCATTAAATATTGTAACCTGTCAAATATCAATGAACAACTTGACATTGGGCTGTCATTTAAAATGTAGTCATTGAAGACAGGTGGTCGCTTAATCCTTTATCACTCATATCAGCCAAAAACAGCTTCTACAGTAGTCTTGAGAAATGTCAATTTGCAGAGCAACAGAATGAAGGAAATTTCAATTTCCCTTTCTCCGAGATCTAACACTACTCACCATTCTATTACTTCTGATACAGCTAGCCCTGATAGCTGGGCCCTAGGACTATAAACTTAGTAAGCTTTACCGACTCCTGGAACCGGGTACTCGGCTCCAACTGCTGAGTACCCGTTTGCCATGAAGCTCATATTGTTTGCATAGCCACCAAACAAGAGATACCCATGGCTTGCCTCCATGGGGCTGGGAGGCTGGGTCCGTAATAGAATGGTGAGTATTGTTAGATCTTGGAGAAAGGGAAATTGAAATTTCCTTCATTCTCCTTCGATCTATACTCACCATTCTATTACTTCTGATATACACCAGATTTAGACAGTAACTTGGTGGGAAGGGGCAAGCCATCAATTGCTACTTTTGCGCCTTGGAGAAAGAGCTAGACTTAAACTTGATTAATGGAGACCTAAAAGGACCATCAAGTTAACGGAACCGAATCACATTCGCATCACTGCCCTCCCCCCCTTTTTTTCCTAAGAAAAGGGAGAGAACTCACGAACATGCATCTCGCCTGAAACATAAATATGCCAAGAGAGTTAACTGCTCTTTGCATATATTAGCCCGGGGAATGAGCATGAATATATAAGATGAATGAACATGATATATAGACATAATACAAAAAACTCCCAATCTTGAATTACCTCATGATATTTGGATTCCAGACATGGAGCCTCCAACCATTCACTTGTCCGGCCATCAGTGACACAATCTGGTTGACATCCTCTCGCTTGACCATGTCTGCTTCTTAATTCTTTCTTACAAATGCCAAAAAAGGGAGAAGAGCAGTGTGGTCGTATAACTATCGTTTCAAAACAGCTAAAGCGAGTGGATTGGCGGAGTCTGACACATCCCTCATATAGTAATCCGTGAAAGAGGACTCACAGTGCCATTGTGCAACAGCCATGATGTCCTCTAACGGAACACCATTGTAAAGGGTGGTCGAGGCGGCTATTACTCTAACATCGTGTGCCCTTGCGCATTGCACCTTGTGCCCAGTCGCAATCTCATGGGTAGTCTGAATGCATTCGACTACGCAATGAGATAGAATCCATGGATGCGGCGCCATATGGCTTCTTATGGCAGATCCACAGATGTCTATCATTCGACCGTAACGAGTCTGTCCGTTTTTTGTACTTAGTCAAAGCACGGACTGGGCCCCAGACACTGGCATCACGATCAAACCTAGTTAGTTTCGGTATAATGATCGGTTTACCGGGATATCTCAAAGATTGATTCTTTGACATAAACTCTTCTCTTGGCAGTAGACGCAGACCCTCTCGGGAGACAATAAATCGGTCCCTCTCTGCTGAAAGTGCATGGATCTCACTGCGCCTTCTAGCTGAGGAAGCTGCCAATAGAAAGACTGCCTTTAGAGTCAAATGCTTTAGACTAGCCGAACGCAACGGTTCAAAAGGGTGCTTGGCCAGTACAATTAAGCACTAAAGATAGACTCCAGGCTGGAATGACTACCGGTTGTCTCGGGCGGAGATTGCTCATTCCCTTCAACATCACATTTAACTGGGCCACCTCTGGACTATCCCTGTTGGCTAGACAAGGGATAACTGATGCCAAAGCTGACTTGTATCCAGCAATTGTGATAGGAGCTAGTCCTGAAAAGAACAGCTCACAGAGAAAGTCTGCTATTTGCTGAATAGTGGATTGAAATGTATCAATACCCTTTTCTTCACACCAGTCTGCAAATCTGTTAACCTTGTTGTTATATGACTTGAAGATTGACCTCCTTCTCGTAGCTGCGATGAAATCTGCAGCTTGTCGAGAAAAGCCTTCTGACGTGGAACGTTGTTTGATAACATCCACGCAGTCAATTTGAACATTTCGGGACGCTCGTGTAGGAAGCGTCTCTTGGCCTGGAAGATTATGTTCGGAATCTCGGGTAACTGCACTGGATTTTCCACCAGCAGATCTAGAAGATCCGTGAACCACGCCCTGCTGGGCCAAAATGGCGCTATTAGCAGGACCAGGCACAGTTCCTCCCTGATCTTCACCAATATCTTCGGTAGAATGGTGGGTGGGTACGCCTAAGCATGCATCCCTCTCCAGCTTATCGCCAGAGCGTCTGTATCGACGGCATTTGGATCTGGAATCGGCGAGACATAAGTCATGATTTGAGCATTTTCCCTTGTGGCGAACAAGTCCTCGTTGGGTTTGCCCCAATGCTCGAAGATCCTGTGTAGAACTGGAGGGTTGAGAGACCATTCCGTTGGCAGAATTCTGTCTGCGAGACAAAGCATCCGCCAGAATGTTCAATCGCCCAGGAATGTGAGCTGCTTTCAAAACAACTGAGTAATTCCTGCACCATTGAATCAAGTGCCACACTTTGATACATAGTGTGGATGACTTGATCCTGCCTTGGTGATTTATGTATGATACTACTGTCGAGTTGTCCGACTGTATCAATATCGCCTTGCCCCTGACTTTTGGAAGAAACTTTTCCAATGCCAGTTCCACTGCCATCATTTCCAACAGATTGATATGCAGCTGGCTCTCTTGGAGAGTCCATGTGCCCGAGACCTGGTGTTCTCCCAGGCAGGCTCCCCCATCCCTCCAGCGATGCATCCGTGCACACGGACAGCTGGGGGTGGGGTAGGTGTAGCGAAACTCCTACTAGGAGATTCTGACGCTTTTTCCACCATACAAGATGCGACATTATTGGCTCCAAAACTGGCACCAGTTTTGACAGGGGTTCTGTTCTCTGTTTTCACAGAGACATCAGATACAACTGGATAGGGCTTTGCATCAGAGCAGCGTACAGGTTTACCTGCTCCATGGAGACCATCATGCCCAGCATCGGAAGAAACCGCCTCGCCTGAATGTGGTTTCCAAATCGAAAACTCTTGAGGATGGCTAACAGAGACACCACTCTGGGCTCTGATGGGTAAACCCTGCCCTCCTCGAGATCGAATCGCATCCCTAAATAAACGAAATGTTGAGTGGGTGTCAACTCGGATTTCTCCTTGTTGACTATCCAGCCTAGATCTGAAAGCAACTTCAGAGTCAGAGCAGTATCCACCTCTAACCTGGCTGATGAGTCTGCTTTGATCCGCCAATCGTCTATGTAGGTGTGAAGCGACACGCTCTCTTTTCTGAGAGACGCTGTCACCGCAAGGAACACTCTGGTGAAAACCTGTGGAGCTATCGACAGGCCGAATGGGAGGACTATAAACTCCCATACTTGATTCTGAAACGCAAATTTCAGAAACCTGTGACAACTCCTGTTCATTGGAATGTGGAAATATGCATCTTTCAGATCGATCGATACACACCACATTCCCTTCTTCAATCCTGCCATTACCGACCTCGGCGTTTCCATCTGAAACCGAGGCGCATGGATAAACCAATTTAATGGCGTGAGATTGAGTACGGGTCTCCATCCCCCTGTGCTCTTGGGGACAAGGAACATGTTTGAATAGAAGCCTGGAGTGTTCCGGTTTGCTGGTTTTATTGCTCCCTTCAGAAGCAAACCTGACACTTCGTTTTGAACGGCTTCTAACTTGTCTGGTTCCCTTGGTACGGGTGTCCAGACAGGTGATAAAGACAGATTCTGTGGTGGAAAGTCCCACCACTCTGGCATGTGCCCCTGGGATAACCATCCCAGGACCAGACTGTCTGACGTCACACCTCGCCACGCCTCGACGAAACGCATGAACCTTCCACCCACTATAGACGCATCGACGCCTAATGGGGGTGTCTGGCTTGCGATCCGCTCTCCTCCCCCCCCTCTCTTGACGAGAGAGAGTAAGAACCATTTTGGTCTTGGCGTGGCTGGTCTAACTGGCACCGCTGTTCCTGTCGCACAGGCGCAGTCCAGGCAGATACGAAGGGAGCCCTCATACCCTCGGGTACGATCCGCTCCCTTCTTTTCCGCCCTTTGAGGACTTACCCTTCCCCTTCCCGCCTCTCGGGTGATCAGGAGCAACATTGGGGAGGGTATGCAGGAAATGTCAATTTCCCTTTCTCCGAGATCTAACAATACTCACCATTCTGTTACTTCTGATATACAGCTGGCCTTGACAGCGGCTCTAGGATTATAGACTTAGAAAGCTTTACCGACTCCTGGGAACCGGGTACTCGGCTCCCAACTGCCGAGTACCCGTTTACCATAGAGCTCATATTGTTTGCATAGCCACCAAACAAGAGAAAACTATGGCTTGCCTCCGTGGGGCTGGGAGGCTGGGTCTGTAACAGAATGGTGAGTATTGTTAGATCTCGGAGAAAGGGAAATTTACATTTCCTGCATTCTCCTTCGATCAATACTCACCATTCTGTTACTTCTGATATACACCAGATTTGATCAGTAACCTGGTGGGAAGGGGCAAGCCATACATGCTAATTTTGCCCCTTGGAGAAAGATTTTAGACTTCAAACTTGACTAACGGAGACCTAAAAGGACCGTCAAGTTCATGGAACCGAATCACATTCGCGTCACAGGCCCCCCCCCCTTTTTCCTCCTAAGAAAAAGGAGAGAACTAACGAACATGTATCTCGCCTGAAAACACCAATATGCCAAGAGGGTTAACTACTCCCTGCATATTGCCTGTATTAGCCTGGGAATGAGCATGAATATATAAGATGAATGAACATGATACATATACATAATACAAAAAACTCTTACTTATTGAATTACCTTATGATAACAGGACTTCAGACGTACCGCCTCCAACCATTCACCGGTTCGGCCATCAGTGACACAATCTGGTTGACATCCTCTCGCTTGACCATGCCTGCTTTAGGTTCTTTTCTTACCAAAGTGAAAAAAGGGGAAAAGCAGTGTGGTCACTAACTATCATTTCAAAACAGCTAAAGCGAGTGGATTGGCTGAGTCTGACACATCCCTCATATAGTAATCCGTAAATGAGGACTCACAGTGCCATTGTGCAACGGCCATGATGTCCTCTAACGGAACACCATTGTAAAGGGCGGTCGAGGCGGCTATTCCTCTAACATCGTGTGCCCTTACGCCCTGCACCTGGTGCCCAGTCGCCATCTCGTGAGTAGTCTGAATGCATTCGACCACCCAACGAGAGATAGTATCCATGGATGCGGCGCCATAAGGCTTTTTATGGCAGATCCACAGATGTCTATCGTTCAACCGTAACGAGTCAGTCCGTTTCTTGTACTTAGTCAAAGCACGGACCGGCACCAGACACTGGCATCACGATCAAACCTAGTTAACTTCGGTATAATGATCGGTTTGCCGGGATATCTCAAAGATTGGTTCTTTGACATAAACTCTGCTCTTGGCAGAAGACGCAGACCTTCTCCAGAAACAATAAATCGGTTCCTCTCTGCCGAAAGCGCATGGATCTCACTGAGCCTTCTAGCTGAGGAAGCTGCCAATAGAAAGACCGCCTTTAGAGTCAAATGCTTTAGACTAGCCGAACGCAACGGTTCAAAAGGGTGCTTGGCCAGTACAATTAAGCACTAAAGATAGACTCCAGGCTGGAATGACTACCGGTTGTCTCGGGCGGAGATTGCTCATTCCCTTCAACATCACATTTAACTGGGCCACCTCTGGACTATCCCTGTTGGCTAGACAAGGGATAACTGATGCCAAAGCTGACTTGTATCCAGCAACTGTGACGGGAGCTAGTCCTGCAAAGAACAGCTCACAGAGAAAGTCTGCTATTTGCTGAATAGTGGATTGAAAGGTATCAATACCCTTTTCTTCACACCAGTCTGCAAATCTGTTAACCTTGTTGTTATATGACTTGAAGGTTGACCTCCTTCTCGCAGCCGCGATGAAATCATCAGCCTGTCGAGAAAAGCCTTCCAACGTGGAACGTTGTTTGACAACATCCACGCAGTCAATTTGAACATTTCGGGACGCTCGTGTAGGAAGCATCCCTTGGCCTGGGAGATTATGTTCAGAATCTCGGGCAACTGCACAGGATTTTCCACCAGCAGATCTAGAAGATCCGTGAACCACGCCCTGCTCGGCCAATACGGCGCTATTAGCAGGACCAGACACGGCTCCTCCCTGACCTTCACCAATACCTTCGGTAGAAGAATGGTGGGTGGGTACGCGTAAGCGTGCATCCCTCTCCAGCTTATCGCCAGAGCGTCTGTATCGACGGCATTTGGATCTGGAATCGACAAGACATATGTCATGATTTGAGCATTTTCCTTTGTGGCGAACAAGTCCACGTTGGGTTTGCCCCAATGCTCGAAGATCCGTCGCAGAACCGGAGGGTTGAGGGACCATTCTGTTGGCAAGATTCTCTGTCTGCGAGACAAAGCATCCGCCAGAATGTTCAATCGGCCAGGAATATGAGCTGCTTTCAAAACAACCGAGTATTTCCTGCACCATTGAATCAAGTGCCACACCCTGATGCACAGAGTGGGCGACCTGGTCCCGCCTTGGCGATTTATATATGATACTACTGTCGAATTGTCCGACCGTATCAATATCACCTTGCCCCTGATCATCGGAAGGAACTCTTCCAACGCCAGTTCCACTGCCATCATTTCCAACAGATTGATATGCAGCTGACTCTCCGGGAGAGTCCATGTGCCCGAGACCTGGTGTTCTCCCAGGCAGGCACCCCACCCCTCCAGCGATGCATCCGTGTAGACGGACAGCTGGGGGTGGGGTAGGTGCAGCGAAACCCCTAATAGGAGATTCTGACGCTGTTTCCACCATAGAAGATGCGATATTATCGGCTCCAAAACTGGCACCAGTTTTGACAGGGGTTCTGTTCTCTGTTTCCACAGAGACATCAGATACAACTGGATAGGCCTTCGCATTAGAGCAGCGTACGGGATAACCTGCTCCATGGAGACCATCATGCCCAGCATCTGAAGGAACCGCCTCGCCTGAATGTGGTTTCCCACTCGAAAACTCCTGAGGATGGCTAACAGAGACACCGCTCTGGGCTCTGACGGGTAAACCCTGCCCTCCTCGAGGTCGAATCGCATCCCCAAATAAACGAAATGTTGAGTGGGCGTCAACTCGGATTTCTCCTCGTTGACTATCCAGCCTAGATCTGAAAGCAACTTCAGAGTCAGAGCAGTTTCCACGTTCAACCTGGCTGCCGAGTCTGCCTTGAGCAGTCAGTCGTCTATGTAGGTGTGTAGCGCCACGTTCTCTTTTCTGAGAAACGCTGTCACCGCAAGGACCGCTCTTGTGAAAACCCTCGGAGCTGTCGACAGGCCAAACGGGAGAACTGTAAACTCCCATACTTGATTCTGAAACGCAAATCTCAGAAACCTGTGCCAACTCCGATTCATCGGAATGTGGAAATATGCATCTTTCAGATCGATCGATACACACCACATTCCTTTCCTCAATCCCGCCTTTACCGACCTCGGCGTTTCCATCTGGAACCGAGGCGTATGGATAAACAAAATTTAATGGCCTGAGATTGAGTATGGGTCTCCATCCCCCTGTGCTCTTGGGGACAAGGAACATGTTTGAATAGAAGCCTGGAGTGTTCCGGTTTGCTGGTTTTATTGCTCCCTTCAGACGCAAACCCGACACTTCCTTTTGAACGGCTTCTAACTTGTCTGGCTCCCTTGGTACGGGTGTCCAGACAGGTGCCAAAGACAGATTTTGTGGTGGAAAGTCCCACCACTCCGGCATGTAACCCTGGGATAACCATCCCAGGACCAGACTGTCTGACGTCACACCTCGCCAGGCCTCGACGAAACGCATGAGCCTTCCACCCACAATAGACGCCTCGACGTCTAACGGGGTTGTCCGGCTCGCAGTCCGCCCCCCCCCCCTCTTTCTTAACGAGAGAGAGTGAGAACCATTTCGTTCTAGGCACGACGGGTATAACTGGCACCGCTGTTCCTGTCGCACAGGCGCGGTCCAGGCGGATATGAAGGGAGCTTGCGTACCCTCAGGTACGCTTCGGCCCCTTCTGTCCGCCCTTTGAGGCCTTACCCTTACCCTTCCCCTTGCCCTTCCCGCCCCTAGGGCAGTCAGGAGCAACATTGGGGAGGGTAGGCGCCTCTACAACCTTCCTGGGCTTCTTCGCCGGCGGCGGCTCCGAGAACCCAGCTGAAGCAGAAGTCGCAACAGGCCTGGCTTTCGCCTTGCTCTTATGCTTCTGCTTCTTTGAAGGCTGTCCCGTTAGCGTTTCCCCACAGCCCCTAGTGCGTGCGCTTGCCGCACTAGCTCAAGCTGTAGGTTTACCGCTAACCGATTCTGCGCGATACTGGCGGTATCCTCTAAGATGGCCCGCGCTTGGCCACCGAAGATGCTAGGCCCTGTCAGGGGTGTCCCAAGAAGACGCTCCCTGACTGCCGTAGCCGGACGCATATGGTCAATGACCATTTGCCTCCTGGACTTCGTCACTCGCGCTTGCACCCTTGCCAATGCGTCCATTGACAGCACCAAGCCGTCATTAACACATGAAAGCGCCACAGGTGGCACAGGTTGGCCTGCCCCCGCTTCAGCCCACACCGACTGAAGGAGACGATAAGAGTGATTGACAGCGCTCATCGCTGCCCTCACACCCTCATCGCATAGGGACAGGACTTCTTCCTGGTGTACCTGGGACTTATCCACTAGTGCCGGACCAGGGCCACCCGACCCGGCACTCTGGACTCCCAGTACCCATCGGTCATCCTCCGTGACCGACGGGACTACACCATACCTGTCGTATTCCCCCCGCGGAATACGACATCTTGCCCGCACCTCCCTGGAGGCCGCAGGGAGCTGACCCTTGGTCATTAGTTGTTTGCTATAAATAGCATCCAACAAATCTATGAACCGTGGATCCAGTCCCACTGACTGGATCCGGGCCGCGGGCAAAATCCCCGTCCTAATCGACGGACGGGGCGCATCTTCATCGGCCGTGGCCGAAACCACAGACGGGTCAACCCTGGCTAGCCACGCCAGAGCATCTGACCAATCTACCTCCGACGAAGACACCCCCGCAAACACGTCACCCGTTGACGTGCTCACGGGTCTGCCAGCCACGGCCTCCCGGCAAGGAGCCACGGCTGACACGCCAGGCACTCCGCTATCACACGGTTCCGCCGCCACCCCATGAAACACTCCGGTCCATGGGGTAGGTCCGCACGGAAAACCGTACGGACCCGTAACAGTCACGGAACCATAGCCGGACACGGGCGCCAACGGCACCCCACGTCCGGCTGCCGGACCAGGCGAGATAGGTGAGTACCACGCCTGGCCCGGCACACCCGTTCCCGTGACGGCTGGTGACAAACCAAGCCGCCCGGAACCGGTGCAAGGTAACGGATTGGCCTCAGCCGCAGGCGGAGCCGCTGACCTGGCTTGCGCCAAACCAGACAAATGGAGGCCGGTTCCGTCCAGGACGGAATCAACCTCCATATTCTCCACCTGCGGCTTCACGGGCCGCAGCAACCTCTCCTCCTCGGCCTCCTCGTCTTCAGACTCCGAAGAGCCGTCACTAGACGAGTCAACCATGGAGCCGTCCTGGCGGACGGCTCCCACACCTGACGGACCGGCCACCGCTACTGGACCACCCGGAGGTGGCCGCAGAGAGACAGAACCCGTCTGACCGAAGCCAGACGTGCCTGCCAGGGGGCCGTACGAGACGGCCCCCTCGGTAACCAGTCCAGAATCCTGTCCGAGGACAGGATCCGTACCAGGCATGGGGAGAAACTGCCCCCCAACCTTTGGTAGCAGGGACGACACCAGCGTGGGCAGAACGCTATGCAGAAAACCCTGCATAGCCGGACCAAACCACGCCGGCGGTGCCATCTCTGCCACCTCCAGCTGGGGACGTGGAGCACCCCCACCGGCCGAACCTGGCGCTCCACGATTTACTTTCGGACCGCTTGACCCCGCGTCAGACACTGCCAAGTCCTTCTGGGCAAGGAACTTAAGCATCATATCGACCGACCACACTGCGCAAACGTTACACCTACTGTCAAGATTACACTTAGTACAGCGGAAACAGACATGGTCCTTGAACAGAACCTTTACGAATTTGTGGCACTCATCACATGATGGCGGGGCTGGCTTGGCCTATAAATAAGCACAAACCTACAATAAGCAAGCGGAACGAAACAAACATGGAAGGCAGACAATTAATTTTCAAATATTTCGACCATAAATTAACTGTTAACCCTGCCGCAACATTACAGCAAAGATCGCATTGATTATGATGACAAGAACGAAGCGGGCAATAATACACCCATACACTGATCCTCAAGGATGTATAACGGGACCAGGAATCATATCGCATAGCATTCAGGGTATATTTACTAATAAATATAAATTATACTTCTAACGAAGGCCAAAACGACATGTGAAGAAACAACAAAATGTAAACAAACTGCTGTAGTACACGGTAAAACCGCAGACCACACATCTAAATCAAGAATTTTGAAACCACTGATCATTGCAAACAGATCGTGATAATACGCAAAACTTGAAAATTCCACAATTTTTCTGTTACCAATTAAAGTACGCAGCACCTAGAATCAGATGCGCGAATTAATGAAACATTTTCTTCACATAAACATCCGAGTAACACGGTGTGACGTCACCCGCTCGGATCTTACGGAGAACGTCAGCCGATTTTTGTGTTAAAAAACACCGCCAACTAACACCTAATTTCATATCTGCTGATCGCCTGTTTGGGTTTAAAGGAAGGCGATCATCTGGCATATTTCGTTGTTAACACACGTCCCAGATTCTTTGGGGTTAGAAATTGGAACATGCGACACAAACAAGATTTTGAAGACCTAAGTCTTTTTAACTATGGAATAACATGGAAATATACAACCTGGTTATCATCGGTAGCATCCATGGTAACCCAATATATCCTTAGAGAGCGCACAAAGCTATCACAATTTACACAGAAAAAAGACTTAAAACAATCTCAAGACTTCCAACTGCAAAAAAGCATGTGTCTCTTGTTGCTATGCAAACAAGAATGAGCTTCATGGCAAACGGGTACTCGGCAGTTGGGAGCCGAGTGCCCGGTTCCAGGAGTCGGTAGAGCTTGCTAAGTCTATAGTCCTAGGGCCCAGCTATTCAGGCTAGCTGTATCAGAAGTAATAGAATGGTGAGTATTGATCGCAGGAAAAATGCATTTATTCCCGTTTCTGTGTAGCTTAGGTCTGGATAAACATGATCTAAAAATTCTAGCGGACAACATTTCACTATGAAGTCATAGTTGTTAAGGACTTGTTTGTATTTCCCCAAATAGCGAGGAGCACTACGATACATCGGTACAAATTTTATAATGTTATTGGACTTGCGCAACTATTTAATGGTGTAGGCTCCGCTAAAAGATGCAATAATGCTGGCGGATATCACTGACAATGGGCAGGCCCATTTTTGTGAATATCGTGGACTGGATTTACCAGAATGCCCTCCAAGAGTGAGGAAAAATTAGCTTCAAATGTACTATACATGGGCATACGTCTATTTCGGACATTTCGACCATATACAAATTCGTCCTATTTATTTAAGCAATAAATGGTGTCTGCGTTCGCTTATAGGCAACCCCTATTTTCATATTATATAGTAGGGGGAATATGTGGTAGAGGGATGGAATGGATGTACGAAAATGCAAAGGCCTGTGCTATAGCTAGCGAGTCGAACTTGACCTAGTCACCTATGTATCATTGTGAAACGAAAACTGGTACTTGTAGTGTAAACTCATATTAATAACTTTACTAAATGCGCAACACATGTTAATTAAGAGACTATCATATCACACCTTTTCAAATCTCTTCCATCTAACAATACATGAGAAAATTGAACAAGAATGTGTTTTATTTTATTTCTATTCTTGTTGTTCTGTTCTGTAATTCCCGTCTTCCGGAAACATGTAGATCAACCAATCTAAAAATAGAAGCGCGGCTTCTTCGAGAATACACCTCTTATGTAATGATCTTATTACGTCATCACAACTACTAGACTGTTGCACAGACTCCACTTCGGAGACAAGACAGATCGGGGCTCAGTCTATCTCCGTGGCAGACTGTAAAAGGACCGCCGTGGATCGTGTTGATTTTGCTATCTTGAATCTTCCTTAGATTAGTGTAGCGACCCTGGTTCAGCCGAACACAGCCTTAAACCTGAGCACTAACAGTGGATAGCAGCTCTGCAATAACCAGCTACCCATAGCTTGAAGCCAAGCTTTGATGCCCTCAACGTCTAGTATTGGTTTTATCAAATTCAGACCTGACGTTAGAGGCTTGATAAAGGCCTACAGTCAGTAGAATTTCATGTTTCATATCCAGCCACTCACAACTTGAAGCCAAGCCAGGGTGCCCTCAATGTCTAGTATGTTATATCCAGCCACTCGTAGCTTGAAGCCAAGCTATAATGCCCTCAATGTCTAATATTGGTTATATCCAATACACATTCTGGCATCATTATCCCAGTTGCCTCGTTGTCTTCATTACAACTGAGTTAGTCTGCACCTGAATTGTCCAATTCTCCTTCGATCAATACTCACCATTCTGTTACTTCTGATATACAGCTGGCCTTGACAGTGGCTCTAGGATTATAGACTTAGAAAGCTTTACCGAGTCCTGGGAACCGGGTACTTGGCTCCCAACTGCCGAGTACCCGTTTACCATAGAGCTCATTCTTGTTTGCATAGCAACAAGAGCAATACATGCTTTCTGCATTGAGGATTTTAGTGTTTTTTGTGAAAGAAAATCTAAGTCTTTAATCTGTGATAGTTTGTGTGTTCGTGAAAGGATTAACTAAAGGATACTATGGAGAATACCGCCAAAGATAACCAGGTTGTATCATTCTTTATTATCCATAGTTAAAAGACTTAGGTCTCTAAATTTCGCTGTGTCGCATGTTCCAATTTCTGACCCTATAGAATCTGGGACGTGTGCTAACAACGATATATGCCAGACGATCGCCTTCTTTAACCCCCAACAGGCGATCGGCAGATATGAAAATAGGTGTTATGCTACGGTATTTCTAACACGAATATCGGCTGACGTCGTTCTCCGTAGGATCCGAGCGGGTGACGTCACACCCGGTCGCTCGGATGATTATGTGAAGAAAAATTTGTCATTAATTCGCCCATCTTGTTCTGGGTATTGCGTACTAAAAATGGTACCGGAAACTTTAGAATGATCAAGTTTACGTGCGATCATGATCGGTTTGCAATGATCGGTGGTTTCAAAATTCTTGAGTAGATGCATGGTCTGCGGTTTTACCGTGTGATACAGCAGTTTGTTATACATTTTGTTGTTTTCTTCACATATCGTGCTGCTTTCGTTAGGAGTATAATTTATATTGATTAGTAAATATACCCCGAATGCTATGCGATATGATTCCTGGAGCCGTTACACATCCTGGAGGATCTATTATGGGTGTGTTTAATGCCCGCCTCGTTCTTGTCATCATAATCAATGCGATCGTTGTTGTAACGTGGCGGGGTGGGGTGCGGGAGGGTTACAGTTAATTTATGAGTCAAATTATTTGAAAATTAATTGTCTGCCTTCCATCCGGGTCTCGTTCCGCTTGTTTATTGTAGGTTTGTGCTTATGTTATAGGCCAAGCCAGCCCCGCCATCATGTGACGAATGCCATAAGTTTGTCCGTGTAGTGTTCAAGGACCATGTCTGTTTTAGGTGTTTCCTGTGTAATATTGATCATAGGTGTAATGTTTGTGCAGTGTGGTCCGTTGAGATGATGGTTAAGTTCCTTGCCCAGAAGGACTTGGCTGGGTCTGACGCGGGGACAGGCAGTCTGAGAGTAAATCGTGGAGCGCCCGGTTCGGCCGGTGGGGGTGCTCCACGTCCCCAGCTGGAGGTGGCGGAGATGGCACCGCCGGCGTGGTTTGGTCCGGCTTTGCAGGGTTTTCTGCATAGCGTTCTGCCCACGCTGGTGTCGTCCCTGCTACCAAAGGTTGGGGGGGCCGTTTCTTCCCATGCCTGGTATGGATCCTGTCCTCGGACAGGATTCTGGACTGGTTACCGAGGGGGCCGTCTCGTACGGCCCCCTGGCAGTCCCGTCTGGCTTCGGCCAGACGGGTTCTGTTTCTCTGCGGCCACCTCCGGGTGGTCCAGTAGTGGTGGCCGGTCCGTCAGTTGTGGGAGCCGTCTGCCAGGATGGTTCCACGGTTGACTCGTCTAGTGACGACTCTTCGGAGTCTGAAGACGAGGAGGCCGAGGAGGAGAGGTTGCTGTGTCCCGTGAAGCCGCAGGTGGAGAATATGGAGGTTGATTCCGTCCTGGACGGAACCGGCCTCCATTTGTCTGGTTTGGCGCGAGCCAGGTCAGCGGCTCCGCCTGTGGCTGAGGCCAATCCGTTACCGTGCATCGGTTCCGTGCGGCTTGGTTTGGCACCAGCCGTCACGGGAACGGGTGTGCCGGGCCGGGCGTGGTACTCACCTATCTCGCCTGGTCCGTCAGTCGGACATGGGGTGCTGTTGGCGCCCGTGTCCGGCTATGGTTCCGCGACTGCTATGGGTCCGTACGGTTTTCCGTGCAGACCTACCCCATGGACCGGAGTGTTTCATGGGGTGGCGGCGGAACCGTGTGGTACCGGATTGCCTGGCGTGTCAGCCGTGGCTCCTTGCCGGGTGGCCGTGGCTGGCAGGCCCGTGAGCACGTCAACGGGTGACGTGTTTGCGGGGGTGTCTTCATCGGAGGTAGATTGGTCAGATGCTCTGGCGTGGCTAGCCAGGGTTGACCCGTCTGTGGTTTCGGCCACGACCGATGAAGATGCGCCCCATCCGTTGGTTGCGTCGATCAGGACGGGGATTTTTCCCGCGGCCCGGATCCAGTCAGTGGGACTGGATCCACGGTTCATAGATTTGTTGGATGCTATTTATAGCAAACGACTGATGACCAAGGGTAAGCTCCCTGCGGCCTCCAGGGAGGTGCGGGCAAGATTTCGTATTCCGCGGGGGAGCGTCTTCTTGGGACGCTCCTGACAGGGCCTAGCATCTTCGGTGGCCAAGCGCGGGCCATCTTAGAGGATACCGCCAGTATCGCGCAGAATCGGTTAGCGGTAAACCTACAGCTAGAGCTGGTGCGGCAAGCGCACGCACTAGGGGCTGTGGGGAAACCGCTAACGGGACAACCTTCAGAGAAGCAGAAGAAGCATAAGGGCAAGGCGAAAGCTAGGCCTGTTGCGACTTCTGCTTCAGCTGGGTTTTCGGAGCCGCCGCCGGCGAAGAAGCCCAGAGGGGTTGTAGAGGCGCCTCCCCTCCCCAATGTTGCTCCTGACCGCCCTAGAGGTGGGAAGGGCAAGGGGAAGGGTAAGGGTAAGGCCTCAAAGGGCGGACAGAAGGGGCCGAAGCGTACCTGAGGATATGAAAGCTCCCTTCATATCCGCCTGGACCGCACCGGTGCGACAGGAACAGCGGTGCCTGTTATACTCATCGTGCCTAGAACGAAATGGTTCTCTCTCTCTCTCGTTAAGAAAGAGTGGGGGGGGGGGGCGGACTGCGAGCCGGACAACCCCGTTAGACGTCACGGCATCTATGGTGGGTGGAAGGCTCATGCGTTTCGTCGAGGCGTGGCGAGGTGTGACGTCAGACAGTCTGGTCCTGGGATGGTTATCCCAGGGTTACATGCCGGAGTGGTGGGACTTTCCACCACAAAATCTGTCTTTGGCACTTGTCTGGACACCCGTACCAAGGGAGCCAGACAAGTTAGAAGCCGTTCAAAAGGAAGTGTCAGGTTTGCTTCTGAAGGGAGCAATAAAACCAGCAAACCGAAACACTCCAGGCTTCTATTCAAACATGTTCCTTGTCCCCAAGAGCACAAGGGGATGGAGACCCATACTCAATCTCAGGCCATTAAATTGGTTAATCCATACGCCTCGGTTCCAGATGGAAACGCCGAGGTCAGTAATGGCAGGATTGAGGAAAGGAATGTGGTGTGTATCGATCGATCTGAAAGATGCATATTTCCACATTCCTATGAATCGGAGTTGGCACAGGTTTCTGAGATTTGCGTTTCAGAATCAAGTATGGGAGTTTACAGTTCTCCCGTTTGGCCTGTCGACAGCTCCGAGGGTTTTCACAAGGGTGGTCCTTGCAGTGACAGCGTTTCTCAGAAAAGAGAACATGGCGCTACACACCTACATAGACGACTGGCTGCTCAAGGCAGACTCGGCAGCCAGGTTGAACGTGGATACTGCTCTATCCAGTTGTATCTGATGTCTCTGTGGAAACAGAGAACAGAACCCCTGTCTAAACGGGTGCCAGTTTTGGAGCCGATAATATCGCATCTTCTATGGTGGAAACAGCGTCAGAATCTCCTATTAGGGGTTTCGCTGCACCTACCCCACCCCCAGCTGTCCGTCTACATGGATGCATCGCTGGAAGGGTGGGGTGCCTGCCTGGGAGAACACCAGGTCTGGGGCACATGGACTCTCCCGGAGAGTCAGCTGCATATCAATCTGTTGGAAATGATGGCAGTGGAACTGGCGTTGGAAGAGTTCCTTCCGATGATCAGGGGCAAGGTGATATTGATACGGTCGGACAATTCGACAGTAGTATCATATATAAATCGCCAAGGCTGGACCAGGTCGCCCACTCTGTGTATCAGGGTGTGGCACTTGATTCAATGGTGCAGGAATTACTCGGTTGTTTTGAAAGCAGCTCATATTTCTGGCCGGTTGAACATTCTGGCGGATGCTTTGTCTCGCAGACAGAGAATCCTGCCAACAGAATGGTCCTTCAACCCTCCGGTTCTGCGACGGATCTTCGAGCATTGGGGCAAACCCAATGTGGACTTGTTCGCCACAAAGGAAAATGCTCAAATCATGACATATGTCTCGCCGATTCCAGATCCAAATGCCGTCGATACAGACACTCTTGCGGTATTGGTGAAGGTCAGGGAGGAACCGTGTCTGGTCCTGCTAATAGCGCCGTATTGGCCGAGCAGGGCGTGGTTCACGGATCTTCTAGATCTGCTGGTGGAAAATCCTGTGCAGTTGCCCGAGATTCCGAACATCATCTCCCAGGCCAAGGGACGCTTCCTACACGAGCGTCCCGAAATGTTCAAATTGACTGCGTGGATGTTATCAAACAACGTTCCACGTCGGAAGGCCTTTCTCGACAGGCTGCTGATTTCATTGCGGCTGCGAGAAGGAGGTCAACCTTCAAGTCATATAACAACAAGGTTAACAGATTTGCAGACTGGTGTGAAGAAAAGGGTATTGATACCTTTCAATCCACTATTCAGCAAATAGCAGATTTCTCTGTGAGCTGTTCTTTTCAGGACAAGCTCCCGTCACAGTTGCTGGATACAAGTCACCTTTGGCATCAGTTATCCCTTGTTTAGCCAACAGGGATAGTCCAGAGGTGGCCCAGTTAAATGTGATGTTGAAGGGAATGAGCAATCTCCGCCCGAGACAACCGGTAGTCATTCCAGCCTGGAGTCTATCTTTAGTGCTTAATGTACTGGCCAAGCACCCTTTCGAACCATTGCGTTCGGCTAGTCTAAAGCATTTGACTCTAAAGGCGGTCTTTCTATTGGCAGCTTCCTCAGCTAGAAGGCGCAGTGAGATCCATGCGCTTTCGGCAGAGAGGAACCGATTTATTGTTTCTGGAGAAGGTCTGCGTCTTCTGCCAAGAGCAGAGTTTATGTCAAAGAACCAATCTTTGAGATATCCCGGCAAACCGATCATTATACCGAAGTTAACTAGGTTTGATCGTGATGCCAGTGTCTGGTGCCCGGTCCGTGCTTTGACTAAGTACAAGAAACGGACTGACTCGTTACGGTCTAACGATAGACATATGTGGATCTGCCATAAAAAGCCTTATGGCGCTGCATCCATGTATACTATCTCTCGTTGGGTGGTCGAATGCATTCAGACTACTCACGAGATGGCGACTGGGCACCAGGTGCAAGGCGTAAGGGCACACGATGTCAGAGGAATAGCCGCCTCGACCGCCCTTTACAATGGTGTTCCATTAGAGGACATCATGGCCATTGCACAATGGCACTGTGAGTCCTCATTCACGGATTACTATATGAGGGATGTGTCAGACTCAGCCAATCCACTCGCTTTAGCTGTTTTGAAACGATAGTTAGTGACCACACTGCTCTTCACCCTTTTTTCACTTTGGTAAGAAAAGAACCTAAAGCAGGCATGGTCAGGCGAGAGGATGTCAACAAGATTGTGTCACTGATGGCCGAACCGTTGAATGGTTGGAGGCGGTGCGTCTGAAGTCCAATTATCATAAGGTAATTCAATAGTGAGAGTTTTTTGTATTATGTATATGTATCATGTTCATTCATCTTATATATTCATGCTCATTCCCAGGCTAATACATGGAATATGCAGGGAGTAGTTAACCCTCTTGGCATATTGGTGTTTTCAGGCGAGATACATGTTCGTGAGTTCTCTCCCTTTTCTTAGGAGGAAAAAGGGGGGGGGGCGTGACACGAATGTGATTCGGTTCCGTGAACTTGACGGTCCTTTTAGGTCTCCGTTAGTCAAGTTTGAAGTCTAAAATCTTTCTCCAAGGGGCAAAATTAGCATTTATGGCTTGCCCCTTCCCACCAGGTTACTGATCAAATCTGGTGTATATCAGAAGTAACAGAATGGTGAGTATTGATGGAAGGAGAATGAAGGAAATGTCAATTTCCCTTTCTCCGAGATCTAACAATACTCACCATTCTGTTACGGACCCAGCCTCCCAGCCCCACGGAGGCAAGCCATAGTTTTCTCTTGTTTGGTGGCTATGCAAACAATATGAGCTCTATGGTAAACGGGTACTCGGTAGTTGGGAGCCGAGTACCCGATTCCCAGGAGTCGGTAAAGCTTTCTAAGTCTATAATCCTAGAGCCGCTGTCAAGGCCAGCTTTATATCAGAAGTAACAGAATGGTGAGTATTGTTAGATCTCGGAGAAAGGGAAATTGACATTTCCTTCATTCCACTGGTAAAGAGTGATAAGAGCAGTAGAAGGAGAAGTAGTAAGCGTAATGAATGCGTTCTGAGAAGAGACTGGGTATTATATGCATGCAGGGGAAAAGGGATTGACAGTCACATACCACGCACACACACCCAATGAAAAGACAGAACAGAAGAACTTACAGAAGAAGAAGAAGAGATAAACGAAGAAGAGCTTCATGCACTCAGAGCATACACACGTTCGGGGATGATGTCATTGGGAAAGCAGAAGGTGAGAGAATAGCATTGTTGTCATGAATGGTTACAATATGCGTGAAAAGGGCAAATGAATCAAAGTAGAATTTAATGAATGAAAGAAGGAGTGAATGAATGAAGGAATGAATTAATGTGAAAGCAGAAGTACGAGACAGAGCATGTGATTATGGAATGCGTGCGTGTTTGAATGTCTGGCGGCTTGGATGCAGATAACCACAGCCTCCGGGCCGGAGAGTTAGAAGTAGATCTGTGAATGCTTGTCGATTCCTAGGGTGTAGGAATGAATGAGGGAATGAATTAATATGGATGAATGAATGGATGAATGAATGATAACTATGTGTCATCCACGGCCTCCAGGCCGAAAGGGTTAACAAGGTAATGTGGCACTAGGCCTATGGCAGGCTACTATCCTTCCAGGATCAGATCTGGACAAACTAGAGGACCCTCCGATGCGCGATGCACAGGAGTTTACTATAGGCAATTGACAACATTTGGGTAAAATAAATATGTGATTTATTATGGACAATTATCTCTTCGATTCGGTATTCCGGAACTTTATGGCACTAGCTAACAATCGCCGATATGGCTTTATGTATGCCATAAAGCGTTGAAAATCCTCGATTGACATGGTTAAATAAATAAATAAATAAATAAATAAATAAATAAATAAATAAATAAATAAATAAATAAATAGCAATGCTCTGCTCCAGATAATTTGAGAAATGGCAATCCGTAAAAATGCATGCTATGATTGAAATAAGTAGCGAATGTCTAAGACCAATTTGTATTGGGCAGAGTTTGGCAGCTGTCAAAAGTTAATGACGTTCGAGCAGTCGACAAACGTTACTGAAATCCCAATGTAAACAAAGTAGTCCTAGCATCTGGGAGGAAATAAACTTAGTAGTCAAATTTATTCCGATATACCCATCTCATTTACTTTGTTAAAGTTAGTTTAGTTTGGAAGATTATTTTCTGCTAATGTTTTACGAGGTTAACGCTCCACGGTCTGAACAGGTACGGACCCCGAACTGCAAGAAAACACCCCTTTGGACCATTGTGATGTAGAAAACATAGTGCCCGTAAATATTACAAAAGCTCTAAAATGGACAGTTAAAAGCATTTAAAAGGGTCAGTAACACTCAGAAAGGACTAATATCAAGTTTCAAATAGATAAAGTGGTCTAACTTCCCTCAATTAATTAAAATCACTTTAAAAAGCTGGCGTTTGACGCAGTTGCACGCACTGAAACCGCTCACCCCATCACAACCGAATGGGTATGAACCGCGAAACCGAGCTGTACCAAAACCGAGCACAGCCGAAACCGCTTACAACTGCTGTATACACCGTGTCCATATCTGGACAAAATATGCCTAAAATATGAAATTAAATGCTGTGTTATACAGATTTAGATATTTCTAATGAGGCTAAATAGTGGATTTGCATGTCAAGCTAGAATTAATAAAATGACTACAAGTTATCAGTATTCGTGATAGCACCAATATTACATCATAGAATACGCTCACTATCTATACAATAGACCTAGTAGGATAGAGGCTAGTTCTCTACATTAGATTAAATTAGATTAGATTAGATTAGATTAGATAGTTTACAGAACGCAGGCTAGTGCCTTTATGTTCTGCTCATACTCCGTATTTGTAATGGCGGATAAACTCTATATGTACATTTATATTATGATGGAGGTCAAAGTTTATACTTGATATGTTGACTAGCGGTTATGTTTCAGTCTATATATATAGTATATTTCAGCATTTTTGATTACATACTTCCATATTTACATACATACATTTGATTTGATTTGATTTAATTCTGATTTGATTTGATTTTATTCTCTTGGTAAATATTATAAATTACAAATATCATAACAGGGAGTCCACTGGAGGCTGTGCCTGTTAGCTTGTGGACCCCTGACATAAAATAACATACAAATTACACATGATTTGACATAAGTAGACATAAGGCATTATGACAATATATTATACATAACTACAGACAAATAATATAGGATTTGACATAAATAAATAAGAGAAAAAAAAAGACAGGACATTTAACAAACATGGTTCACTTGTTTTTGATTGTTTTTCATACTGTGGGTAGCATATTTCACTCATTGGAATGGGCTAGGGGATGAAGGGGTGGGGGTGGGGCTGGAGTTCATCCTGTTTCTATTATTATTATTATTATTATTATTATTATTATTATTATTATTATTATTGTTAATTATTATTATTATTATTATTATTATTATTATTATTATTATTATTATTATTATTATTATTATTATTATTATTATTTTTATTATTGTCTATCACCTTCTTTCCCTAGAGCAAAGAGTGTAAATGTGACCACGTGAATCTGTGTGCGAGTCTATTTCTTGGTGTGTCTGTCATGGCTGGGTTTCTTAGAGCTCTTAGATATGATCACGTTCTGGATCTGTACATATCTTGAGTAGTGTTGGTCTGATTTGACTCAGATTTTAACACAGAAGCTGCACACTCGCTGAATCTTCAGAAAAGCCACCCGACCGAGAGTTGTTGGTGGCTTAGCTACCCAAGCTCCCGGTCAAGTCCTCTTCAAAACATCCAGCAAGAGGAGCTATGACCCTTGGGATGTGTTGTCTGTAAGACCCAGGAGCCAGACATACACATAAAATATAATATAATAAAATTAATTAAATTAAATATGACTATGGTTAATGATACAGTAAAGATAACAATGGCCAACATGATTCCAGCAACAAACTGTTTTGGTTATGACGTATGTAATCTTCTGCACACATTTGGAATAGAAGACATTGCTGCCTTATGCAGAAAATTCTCCCACAAATTCCACTAGGTCCAGAATATTCAGCAGTACCTTTTATTTTATGTGAACGATATGTCAAACCGGAGTGTAGAGGCAAGGCAAGAGCAGTAATATCAATATTGCTAACAGGTGGGTCTTCATGATGAATTGCTGGTAATTGCTGTGGTGTCCGGGTGCATCAAGGTGCAGTAGTAACTAATGTATGAGTGAGGTCCAATTACTCGATTTAGTACTTATTAATGAACATTTGTTTAATAATATGTTTGTAGGAATTTTGACTAATAATCTCTGTACGTGTGTTCGTGTCTGTGTTATTCCAGAGTTTTGTAGCTTCAATGGATGGCTTTTGTTTTGAGATTTCCATTCTATTGTATTCTGTGTGAAAGTTGTGTCTAGATCTGGTGTTGTATGCGTGTATTTCAGTGTTTAGGTCAAACAGAGAAGACAGTGAATTTGGTAGATTACCTTTGAAAAAATCTTTTATTATTGTATATAATTGGAGATTACCGATATCTTCTAGTTTTAATAAATTTTCTGCCTTGTAAACATTTTGGGCCTCTCCTGTTTGTGCAAAAAGTTTAATGGCTTGCTTTTGAAATGATTTTAGTCTTGCCAGTCTGATTTTATATGTATCAGTCCAAATAGTGTTGCAATAAGTAATTTGTGGGAGTATTAACGTGCAATATAATGTTTTTAGTATGTTAGGTGGTAAGTATGACTTAAGTCGTCGCATGATCCCAATGTTTCTTGCCACTTTAGATGTTACAATCTCTACATGTTTCTCCCAGGTTAGATCTTTATCCAGGTAGACACCTAAGTAATTAGCAAACTCAGCCTCCTGTATTTCCTGATTATCAATGTACAATTTTGGCAAGTCATTTTTCTTTAGTTTTCTAGATTTTGTAAAGAGCATGTAATTAGTTTTCCCGACATTCAGTGATAATTTATTTACTTTAAACTAATTTATTACTTTTTCCATTTCTTCATTTACATTTTTATATAGTGTTTCTATGTTCTTGTTGTGGCAAAAGGCATTGGTGTCATCTGCAAACAGTATTAATGAAAGGTGCTGACAAACATTGGGTTTTCGTTGCTAGAGCAAGCTCCATTGTATTGTACACACTGTACTCTGTTTGATAAATAACTTGTTATCCAATTTAGGACAATTCCTCCTACTCCATAATAAGATGTCGCAAACATTAAACACAACTGTTTCATCCCACGAGTTTGTGTCACCAGTATGCCTGTCCATAGCAATTTCGTGATCTATGGACTTATATATATAAAATATAAGTCTGTACAATGAGTTTACCTAAACAATTATAAATATGCTAGATAACACTACAGTAAGAGCATACGAAAATACGAGACATAGAGACAGGTAGATGAACTTTTAAACATGGGGCTCCCGGAAGTACCACACAGGCTCGTAGGTCCGCAGAGGTATCCCCGCAAGGGAGGCTCCCGTACACGAGACTTAACCATTTAACTTAATATAAGTTATTATACATCCAAGCTGAAAGGAAGGAGGTTATCTTGGACGAAAAGTGATGTGCCTCATGCGGGCACTACTCCTAGTGCAAATTTTGGGTGAGGAGTATTACCCCAGCGTGGACCGTCGTTGCTGAATCCTTGCGAGAGGCAAGTGCCTCGCATGGACCTCCGTCTCGGGAAGGTGTCACCACTGCTTAAAGCGGGAGAAGAATAGTAGGTAAAAATGGGCCTACTCTAATATTTCAATCAAAAATGTTTTAGAAAGAAAAGAACATACCTAGTGAGATTATGACTATAGCGTACTGTTTTACGTGAAGACAGGATGGGGGATTCCCGATGGATTCCCTTGTTACGGTCTTATGTAATTCTTGGTTTGCTGTATTAGTAGTTTTCGCTTTATTTCTGCGGGCCTTCTGCTTTGCTTAATTCCTTTTAGTTGTTTTCAGAACAAGGATTATTTTAGGCCGCAACTGGCTGATATCTACCTAGCTATTAGACACGGCTGTCACGGAGAGCAAATGCACCAAGACATCAATACTAGAGACAGCGCTCATACATGTTACATAGCAAGATCTCCAAACTGGATAAGAATCCAGACACCCCACCCCGTAACCACATGAAACATTACAAGACATGGGTTACATTTCACGAAAGCATTATTAGACCATTTCTCTTATCGTTATGGTGGGGGTAAGATAGATGAATACCCACCATAAATGTCCTTCCCGCAAGGGCGTGGCAGATCTAAATATCATGCCCAGACATTTTAACGGAATTCGGTGGGAATACGTATCTTGCCCATCACCGGGTCCTATGGAACTAGCCGTTTTACCTGTCATTAGGTTTTTATACAAGTTGCTAGTTTTGCACTGTGGTGCGGGAGGATTGTCAGTAAATAAAATAATAATTAATATGTTCGCAGTGCTTTCCTACATTGGCTTAAAGTGCTAACTACTATGTATCCAAAGATACACGGGAATGTGTGTGATACCGCACCCTGGCCATCACCGCTCGGAAACCCCAACAGTTTCCCAGAGTCGGATCAGCCCATGGTGCGGATGGGGACATCCAAACAATTAAGAAGCCACAAGGCTGTGTGGAGCACGAAGAGAGACAAAATCTTACTTATGAGTCTTACTGGAGTGCGGGGCTAGATTATCGCACTACCAGAAGAGAAGAATATACTATACAGTATGTAATGAAGAAAGTGTCTCTAATCATTTTGAACCTATCCTATTGAGCTGAATAGAAAAGGTTTAGTCAGTAGCATGCCAGGCTAAACAGAGTTATAGCATGGATAGCGACATCAGTGAAAAGTTGTTGGTGGCGGGAGAAAGTGTTGCATATAAAAGTGTTGCTGTATAGTGTTTCCTACGTGCACTGCAGTCTTATATTTTCTATGAATAAACAAAGCATATGAACGAATGGCCACTGGCCATATATATACATAATCTAACCAGAACAATCAATACGGTGTCAAATGATTAAGATATATATATATATCAGTACAGGTTAACGAACCTATTACAGTGTGGTTAGCAACATATTGAGGAAAATGAGAATAATTATCAACAAAGACAGAAATTATAACTATCTGTCCTAAGACCGTTACGGTTCCTTTTAGACATCGGGACCGTTTTTACGGATACAATATAATTAACAAAACCTATATAGAGAAATAATGAAACTGTGAAGTATAGTTACTTGAATACTTGGTAGTCATTCCTAAGTTAGGCTACCGTGTTGCTGAAATTGATACGTCAATCCATACTCGACGTGGGATGATGCACTCTCCGGAAGCTGGAAAGTTCCCGCAAGCTGGTTTCCGCAAACAAGACTCCCGCAAGAACACTCATGGTGGGAGTACATCACTCAGTGCTGGAGGCCTAATAGAATGTCTAACGAGAAGTCAGTAAAAGATACGATAGGACTACGTGGTGAAGAAAGTTCCCGTACACCGTTGACACGGATGGAAGGTGTAAACAACCCAATCACAAGCGGGGGGGGGGGGGGTTGTCAGAGGCAAACGAAGATACAAAACAAAGCTTCACGTTGCTAGGTACGTCAGCCAGCTCTGAAGACGCACCGGGCAGAGTTTACTTGCTGCGGTCGAAAGTAGAAAGAACCTACACGATTAATGCGGCGGTGATTGAAATACCACTTTTAGGCGTGGCTGGCAGATCCGGCGAGTCATCCATCAAAGTACATCCTGCTTCTACATCTGTAAACTCACATATTCAGGCTGTAAAGGCCTCACCGCAAATTTGTGTTCCGAATGTAGATGTTAATATTCGTTAACAATTATCAGAAGTTCCAAATTACTCCCGTAAATGGGGAGTTACAAAATTGTTTTAGTGCGGTGGGTTGGAGAACTGCACGCTACGAACGTCCTTGGCGTCATCATTGTTTCTTCTGCGCTTCACCAAAGCATCCTATGAAGCATTGCAGGAAATGGCTTGCACAGGTAGAGCTTATCCGTCATCCCATACACGCCGCCGTATACACTAATACCACCTACACCGAAACAGCAACAACACCACCACCATTGCTACTCCCAGCTCCATCTTCACCACAGTCTTCACACCAGCGGCGACGGCGAAGTGGCCCTTTCCTCACTCAGCCATCCACAACCTTACAAGAAGCAATACGGAAACAGTCGGAATATATACAGAGTGGTGCTGTTCCAATGCCATTATCATGGACCGCATCATTGGAAACTCTTCTGCAGGTACATTGCAAAGTAATATACAAATGTGCCTGTCTGTTTAGTTGTGTTTCCACCAGTGCCACCATTGACACCGGTGCTTCTATCACAATATTTAACCAGCGCTTATATGAGACCATCCCACCTCATAAGAAGCCTCCCCTTAAGCCCACAAATATTTACCTACAGACGGCTACCAGAGGAGGAGGCATCACACACCGCACCGACCAACAGCCAATCAGCGCGTAGCTAATAATAGCGCAGTCGAACGTTCTAGAACATTCTGGAAGTTTTGCGTCCACGTGGTTATGACATCACGGCAATATTTTGAAGATAATCATGAAGAGTTTCCCTGGATAACTCAGTTATTTCTTAACCGATTTTGAAATGGTTTACAGATTTGAAAAGCCCGTTGAATTTTGGTCTTGAGTAATGCCAGATTTAATGCTAACAGGCAATCAATAAGGATTACAGGGTACTATCTCAGTACACTAAAAGCGCCATCTTATCTAGGTCGTAACTATGCGCTCCATACAAACAGCATCTCGGCACGCCCATGCGCATCATGCGCTTTAACGAACTTAGTCTTTTTCGACACGCTATCTCTCCCATAGGCCTATATACGCTTATAGCTCTACCCAGAAGGGCGTGTTCAGGAAACGAATCCAGGATGGGCGGCGTGTACCCAGCACAGCTGGTATGGCCGGTATCCGAACTACAATATGTAACTTTAGATTTTAGGAGTGATGTGATTATACAGCAAATCCTTATCTCATACTACAATTAAGCAATTCAAATATACACCTGAGACACATAACTTTAGCTATTGGAAATGATGTGATTGCACATCGATTCTTTAAAATATGGAGCACCTCCTTTCAGCAGTAGAAACTTCACGTTGTGAGTGAATATAGATAATAAAAAATTTAATCACGCAGGCACATCGATATCCATGGCAACGGAGACAAGGCTAAATTGTAATCTCGCAGGCACTTCGATAACCAAGGCAGCGGAGGTAAATGTTGTTCAGTTTGGTTATATATATATATATATATATATATATATATATATATATATATATATATATATATATATATATATATATATATATATATATATATATATATATATATATATATTTTTTTTTTTTTTTTTTTGTATGTATGTATATATATATATGTTACAGGGCTGGTTGAATTGTTGGTTAGCCAACACCATCTCTCTCTCTCTCTCTCTCTCTCTCTCTCTCTCTCTCTCTCTCTCTCTCTCTCTCTGCAGCGTGTTGAGTAAGGAGCATGTTATCTGTTCCAGCTTCATACACAGTTCATCATCAAAGCAGACCACTTCTGGTATAGACTCATGGTCCAGGTCCAATATGGCCCGGAGTAGTAGCTCTTTGTTGTGAGCCAGGAGAGCATCGCACCCTGATGATTTTGTGGTGCTGAGTAGGTCATTGATACATGGAGTACGTACCTCTGCTAGGCTAGGGCACACTAAGATAAAGTGCTTCCTATCTTCTGGTCCTGTGCCACAGAGTTTACAGGTAGGATCTGTGTTGAACTGATTTTGTTTGGCCTGAGTATCATCTTAACCTCTGTATCACTAGCTTGATACAGACATTAAAATTGACTCGAACCATCCAGTGGTTCGTGTGATATCAGCATCTATGCAACATCAGCAAATTCTTGACCTCATTTTGTGTGTGATAGATTTGAATTTTACGACGAATTCAGAGCAACTATTTTTTTGTTAACTACTTGTCATACTTGTTATTTCCTCAGTGTTTTGTTTGTTGTAGCATGGCTTGTTTCTAATTCAAAAGTTGTCTTAGGATGTTTCTGTGGACTTGGGCTGATTACAGCCTCTATGTCTGCCTCATCTTTCTTCATGACCATTCTGCATATCTGGCTTCCTGGTATATGGTAGGGCACAGACGGATCATATTTAAATTCCCAGAATCTATCTAGTGATACTTTAAAAGCAAAGACCGTACTGGCATGCACAATATCCTCAGAGAGGGTATTTCATATATCATTTACACGATTCGCACATTAATCCTACCACAGTGCTTGACGAACCATAGGTCATGGCCTCTGGTGCATCTGTTGCTTGCTACTTCCAATAGGTCATCGGTTACCTTTGGGTCATAGATGCCATGCAGTATCTTGTACACGTCGATCATGTCCCCTCTAAGTCTTCTGTAACACATAGATGTAGGGCTTCACAGTATTGGAAAAATGAATACTGGTTATGGTATAAATTTTCATACTGGTATTCCTTTAATACTGGTATTATTACGATGGACAACATAAAGTAGGGCTCCAGTAGTACGATTCCATAGTCAACGTATTTCCCATACATACGAAGTAGGCCTATATCAGCGCTCCTGAAACAGTCGACGCACATTTCCACAATAAAACCGATAAATTATACGAATCCCGATATTAAATGTTAAATATTAACTATCTTCAGTTAAGTCACATCCCAAAACGGCTGAAATTCAACCAAATCGTTCGTACAAATGATTTGAATTTGCCACAAAATTACAACTACTTCGTGTCGAGATCATGAGATACCGGCAACCAGTGACAATCTCATCCCAAATAAACTCGCCCAGTGAAACTGCGAACAACTAAGACTGTTGATATTTGACAGACAAATGTCATTACTACGAGTCAAAGACGCTGGATATGCTGAATGTAAACCTATGTTTTACTCATTTTCCTGGCTACTTTTGTACTTGTATTGATGTATGTGCCAGAATAATAAATAAACTGTCCACGAAAACATGTGGCCTATACGACAAAATTGCAATGGGATGAAACCGCCAGGAATCGTGCAAATCCCCACGCAGTGGAAGCCATTATAACACATACTAAATAGACTATAATATGCTGAGAATACATACGCTTATGCTCGCTGAGCCTCCTTCTCGTTACAGTAGCTTGTATCGATCGATATCTAGCACTACCCACCAACATAAGAAGTGAATGTAGATCGCGGGGACTGAGAAGTTTTTCTCATATTGTCGGTTCCTCTTTAATTGGGCCATTGGCCGGTCACTACAAAGTTAATGGTCAGGCTCTGTTGGGTAGCTGACCTGCTTATGAGGGGAGTTAGCTGATGTATGCTGCCTATGCCACTTATAGTATATAGTCTCTATCTGCTACTTAGGTGATTTATTTCCGCCTTAAAGGACAATTCCGGGATTGGTAAAAGTGTACTTTATTTGAAAGACTATTATATGACTAACATATTGGATCCTAAATAAGAACAATAGACAAATAATACGAGTAATTATACCATCGTAAACATGGGATTATTTTATCTCCCAGGCGGTGCCATTTTCTTGCAATGAGAGCGAGATTTCTGACGTCATCCCCGCACAAACGCTATCTTAGCCGAGCACGAAGGCTGGACAGTAAATATGTATATGCATAGAGCCCTAACATGAGCTAATTTGTAATCGCGTTATGATATTGTCCAGTTAAGCTAGTAAGTTTTTCAAGTAATTCTAGTATCCGAAGTCGGTGGGGCATCGTTAACCCCTAGACCGCTGAAGCATAGAATCCATTTTCTCTAGCATATCAGATTGTGTTGGTAACAATGCTGCTGTAAGTCATTGCTGTGCACGACAGCAACACGTTTCAGCAACATTTTTTTCCAAAATGTATCCCGGCACTATCTCTGTAAGTAGGATATTATGCATTTTACACCATGCGATAAGGGTTAAATGAAGTGGCACACTTGACACAGGCGTATTGTCAAATTAATCAGCCGACTCAAGATACCATTATAGCGTGTGTCGCAAGCAGTGTAAATATATATTTCAAGAAAACATATGATATGATAATATTGCCGGAACCACAGAACCGATTGTAATAATTCTGATACCTACCTGTAGTTGCAAATGCAAAGATTTATCCAATACTAGGGATGTTAGAAACGGCCTAGTGGTTCAAAAGATACACTCTGCATGCGGGAAAAACTAAGCCAGCAAAATTTCAAACGAAAATTTCAGGATGCGCTCTATCCATCATCCCATATCAGAATGAGTATTACATCTACAATAACAGAATTAGCTGTGCCGAAGCTTTACAATGTTATCACATAATAGGAAAAAATATTTTAATTATTAAAATTACTACAACTTGTCGGGCAATATTGTCGGCGTTGAAAATTAGCCATTTTTTCAGCGTCTGCGAGACACAAACCATCTCACGCTGAATTTTACCAAAAAAAGGATAACATATTCTCAGATCAAATCTTAGATGAATAATTTTTTGTATATATTCAAGTCTTTTGAACCTCTTGTCCGATATTAACATCCATTATACCATATTAATCCCGAGGTCGGCAGCTATTTAGAGATCCTAGAATCATTGGAATCAGCGGTTCATTTGCTATTATCATTTACATATACTTCCTTAAAATATATACCTGCATCTATTGGCCTTGCTCCTCCAGTTATATCAATAGCGGTGGTGCGGGGCTGACGTCGCTAGACGTGATAAAATGGCAGCGCCCTGACGTGCGAAAAATTGTCAATTTTACCGACTTTATCTAGCGATAGTTGATTACGAGATTTCTATTTGGTTATTATTCTGGCGCAATTTCATTAAACATGTATTAATCTTTCAAATAAAGCACACTTTTTCTTATCCCGGAATTGTCCTTTAAGTTCCTAATTCGCCAAATATATTATTTAATTAAAACACTTACAGGTTTTCCTCTGGGGTATTAGTATTTCTGTCTCTTGAAGTTCAAGGTCTCTATCTCATAGTTTGTCGCTACTTCCTCTTCGTGTGTATCTGTTTCCTGAGTATTTTCCGTTGTGCCACCGAACGTGGTTCTTTCCTTGAAATTGATTTCTAGTTTGTTCTTGAATGATTTGACTGTAATTGTTGCTTAATAAAATTCTTAGGACTTCTTAGGCTATTTCTGAGGACTCAGGCTATTGTTCAGCCTCTATGTCCACATCTTCTTCCATTAAAAATTTTCCACGTTCCTGATTTCCCGGCATCTGATATCCGAACGTGAAATCAAATTTAATGTCCTGTTGTTCCCAAAATTTATCAAAGGCAAAGAGAGATTTACAATTTACTATGGCACCTGGCAAGCTATTCTAACTTTCTACCACTCTATTTGTGAACATATATTTCCTAATATCTGTTCTACTATGACGTTTGACATGTCTCAAGCTATGGCATCTTGTGCCCCTACTCTCTGCCAATATCAGCAGCCCCTCAGAAGCTACAGGATAATATGTCTCATGGGTGAGTTTATAGACCTCAAACATGTCTGCTCGCATCCTTCTGTACCGCATTGTGTGCATTTTCAGTCTGTTCAGCCTGTCTATATAGCTCATCTTGATTAATGCTGGGACTTGTTTAGATGCTCGCCATAGTACATTTTCTATTAAGACAACATCCTTAGGTAAGGTCCCATCAGGGCCTCGAACAACTGCTTACACATTTCCTCATCTACGTAAGTGAATGTTCTTCTAATTAGTGCCACAATACTGTTCGCCTTGTTAACTTATGCTCGAATGTGGCTTGAGAAGGTTAAGTTCATATCTACCATGACCCCAATGTCCTTCTCCTGTTGTGTATTCTTAAGATTCACTGGTGTCCCATCTTGCTTGTGAAGGTGTTAGTGCTTCTCATCTGGGTGTCTTCCTCCTTTTCTCTCTACCATCAATATTTTGCATTTGTTTGGGTGGAATCTCAATCGCCATGCGTTTGACCACTCCTGAAGGGAGTCCAGATCCTCTTGTAACTCTTTTTCATCTTCCTTGCATCTGATTTACTTATGGATTATTGTATCATCTGCGAAGAGATTACATGTAGATCTTACAGAGTCAGGGAGATCATTAATGTATATCACAAACAGGATAGCCCCTAACACACTGCCTTGTGGGATTCCACTTATCACTAGGTGGTTTTCAGAAACATACCCGTTGACCACGATGCATTGCTTTCTGTTCGAAAGAAAGTCCTGGACCAATAGTATTATACGTTCACTTAGACCATATTTTTCAGCTTGATAAGGAGTTGCCTATGTGGGATGGTATCAAACGCCTTCATAAAGTCAATATATATGGCTATCTATTTGTCCACCTTTGTCCACCACATTTGTCCATTCATCCAGTACCGTTAGTAGTTGCAATGCTGTTGATCTTCCTTCCGTAAAACCAGATTGTCTTTTGCTGAAGAATGTGTTTCTCCTCATAATGTTCTATTATTTCTGACCGCACTAGCTTTTCCATTAATTTACACAACACACTTGTCAGACTTACTGGTCTGTAATTTCAAGGGGTCAGATTTGTCCCCCTTTTTATAAATTGCTGTAATGTTAGCTGTCTTCCACGTGTCTGGTGCTATCCCCTTATCCAGAGATTTGTTAAATATAATAGTCAAGGGCATGTACAATCTCTCTTTTAGCTCTGCTAATGCTTTGGGATGCAATCCATCTGGACCAGGTGATTTGGTTTTATCTATTCCAATCATCCTGGGTGAATGTTTTGTCTTGGAATTTAAATTTTGGTTTTAGTTTCTGGGACTCTGGCACGGGACCATCTGGTTCACATATAAAAACGCTAGTAAAAGGTCTGCCAGTACATTAGCCTTATCTATATCTTCACTGGCAATCTGAGTTATCCCATCTTTCTGAACCCTTAGTTCTGAGATGCCACTTTTTACTTTCCTCTATAAGTTTACATATTTCTAATATTTCTTGAAGTTATCTGTAACTTTCCTGGCTATCCCCTTTTCATTATCTCGCTTAGATTTCTGTATTAGCCCTTTCACTTGGTTTCTCACTCTAGTATATTCTCTATGCTTCTCTTCATCTCTTGTTTCCAGGAATCTTTGCCAACATCTGTGTTTCCTTTATATTTTAGCCCTAATATCTTCATTAACTTGCATATGTCGGTATTTTGATGCTTTACTGTTTCCGCCTTTGATCTTTGAGATATGCTTTTCCTCGTCAGTGTTAAACTTTTCAAGGAATGTATCCAGTACTGTATTTGGATCATCTGCTTCTAATAATCTCTCCCAATCCAGCTCTAGGTTTGCATTCATAGCCTCATAGTTACCTTTGAAAAATTCCACCTCTGTATTATTGCACCTTTGCTGACTTTGCCGTTTGTAAGTAAAGGTAATTACACAGTGGTCGATGGCTCCCAATGGACTTTGGTATTAGATTTCTTCTACTGATTCATCATTTGTAAGGATAAGATTAAATATACTTGGTTCATTGTTCCCTCTACACCTCGTGTAATCCTTGACATGCTATATATAAACAGAAGTTATACAACCATTGTGAAGGATCTCATATATGTATATACAATATGTATATAGCTTGTATATATTAAATGCTGCTCAATATATCTGTAGCAGCTTCATGTAAATACAAAAACAGAAGAGGGCATTATTCTAAATATTTAAAAGTCAGACATAACCGGAAATCTTTGATCAACAAGTTTATTAGTGCATAGGAGCTGAGCATAGAGGTTTTACAAACCTGCGCTCAGAAACTTTACCTAGATTACCTAGATTACCTAGGTTACGTAGATTATACATTCGATGAATTGGTCTCCATCTAAGTCACTTTTTACCGACCAGTCTTGCCAATTTATATTTAGATAATTAAAATCCTCTACAATCATGATATGTTTGAACGTCTTATTTGTATTTGATATACTTCTGAGCATTTTCTTCAAATCCTCCAAATTTTTACCAGTACTGCTGGGGCTCTTATATATACATCCCACCAGCAAATTATCACTCCCTGGTAGTCCAATCTTGACATAGATAGCTTCTTGGAAGTTTCCATCAACTCTGTATTCGACCATGTGTAAGGATTCATTTAACTACAATGCAACTCCTCTGCCTTTTGATGTTTCCCAATCGGTGACAAACAAGTTATATCCATCTATTTGCAATTCTGGTTTAGTTGGCAGGTATCTGCAATTCTTTGGACATACTTCTGTTATTCCAATTATATCTGTTGCCTCACTCCCTGTATCCTAGCCTTAAGCTCTTCTATTTTATTTAGAAAACAGTCTACATTTGAATATGCACACTTCAGCATATTCAATCTTCTGGTATCCTGGTTACACATATTTACAACATTTGTATGCAGACGATTTACACTTACATTTACACTAGTCTCTTTTCGATCTAGTTTTCTTTCGCTCCTCTCCAAATCCTCACTGCTTTTCATTCCCAGGGTGGTCCTCAGACTTTGTATTTCAAGTCCCCCGATATGTTCTCAGCATTCAACTTTTTCATTTCTACCAGCTTTTCCTTGTTGGCTGCTCTCTCACTTTGTGTTATATCATGGGTGATGCTCACTCTCTTCAGCCTCTCATCTGTATGTTCCAGATTTCTGATATGTTTCATAAAGTACCCCTTTGCCTTCTCATCTTCAAATTTTACTTTCAATGGTCTTGACTGTGTAGGCTTAGAGCCACATTTGTCTCTCTTGCCTAGTCACCCTAAATTAGTTACGGTTTCCTCTGGTGATTTTAAAGCTTTGCACAGCTCATGTACAAGCTGTCTTCTGCTTTTCTCACTTCAGGATTTTCGGACTCAGATTCTTCACAGTTATGTATTATGATGTTACATTTCTCTGCTTCACTCCGCCGTAACTCTGCCATCTCTTTTTTCACTTCCACACAGTCAACTATATATGTCAGGGTATCTCTAATTGAGTATAGGTCATGCAATGTATAACGTATCAATAGCTTTGGGGCACGGGTTCAGTGCCTATCACAAAAATATAAATTTTGATACATACTGGCCTAGTCTAATATATATATTATTATGCGGATGATAGGGCGTAATTCGAGTCTTGACTATATGAAACAATTTGCAGAGCTCGGAGATCAGCCAGCTCTCAAAATCACTTCCTTGGTCGGAGTGCAATTAATAGGGCATACCGAAGTGACAGAATACATTGCTAGTCAGGACCTCTGCTACTGTGGATGCCTCTTGGTCTGGCAAAACGAATGCTTCTACCCACTTCATAAAATAATCTTGCAATACAAGGATGTACTTGTATCATTCATCCGTCGTATTCAAGAGTCCGAGCACATTAATAGCGACTTGCTCCCATGGTGCATCAACAAATTTAACTTGTAGGGGTGCGGAATGGTGCTGGCCAACAGTGCGTCTTTGGTATGGGACACATTTGGCGACCCATGCCTTCATACTATCGCATATCCTGATCCAGTGGTATCTTTGTTTGATGTGATCCACTGTTATTTCTATGGCCAAGTGTCCAGCGTTGTCATGGAGTTGTTGCAGGATTATCACACGATAACGCTCAGTAATCACTATCCGGTTATTAATGTAGAGGATGCCACCTTGGATATGACACTCTCCAAACCTCTGATAGTAATATTTCGCCGTGGTGGAAAGTGGAGTAACAGATTCTTTAGGAGGACATACCCCTCCTGGATTCAGGCGTACCACAATTCGAGGAACACAGGAGATGGCTGCATTGTATGTGTCACTGCGGTGGCCACTTCTTGTTCATCCTCAAGCCTGATTCTGCTCAAGGCACTGGCATTTCCATGCAGTTTGCCGGGTCTATAAACAACATTGAAGTTAAAGGCCTGCAGGGATTCCTGCCACCTCGCTACCTGGCCCTCCGGATTGTTTAGGTTTCTGAGCCAGCATAGTGAGGCATGATCTGTAAATGGGCACCAACACAGAAAGTGTTTGTAGTATTTGACAAAGTGCACCGCAGCTAACAATTCCCTCTTAGTGGTCGCGTAACGTTTCCCTGTCTTGTTCAGCATATGCGAACCATAACCCAGTACCTGCTCCATTTCATCTTCTGTGACCTGAGATAGAACTGCACCTACTGCATAAGCAGATGTATCAGTGTCTAAGATGAAATCGAGGTTAGGGTTAGGATGAGCAAGAATTAGTGCAGTTGTCAAATGTTCCTTCAGCGCCCTGAAGGAATCTTCAGACTCATTCGTCCACTCGAATGGGCGATCCTTTTCGGTGATCCTGAAAAATGGTGATGCAATCTCACTAAAGTGATGGATGTATCGACGATAGTACTGGCAGAGACAGAGGAAACTCAGGGTGTCTGTGACTGAAGTGGGGGGGGGGGGGCGTTGTCACTCCGCTACTGCTTTAGTTTTGGAAGGTTGAGTAGCCACTCGATGCTCTGTCTGAAAAGATTACACTTCTTGGGTTTGAGCTTGAGGCTAGCGGTATGGAACCGCATTAAGACCCTGTCCAAGTTGGACAGAGTCTGCTCAAACAAAGAGCCAAACACGATTACGCTGTGGATGTAACAGAGACAGATCTCCCATTGCAGGGTGGTCAATACCTGCTCAATGAGATGCTCAAACGTTCCAAGAGCGTTGTATAAGCCATAGGGCATCTTGCGGAACTAAAAAAGACCACCTCGACAGACAAACATGGTCTTCTCCTTGTCAGCCTCATCCATGGCCACCTGCCAGTACCCACTAGCTATGTCAAGGGTACAAAACCACTTGGCTCCGGAAAAGGAATCTAAGGCCTGATCTATCCGCGGTAACTGATACGCGTCCTTTACACTGAGATCATTAAGGCAGCGGTAGTCTATACAAAACCGCAAAGATCCATCCTTTTTGCCTGCTTGTACTATGGGACTGGCCCAGGGGTGGGGGGGGGGGGGGTTGGTGATGCTGAAGGCTCTATAATGCCTGTCCACAACATGTCGTTCACTTGTTGATGTGCTTCCGCCTCCTAGTGAATGGGAAGATGTCGTATGGGTTGTTGAACTGGTTGGTTGTTTCCAGTGTCGATGGAGTGTCGCACAAGAGGAGTTTCTCCCAGATCCATGTCTCGGGCCAAGAAACTTCCACGATACTTATATAATAGTTTCCGTATCTCACATTTATGGGACTGCACCAATCCGACTGTGTCTCCAGTGATATCGCATCCACCAAATGGCCACAAAGAACTCCTGGTATTAGATTTATTGGGTCCATTGTGCCATTGAATACCCTAAATGGTATGCAATCCTTATTGGTGGTGTCCACGATTATTCGCGGACTGACGCATTGTGAGGCGATTATGTAATCAGGGTTGGGTTCCAGCATAGCTATGTGTCTGTTGTTTCCTAACTGTGGTGCGGTAGCCCATAAGATTTCCTCCTGTCCCAGCCCAACTGTGGCTTAGATGCCAAAATCACCGCACAAGAATCGTACATTGATGATTCTGGTCCAAGGGGTATGCGCCGGCCGTGTATGTCTAGTTCCTGTTGTCCGCAATGCATGGTGGCTTTGCTGGCACTGATGAAGTCAGAACCGAGCAGGGCATCGTTTTGAATAGAGCCAATGACAACTCGCTGTATGAATTGCATTTCCTCTATCTGTATTATGAGGTTTACCGTACCGGCCACAGGAACATCGGCTCCAGTACCTGTTTGTAAAAATATGTTTGTAGGTCTAAGGGGTGGCTTTTTATGAGGTGAGATACTCTCATTTAAGCGCTTGTTGAAAACGGTGACGGAAGTTCCAGTGTCGACAGTGACACTGGTTGAAACACCACTAAACAGACAAGCACACTTATATATTTTTTTGTGGTGTGCCTGTTGAAGAGTTTCCAATGATACTGCCTGAGGATTCTCTTTTGGTTCAGTAGCATCTTGTATGTAGTCCATCTGCTTTTGAATGGCTTCCATGAGCGTAATTGGTGGCTGAGTGAGGAAGGGCAACCCGTCGTCGCTGCTGCTGTGATTTCTTAGGTGATGACGGAGCTGGAGTAGCAATGGTGGTGTTGTTTATGTCGGTGTGCTGTACCATGAATTTGTGTATACAGCAGTCTGGACAGGACTGGTGCGGTCACGGATAAGGGCTAACTGTGTGAGCCACTTTTTTCAATGCACCATTAGATGTTTGGTAGATGCGCAAAAGAAGTAGTGATGGCGGTCAGGCTTGCCATTCTTAGGATGATGCTTTCTCTTGTTGACCCATGATGCAGAATGCTGACTGCAGTCCATGTCACTGTTACTGCTGCTGGATGCAGTGGGTGATGCTGTCAGGACGTGTGAGTTGCATACCACCAAGGGGCACCGGGTGTTAAGTGCTTTGGCGGCGGGTCGTGGTGCTTGTATAAATGTTGTTTCAGTGGAGGTGCTACAATCAACCACTGCCGTTTTACAAAGGAAAGAAGGTTTGTAAGATATGGAGGTTGCGGGGTCACAACCTCCTGCACAGGGAGTTGTCGGTGCCATGGGTGCAGTACGCATCATTCGTACCAATATATATAAAGCTGGGTGTGTGTGATTGCGCACTGTCGTAGAAGTGTGATTTGTTGTGTTGGCCACCTGATGTTGTTGTCCGGAGGCCATAGTTGAGCCAGGTTGTGAGAGTGGGCACTGAAGTGACTCTGTAATCGGTGCCCATCCTAGTTTAGCAGAGGCTCAAGTTGCGGTGTATGTCGGTCAGTGGTAGGAGTTGTAGATGGAGGATGATGTGGACATTACTCCTTCCAATGGCCCAGCTGACCACATCCAAAACATTTGTTTGATGGCTGTGTAGGCATTACCATACTTGTTGCTGGTCGTGTTGTCGATTGTGTGGCGACTGTGGTGCCAAGCGTGATGACTAAGTTGGTGAGTATGGAGATCTGTTTCGGTATCTCTTCTAACCTATCGTTCATGTTCTGTCGATTGTTGTTATTGTGCTGGTTCCTGCATCCTGGGGCGTTGTTGTGGGCCCCTTGATGGGACTGGCCATGCCCTCATACTCTAGGCGTCTGATTTTGACTGGTGGGATGTTCTGTTTGTGTGGTGTGCGGGTCGGTTGCTGATGCGGATGTAGATGCAGAAGTGTTGTCGGCAGTCATTAGGAGGTTTGCATCGTTCACTTCATTAAGTGGATGCAATTTGCGACGATTTGCTTTCTCACGCTCCAAGAAATTCTTGATCATCCGTTAATGACTGAAGGCTATCGTGTTCTATTAGAAATAATTTTTTTTTGGGGGCGGGTTCTCCGCTCAACGCGTCGATGAAGGTGTCTAGATGTAGATGAGTGACTCGCTCGTGAGTCATGCTGGGGTAGGCACGCATAACTAGCTAATTCTGGCAAGGTCTCCCCAGCTCGCCTACGCAAGTTTTTGAGCTGAAGACGACTTGTTTCACTGAGGACCATGTCTCCAAATCTTTCCGACAACGTGCTTTCCAGTTCCACGTATGTTGGCATGGAGTCTGATCCCAAATCTGCCAAGACTTGTAACGCTTTTCCTGACAGCTTTTCGGTTTCTTCATAGCAATCTCCTCCATTATCAATATGTTATCCACTGGCCCTTTCACTGTTACTGGAGGTAGTCTTGGAATTTCTTCCTCAGGCTCTACAGTGAATACTAATGAGAAATATGTGGATAGTACTTCTGCCGTTTCGTCGTCTGTTTCTGTATCTTCAGTATTGCCTGGCTTTATGAGATTTGAAACACCAACTTTCATTGTTGTTTTTCTGTTAGCATAATTTCAGAGCTGTTTAGGGTTACTTTTGGTTTGCTTAGCAATATCTGTTTCCGATGTCTTTGTTTTGTTCTTGTCAAACTTCTTACTTTGTTTCCTGCTCTACAGTAAGTCTTTTGGTCGTTTTGACTTCTACTCTTCATAAAATTTTTCCATAGTCTGCGCTTATCTTGATTTTATCTTTCATTGGTTTGTCAATTGGGGAAGTGTTTTTGCTGCAAGGTTTACTTTGGATGACTTTGTTACGAATATATTGGGTAACTACATCATTAAGTCTATCAGTGAAAATGTTCTACTGTGTGCTCGCATCGAGCTCTGACAGCAGTTCCTCCCAGCTGCATTATGTCTGCCATTCTATCTACCAGGACATAGCATTTGTAGCCGAACAGAATAATGGAACCGTCGCTTTTTCCTATAGGACTTAAAACTGGTATTCATCCAGCATTCCTTCCTCATTTGTAAATACTAGATCACACAGAATGGGATTATCTCTTTTGCAGGATCTCGTGTAGTTCTTTATGTGTTGGAAGAGGTAATTTCTTTTGCAACATTCTAGAAACTGATTTACATCACATGCATAGTTCTCTTGCTCTGAAACCATTTTTTTCTGCCAATCAATTCCTGGCCAATTGAAGTCACCAAGAATTAATGGTACCAGTTTTCATATCACGTCTTCTTTACCAGGTTGCTTCCTTCTTTTTCACAACTTCAGTGTGTTTATGTATACGATTTGTGCTTTTGCTGTACCACTTCATTTTAAATTTCCAAGCAATGCCATTTCATTATAATAGTATCTGTTGCCACGGATAAAGGAACAAATTTCAAGCAGCATTGCAGAATGATTAGCCACAGTCAGTCTAGTTGTGATGCAGATCAGTGCTGTCAGTCTTGCGCGGTACCGACTACATGTGGAGTCGACTCTACATTTCTTCCATCCAGGTCTATGGCTCACCTGCAGGTGCTCATATCGTGGCCCATACATATGTGTGTGGTAGAGTCGCTGACTTTGCCTAATGACCCCACCATACACTGATAGTATATAAAATAGACAAATTTTATATATATATTATCAGCGTATGGTGGGGGTCGTTAGGCATAGTCGACTACTCTACCATACACATATGTACGGGCTACGACATGAACGCATGTGTCTGGCTGAAGATACATCAGTTCCAGAGAATCTATTCGGCGAGGTGTCTCAGTAGAGCAATGTCCACAAGAACGAGAAAGAAACGGTACTTATAGTGAGAGGGGGACTATCCTAAACAGCAAGAAGAATTTTTTTCAGATAAAAACAAATAAAGAAACTTGTGTTTTCATATAGCGTGTTGTTGATCAGTTATTTTACAAGTGAGTTTATATGATTGGGATACATTTCCCCAGATTTATTTTCCAGATATCTACACTAATTGTTGTTGTGGTCACATTTCATTTTCTTTACCTTTTATATCGTCACCGGTTTTCGTTAATTTTGTTGTCTTGTAATACAACTGTGTCATTTCACCCGTATTCTAAATCACATTGACCATATTAAAGTGACTAGTGCTGCCGTCATCGTATTGTGGTGCTGAGCCATAATGTATAATGGGCACAACAAATATTACTGATGATTGCCGAGTGACACTATTATGCGCCTCTCTAATCTTAATATATGATGCCTCCTTATGCTGCGTTAGCATCTTAACTTAAATAATAGTGTTACCGACTGGGAATTAAAAATAGCTTTTAAAATACAAAAACAAGTCCGATCACGGAATATATTAAAATACAATTGTTTTTTATGATTAGAAAAGTTAATTTGCATTATTAGATAAACTTACAAGTCCCTACCGAATCCAGATCATTGATCTGTTTACATTTACCCTGCCGACAAATTCATTTCTCCATATGAATTCTACATTCGTCTTCCTGTTGACGTCATATTAGCGTATTAACAGAGATCTCGCGAGACACGAATAAATATACAGCGTGAATCGATTCTAAACTCAGGTACCAGCCTACCAATTAGAGCTGGGCGGTCTGACGGTAGGACCGCGGTATACCGTGAACCGATACCATGACCGTTGACATTTCCAAATACCGTGAATACCGTCCATAATGTTTGAGCAATATTTGAGAAATATATTTATAAAATCTGACTTGACCAAGGGTAAATAAGTGCTAATACTGCCAAAAATACGGGCATCCTTAACTATTAGCCGAGTTCAGGTGAAAGTGTTGTTCTAAAAACAAACGTCACGACGTCAATTACAAAATAATGACAGGCAGAATTGTATGTCAAACGTACGTCTTGAAAGTCTCACGGTAAAATTGCCTTATTTAAAACATCTAAACTCATTCTCTGGCCGTCCGCCGGTAGTAATTACACTATAATATATTCCCTATTCCCGTTTCTATTATTTGTAATTTATTACTCCAAGCATTTTGTCACCGAATAAACATGCTAGAATAACAAAATAACATACAAACTGCGTGCTATTCAAACACAACAGCGATCTCGCAAAGACGTATCTGATTGGTTGTTCATGAACTAGACCGTGGGAAAATACATTACTATGCTGAATTTATCAATGAAAATTTACTAAAACGTAGTATTTGCTCTCGCCGTTTTGATCACGTGCCGTTTTGATCACGTGCTAATTTATTAACAACGAGCAGCGTTGAAGTCGTTATTTCTTATTTTTCTGGCTTGTTTTAAGAAATTTCTTTACGTCCAGTTTAAGTAACGACACCTAAAAATTATAGTGTTTTAGTTTTTGTAATTCATTTTTCAACTGGCTACACGTCGGAAGTTCGCGGAAATAGCTTTTTACACGCATTGTTCACGTGAAGCATGGCGAGTAACGAGTCTGCACATCGGGTACTCAGTAATTATCAGAAGCTTTGGAATCGGCTATGTTCAATGTCGTGTTATATGTATGTGTATAGGCCTGTTTTCGCGAGTAACAGAATATACGACTCCAACGGAAATAAAAGCGTACAACACTCGCCCCGTTTAAATACTCGCAGATTTTGTCTGGACTCTGTTTATCAAAGCGCTCGACTGCCAAAATAAAATTTACCGTTTGCTGGTCGCTCGCATTAATAGCAAGAACAATCCAGATTGAAAATAGTGCACCCCAATGTCTCAAACAGAGGGTTATAGTTAGCGAGTCGACCACACCCTTTGACCGATATTCCCGTGAATGATATTACGTCAATAAAAATAGTGACATAATAAAATCGTGAAACTAAACAGTCGCAATAGCCATGTTTTTCTTTTCTAAATCAGGAAGCCGATTTATTTATTTTACATATATTTACCGTTGATTGGAGATGGAAGTGAAAAGGAAATGGAAAAAATTGTTCTAATTTCGTGGCATGCCTCAAGCTCAGATGACGGTATACCGTGGTACCGCTGTATTTTTTCATGGTACCGGTACCGTCATGTAAATATCAATACCGCCCAGCTCTACTACCAATATGGTAATTACTTGCACATTCAAAATCGTCATAATCCCCATTTACGAGGAATCAGAATCGGAACATTTTATTCACACAAAATTTATAAACCAATGGGCATAGCTTAACATCCGGACAAAAATTTACATATTTGTACAAGACAGATAATTAATGGAGTATACAATAAAATTTAACTATATAAATATCTATATACATATAACTATAAGAGGAATATATATTGTTATGTACTCATTATTTGTACATGGATTTAACCTGGACTATTCAATGGCTTTACGGGAACTGCCCTATACTAGCTACATCAGGCTATATGCATCAGCATAAGGAATGCGTAATATGATACTAGGCATACAGGGTGATTCATATTCATTACTTAGTACTGGTTGACTCGAATATATAGTCGCTATGTATGACATATATGTAAGCCATTGACTTGTTATTCACCATTATCATCATGGATCTCAGGACACAAGCCTATGGCTTTTATTGTCCCGGTTGTAATAGTAGCTATACAAACTTTGTTCCGGCTTCCGGTGTGGCAGAACAAGACAATTCTGTACACTGTACAAGATTTTTAACTATTCTTCATGTGTATATACATATCTACAATTATTTACTATAGTGCTGCTCAAGTTGTAGTTTGAAGATTTCCAGTGTGTTAGCATTTACGGTAGTTGCTGGCAGGGGATTCCAATGTGTGACACTCCTGTTAGAGAAAAACTTCATACGTATGTCTTTGTTAGTATGATGTTTATGTAATTACAAGCTATGACCATGTGTGGACTCCATATATGATTTCTGTAACAGCTTTCCAGCATCAATATTATAGTAGCCATCCATAATTTTATATGTCTCTATTAAAAGCCTCTGAACCATCCGTCTATATTATGACGTATTTAGGCTTGTATGGCCTGATGTAGGTCAAAATATTTTATTTTAAAACTACGAAGAGCCATTAGTTAGACATAACAAAGATGATTCCAAACGATTTTACAACTACTGCAGGCACTTTACTCGATCATCATCGAAAGTAGACACATTAGAGTCGAATGGGGTCAGAATTACCAACGATCGTGAGAAAGCCAATCTACTAAATGACTTATATATCAGTACTCAGCAATGAGACAGATGGACCAGGCTCTATCCCACCGATTATAAACGGCGTGAACAGCCAGTTGTACTGTCTATCCATATCCATTGATTAAGTAAGAACTAGAATTATTAACCTAAAGAAGGACCTAGGAGTGTACTCAGACAATTCTCTAAAGTTCAATCAACATGCAGAAAATAAGGCCAACAAATTAGTTGGCATAATCTGACAATCATTCGACTACATGGATCCTGTTGTACAAGAGGCTAGTCCGACCACACTTAGAATATGGCAATGCCGTCTGGTCCCCCTTCTACAAGAAAGACATCCAACTACTGGAAAATGTTCAACGTCGAGCCACGAAATCTGTTCCAGGACTCGAGCAAATGCCATACTAATATAAGACTGTAGCCTAACAAGCAGAAGCGGACTATGTAACTATCTAAGAACAAGGCAGTTGGATCAGATGATATTCATGGAAATGTTGTTCGTGAAGTTCTGAAATTCCAGCACGGCCTCCAGAATAGATGTTCTTGTGTAACCCAGCTAATTGAGTGCATGTCATATTGCTTCTTCGCATAACGAACAAACCGGCACCATCTACCTAGACTTTAGCAAGGCCTTCGAGACCAAACCACATGCACGTCTTTCCCACACACTCGGCAATCTTGGAATTAAGGGACATGTCCTTCAGTGGATTAAATCTTTTATGGCTTCTAGACGATGTTTGATTCTCAGAAATCGTTACTATGACTGGAAACCTATCACCAGCGGTGTACACAAGGATCAATATCGGGTCCGGTGCTCTTCCTCCTGTTTGTGAACAACTTGCCTGACTCTGTCCAATGCATATCCAAGCTATTGGTCAGTGACACAAAATGCTACCATACCATTAAACGATTGTCAGATCCTCCAATAACATTTAAACTGTCTTTCTGCATGGTCTCGGAGAAGTGCATTGTACTCAGAATTAAATCATCCATCGATTAGTTGTACTCATTAAACAGTCATTACCTGACTTAGGTAACAGCAGAGAGATTTTGGAGTGTTAGTTTCAAATGCCTTAAAATCAACCCCACACATCTCGAAAATCATCAAAACAGCCAGACAAAAAATAGGCATGATGAAGAGATGGTTCAGAAACGGATCATCAAAAATAGTCTCAACTTTATTCAACTTAATCATCAGATTAGCACTTGAGTATGGGTCCATAGTCTGGAACCCATATTTAGTCAAAGATATTAAGCCTTAGAGAAAGTGAAGAGTCTCTGTTTTAACTATGCAATCAGACACCATCCACTACACTAGCACATAGAAGAAGACGGATTGACCTCACAAAACCCTTGGAATACCTACACAGGCAATACAATACGAACCCGTCAACAGGATTCGAACAATGCCATAGAGACCTACATGGACATTCTCTTAATATTTACAAACAGGGATGCAACACAGAACTGTCCAAACACTTGTTTCCTTCCAGAATAGTGGAGGATTGGAACTCACCATGGAAACATCCAAAAGAAGACAGAGCTGTGCCCTTAAGCAAAGCTAGACCATCAAGTATCAAGTAGACTGACACTATTTCCGGTGAAGGAATATTTTAGTAACATGTGACATATAGATATGATGCCAGAGAGGCCAAAAGCAATCCAAAACGTTTTCGTAAATACATCGAGAGCAAGCTGAAGACAACAAAAGCCATTGCAGACCTGCAGTTATGTCTGACACTGATGAGACATAGGTTTTAACAAAAACAGATGAAGGCAAAGCCAAAGTACTTTCAGAGTATTTTTCAAGTATTTTTACGAGGGACACGGACCGACATCCCAGATCGATATACCTGTTAAATCATAGAAAGCACTGTTAGATGAAATTCCAGTCACCATAGAAATAATGACGAAGAGGTTGTCGGAAGTTAAGATTGATGATAAATCGCCTGGGCCAGATGGAATACATCTGAGGTTGCTGAAAGAGATGAGCGATGTAATATGTGAGCCTGTGGCAATAAGATTCAACACTGCGATAGATACTGGGAAGATACCAGAAGATTGGAAGACAGCAAATTTTACTGAAATAGTTAAGGGCAACCAGAAACTTGTGAGAAATTGTAGACCAGTCAGCCTCACGTGCATACTTTGTAAGTTGCTTGAAACCATAGTCAGAGACCAAATCATAAGCCACATGAAGACAAACTCCCTGATCAGCAGTAAGAGGTTTGGTTTCATAAGTGGAAGATCGACATCGCTACAATTATTAAAGTTGCTGGGAAAACTTGAAAGTCATGGTGTAAAAGGCCAAATTCTAGGCTGGGTTACATATTTCCTAAATAATCAGCAAATACTGGTACATGTGCATAATGCAACATCGGAATGGTCAGAAGTAACAAGTGGAATCCATCAAGGAAGCGGCTTGGCCCATTGCGGTGCGTCATTTATATCATTGACCTCCCAAGTGTAGTAGATTCAGACGTGACTATGTTTGCCAATGATACAAAATTGTCATGCCAAATTGTTTGCCCGGACGATAAGGACCTGCTTCAAAGTGACCTATCTTGTTGTCTCCCTCTTCGCTAATCAAATCAAAGCCCAGTGATCAGCCAAATCAAACGTGTTCATTGTTCCACTCCTGACCGATCAAAGCGTCATAAGTACATGCCATCAAAGGTAGTAAAGTACCGCTCCGCATACTCGGCATGAAATGCAAATCTGTGGAAAACAAATGCCCACAGATTGAAAACATTATAATTGTAATAACAGAGACATGGTTAGACCCAAGCATTAGAGACGATGAATGTTTACCATCACATTACAACTTGTATCGGAATAATCGCCAAGGACAACTAGGTGATGGTGCTCAGAAATACCTGAACTGAAAACTGAGTGCGAAATAGACTGGGTAAAGATTGACCTAGTTTGCTGTAGAAGTCTATACATCTGCTCCTACTACAACCCAAAAATATCAGATAAAATCAGTCTACACAACTTTGTAACATCAATAAAGTGTGCGTGTAAAACGGAAAATGCCTTCATCCTAGCTGCAGGCAACTTCAACCTTCATGACTGATAGGACTGGAAGCTCATGTGCCTAAAACCAAAACCAACCTATGCTGAACAACACCATCATATCAGCAGCATCCTTGATGACAATGGTATGAAAGGCCCTTTATAGGCCCATAAAAATCAGTTGAGATAGAGTGGTCGTTCAGAGCGGACGTATGTTTGAAGCTCCAAGCACTACACCGAGCACTAATGCAATCTACACCGGCGTAATTCCTGCAACTCCTAACTAGTGCTGATTTGAACACCCTTGAAACAAACACATTGAGAAGAATTTTTGCGGCCCAGTCTTGGGTTAAAACCAAATTAAAAGTAATCTGCCTAAGCCGAACTCAAGGCTAGCCGAAAGCGCACCAGAGTCCTCTGGCCTCTTGCATAAGTGCAAAAGCACCTACTACCTTTGGTAGCTTGTACTCAACAAACATCTTGTGTAAAGACTCATGAGCCATCCTCCAGCTACGATTAATATCTTGCCATAACTTATCCATACCACGACTGAAAGTGGTCTAACAACCTGCATCATAGTAGTACCAAAAGTCTTTGCTAACTTACTTCCGGCCACCTCTTGTGCCGAAAAAACCTGCTAGCTGATATCCGGTTAGGCCAAACAACTATATCACTCGAGTCGATTCTTTTCGGGTTTGAAGTCATTGATACTGTTTAGCCATCCGTCACTGTTCAGAACATTGCATACCGTATAGCACCTGAGCTTGCCACACGGTTCATCTTGTGCCAAACTCCAGAACTCTTCGCTGAAGTTTCAGAACCACTTCGCCGAACACTCACACTACGTCTGAGACCATCCACCTGCTTCACCTCTGCAAACTTCCAGTACTGCGTGGACATCTTCACTGTTATTTTTAATTACTGTTTGTGCCTCTTCCTCATTGTTCATATTATATAAACGTTTTTGCCATTTGTAACTCATGTTTTTCCTTTCATGCGCCGATGACTAATAGGTTAACCTGAAATTTCATTTTCTCATTGTACATCTTTTTTCTCACCGACGACTATTTTATATATATATATATATATATATATATATATATATATATACTGTATATATATATACTGTATATATATATATATATTTATATATATTATTTATATATATATATAAAACCGGCCTCCTTAGTGGTCTACAGGAATGCCCATTTGCAGACCAATAGAAGACTAATTTTTTCAAATTTACAACTAGAATGACTGGCCCGATAACCGTAGTTGTAAATGTTCAAAATTAATCTTCTCTTGGCCTGCAAATGGACATTGAAAAAGCAAATATTAAAAATTTCAGGAATAAATTTCGTCACTAAAGGGTTAACTGAATATGACTTTGATAATTGGTAAATTTCAACAAAAACTTTAAATCTAGTTGCCAGAATGCTTGAAGAACGATCGTTAATAACGTGAAAATAGGACAGAATTTTCAGTTATAAATTTTTGACGCCTTACACCTTGGCTTAATGTCTACCCTGTCCCTTATCGTGTGAGTGAAATTATTACATTGGACAGCCTAAATATTGTGTACTCTCTTATAATCATCGTTTATTAGAATTTCAAATCCTGAAAGGTGTACAATAGGGTCAACCTCCTATTTCTAACTCTTCTACCATCTGTTTTGAAGCAAAATTACCGGGATGCCAGATTGACACTAATCTCGTTTCAAATGTAATGTACTGATATATCAAAATTTTCAGGAATTCTCAGAATTCAGAAACGTTTCCGAATTCAGATAGACCCCATTTCCGAATTTGACAATGTTGTTGAATTCATACACTTAAAACTTCCAAATTCGGAAACTTAAATTTGTTGTCTCAATTGGAACAACAATGCAGAGATTGGATGTTTCTCCTTCGATCAATACTCACCATTCTGTTACTTCTGATATACAGCTGGCCTTGACAGCGGCTCTAGGATTATAGACTTAGAAAGCTTTACCGACTCCTGGGAACCGGGTACTCAGCTCCCAACTGCCGAGTACCCGTTTACCATAGAGCTCATTCTTGTTTGCATAGCAACAAGAGCAATACATGCTTTCTGCATTAAGGATTTTAGTGGTTTTTAAATAAAATCTAAGTCTTTAATCTGTGATAGTTTGTGTGTTCGTGAAAGGATTAACTAAGGACTATGGAGAATACCGCCCAAGATAACCAGGTTGTATTGTTCTTTATTATCCATAGTTAAAAGACTTAGGTCTCTAAATTTCGTTGTGTCGCATGTTCCAATTTCTGACCCCATAGAATCTGGGACGTGTGCTAACAACGATATATGCCAGACGATCGCCTTCTTTAACCCCCAACAGGCGATCGGCAGATATGAAAATAGGTGTTTGCTACGGTATTTCTAACACGAATATCGGCTGACGTCGTTCTCCGTAGAATCCGAGCGGGTGACGTCACACCCGGTCGCTCGGATGTTTATGTGAAGACAAATTTTTCATTAATTCGCGCATCTTATTCTGGGTGCTGCGTACTAAAAATGGTACCGGAAACTTTAGAATGATCAAGTTTACGTGCGATCACGATCGGTTTGCAATGATCGGTGGTTTCAAAATTCTTGAGTAGATGCGTGGTCTGCGGTTTTACTGTGTGATACAGCAGTTTGTTATACATTTTGTTGTTTTCTTCACATATCGTGCTGCTTTCGTTAGGAGATTAATCGTCAATGCTGCTTAGAGGACGTTATTATGCTACTGCAGATTGTAAGGTTATGGGTTAGGCACATGGGTATACATACATGGACAACATACGCCAGTTGCATATGCTCTAATAGAAGCCCACCCCTAACTTTGACATATGAGCTCCAGTGATTTCTTAGAAGTTTCAGAACGGCAAAACACTGTATTAGAAGCCCACCCCCTAGCTCAGCAGATTGTATAGGAAAATTTGTAAGCATAGCGTGTATAATAATAACAACAAGTGTCACAGGGTGTGTCTACTTCAGACCGATCTCTGCCCTGATACATTTCCGGCCCCTCTAGACGTCAATACAGGCCTCAGATTTGTAAATCTCGACCACCTATTAGATTAATATTAATAGTAGGCTACTTTGCCCTGTAGGTGGGGCTTAGAATACACCTTCCATATCCTCTGCGTGTTGTACGAGGCGACTAAAGGAGGTAAGGGTGAGGTAACCCTGACAGAAACCTCGAGTGCTGAAGATGGAGGTTCCAGGCCGCACAGCGCACTCTAATAAACCATGGATCCACGCACTTAACGCTTATGATCATGTCGATAGTCACTTACAGGACTGGCGGTATGATCAGCGAACGAAAAGAAGAAAGAAGTAGGCCACATATGTTCAAGATATAATAAAGTTTATTCCACACTTTTGTAGTCAGAATGCGCTTAAAACAGTCTTGGCGTGATTAAATAGTAATTCTATCAAAAATAGTCTTCTCTTGTCTTGGCCCACAAATCGCTGGCAGAGGATATCTTTGGCCGGCTTGACCAGCACTGGTTTAATGAAATTGTGTCACTTGGGGGTGGGGGGTGTCATAACTTTTGATAGCTTTCAAAACTAATCTTGTATACCATTTTCTTTACGAAGTGTGTTAATTTATAATGTACAAAAGGGCAGTCAGTATCACAGAAAATGTTGTCTGCACAAGGGAGATAATTCTCCAAGTATTTGATGAAAGAATCATTGGACAATGTTTATCTCCCCTGATTTAAATTGCGTCGACTATTGAATTGTATAAGGGAGATAACCATTTCAAGATATATAATGGAAAACATCTTTAGACAATGTTTATCTCCCCAGATCTGAACTATTACATTATTTAGCCGCATAGCCCTTGATATTCCACTGTCTCAATTTCAAGACGACTATATAGGAAAGATGTTGTATATTTTGAAACTACTTTGACTGGAACATGTCACTTTCATAGACAGCAACAGCTCCCAGTTAATTTAGTTACAAAAATCAATATTTCTTTCATCATAATTTGTCATCATTGGCTAAAATTTGAATTTTCCTCAATGTATCAATGGGTTCGGTTACTCTCTATGTTTGTCGGTGTCGGTTAACTTTATATCTTGGTAGGGTTTCACCATATTTGGACTAAACTTGCTCAAATTACTTCCTTATAGCAAGGGGATTGAGCATAATGATACTGAGGTCATGTCAAAGTTCACGGTCACTGTGATCTTGGTATAAAACTGGTTGTCCGTCAGCCAAATTCAGATTTCAACCAAATTCAGCTGGAAGGACCCTGTGGTCATAGGCTCCAAAGCTTCTATTCAGAATTTTAATTCATCAATTTTTTTTGGGTGGAAATCTTAGATTTTATGAAAAACGTACCGGAAATTGTCAAATTGCCTCTTCTGAACATTCTGAGCGATTTCAGCCAAATTTGTGGTGATGGGCTCTAGAACTTCCATGCAGAATTCTGATTCGTCAATTTTTTTGGGTGAAATCTTAGATTTTATTTTAAATGTACTGGAAGTTGTCAAATTGCTTTTTCTCCTTATTGTCTTGACCAGTTTTAACCAAATTTGGCTGAAAAATATTTGAGTGAAAATATTAGATTTTATGAAAAATGTATTGGAAATTGTCAAATTGCTTAACAGCTCAAGTGATTTCAACCAAATTTGGCTGGAAGGATCCTATGTTAATATCCTCTAGAATTCTTATTTAGAATTTTGATTCATCACATCTTTGAGTGAAAATCTTAAATTTTATGAAAAATTTACCAGAAAGAGTCAGAATGCTACTCTTGATTATCCGCTTGCCGGTTTTCAGCCCTAGTTGGCTGTATGGACCCTATTGGGGTAGGCTCCATGACATCTATTCAGAATTTTGATTGGTCAATTTTCTGGTTGAAATTCTTAGATATTATGAAAAATTATGATGTCTACACATTTTGAAGATATACCATAAGGAATGACTGGCTCAATAACCAAGCCAGTCATTCCGGTGGTAAATTAAAAAAAATAGTTTTCTCTTGGTCTGTAAAAGGACATTTACTGAGAAGACTGAAATTTTCCTGGACATATTCGAGGGTTAAAGGGTTTAACCTATAATCCTCAAATTTTGCAAGCTAAGACAAGACTTATTTTTGAAAATGTATTACTGGAATGACTGGCTTGATAACCGAGCCAGTCATTCAAGTGATAAATTTTCAAAAATAGTTTTGGCTTCTGCAGTGGTCTGGAGAAATGTCCATTTGCAGAACAAGAAAAAGCCTATTTTTGAAAATCTACCATAAGGAATGACTGGCTCGATAACCGAGCCAGTCATTCCAGTGGTAAATTAAAAAAAAGTTCTCTTGGTCTGCAAAAGGACATTTACTGAGAAAACTGAAATTTTCCTGAACAAATTCGAGGGTAAAAGGGTTAAGGAACAACAATTTAACAATGTGCACCTCATCTGTGGATGTTTTAGTGCAACAGAATTGTGCTGGGAGCGCTTGTGTATATTTGTATCTGTGAAGAAAACGTGGTTTTAGAACAAAATATTGTGTAAATCTGTTTGTTATATGACGTTGTCTTGTGGTGTGGATATTCTCTGCTACCTCAGAAGGGCTTTAGTCAAAATAAAAAAGTAGTCTCCTTTCCCGTAAACCTCCCTTGGGAAGTTTTTCTTTTTTTTTCACCCGGCCAGGAATACAATCATTTTTTGTACCCAGCATAAATGCTAAAACATCCATAAATTTGTTAAACTATACAAATTACAATGTTTCGGAGGCCATTTGTATGCCATGTGAATCCCTTTTGCTAATTGTGACATGAAAAGCATGACAAATTTGACAATGACAACCATATTTAATGGACAGCTAAGTTAAATATCTGAAAAACAAATATTTATGACCTTTTTAGAATAGATTAATAATTGAAAAAAAAATTAATTTCCTCCCTCTCTACTCAAGTATTTTTCCCCCACCATGTTTTCAGGAAACACATTTTTTTATGGATGGCCTTATGAATGAGTATATTTAACCTCTAATCCTCAAATTTAGTCGGGAAAATTTTACTTTCCTCTTAGAAAATGTCAATTTGCAAGCTAAGACAAGCCTTATTTTTGAAAATTTATTACTGGAATGACTGGCTCGATAACCGAGCCAGTCATTCAAGTGATAAATTAAAAAAAATAGTTTCCCTTTACCTTGCAAACGGCGCTTTCTCAAAATAACTGTAAAATCCTGCTTTTTGGCCAGTTTAGGTTAAGTGTTAATCGTCAAGATTTGTAAAAACAATCATTGTTTTATCTTGTCTAGACAGATTTGCAGGCCAAGAGATGACTTCTTTTGAAAAGCTATCACTGGAATTAATCGAACCAGTCATTCCTGTGGTCAATTGTCAAAAATGTGTTCTTGATCTACAAATATCTGACATCGTGATCAAATACGTCATTTATTAGGCGACGTCACAATCAAAATGATATATAGCGCAATCATGAGACTAGAAATTGTACAAATGGCATGAATTTACAATTTAACCCTTTAACACTCATATCGGCCAAAACAGCTTCTGCAGTGGTCTTGAGAAATGTCCATTTGCGGACCAAGAGAAGACAATTTTTTAAATTATACCACTGGAATGACAGGCTCAATAACCGAGCCAATCATTCCAGTGGTAAAGTTTCAAAAATAGTCTTCTCATGGTCTGCAAATGGATATTTTCTATGAGAAAATTGAAGTTTTCTTGAACAAATTAGAGGGTTAAATGGTTAATAAACATTCTCATAAATATTTTGGAACTAATTTGACTGTGAGTTATTGGTGCAATAGGCAGCAACAGCCCCCAGTTCAATTAGTTTCAAAATGTTCATCGGCTTCCTGTCTATTGTTACTTTGAAATTTAGATACACAGAATTCAATTTCAAAGTTTCAAATCAATTCCAACATGTGTAAAATGTGGGCAGAGCGTTGCTAGAAATGGGCGGGGCATGGCTAGAAATGGGCGGGGCATGGCTAGAAATGGGCGGGGCATGGCTAGAAATGGGTGGTGCATAGCTAGAAATGGGAGGGGCATAGCTACAAATGGGTCCCTCTGTTATCATTCTATTTATTATATCTTTTCAGGTGCGTCGCTTGAAATGGTGATGTTCATGAAATCATCAACATCCTTCATTCTGTCAGAGGTGTTCACTCTAGTGACATTAACACGTTTACTAAAGACAAAATGTCTGGATCAGATGAATGTCAATCAGAGGGCCATCAGTGCCGTGTCACTGAGTCGAATGACTCTGATAATGAGACATCTTCATGTGCATCAGAAACACTAAAGACTGCCAGTAATTTATCGCTGTGTGAAAAATCTAATACCCAGAATACATCTGCAGTTGATATTCACCCATTATTACCAATATCAGCGAAGAATTGTTCGCAAAATGACGTAACTAGTGGGTCAGTATCGGCAGGTAGTACTTTATCATCTAATCCTGACTCGGATATGGCCAGTGATCTGGTTTTTGACGATGACAGTCCGCAGAATTATTCACATATTAATAAAAGTGGCATGATTGTCAACGGTATATCGAAAGGTATGGAAGGTGATCAGTTGTCGAAAAGTTTGCAAAATATTCATGGCGACAATGATTTGAGTAATCCTGTGGTATTAGACACTCAGTGTAGCAATTCTGGAAGCAGTGTAAGAAGCCGTTCATTAGGTAATAGTGACAGTAATGCCTCGGAAGCAGAGAATCTATCTGAGTATAGCTCAAAGGCAAATGAAACAATTATTAAATTCTCAAAACTTCGTAATTCTGATGATAGCGACCAAGAATTAGTGAACAGTGTCTCTTGCTCTGTGAGATGCCCGCATAGTGATTCAGGTGATGAATCACGCTTGAATTCAGATATTAGCGGAAGCCAGTCGGACATTAATAGTACATCCGAAAATGTTAAAGAAAATGAACCGTCAAAAATTGTAGCGTCTGAAAATCTTGATGAATCGAGTAGGTCTGTATCAAATTCTGTGCAGGATACAAAAACTGATGACTCCTTAAGTAAAATTGCGAAAATTCTAGAGGATGCCATAGAGGATGATGTCATACCAGAAATTGCGAAATTTGATAAAAAAACTACAAGTGATGTTACTCGATTTAATGAATGTAATCTTTCTAGTGATAGTTCTATACATTCCATCTCTGGGAAAAATACTGAAGACTCCCTGAGAAACATTTCGCTGATTTCCGAGGAGTCAATTCATTATATAGGGGTATCCAAGGATAGATTACCAGCGACGTCGTGTGATAATAAACCTGTATTAGCCGATCTCGTCTGTGATAATCTTGACTCAGATGATGACAATGATAACTCTTTACATGATATAGCACAGATTGCGGAAGAAGTCGTCGAAGATAACATGATATTTGAAATTCACGATCCATCTGTTGATCAGGAGCATTATGGGTCACATGATAAAGTGAGTCGTGATGTTAAGATTATTGACACGGTCGACGATCATAACATGGATAACACCTCGCGAGACTTTAAAGAATCTATTTTACTGATGACTAATGGATTACCTAGTTCACCTGTGGCAGGTGAAAATAGCGTTAATAACATCATGAAATGTATGAATACCGGTAACACATATACCGGACTAGGTGGCTTTAATGAAATTCACAATAGTAAAGCGTCGAGGGCCTCATTGTCAGGCTGTAGGAGTCATGTTGATGAAAACATTTGTATATTAGTATCCACAACAGATAGCATCCATGATCCAGCTAAATCACATAGCGCTATTTCCGTCTCTTCTGAGGAAGTCTGTGTGCTTAGACGACCTTCACCAGCCACAAACAAGAACACAATAAATCTTGATGGACCGGAACAGGTGATTGACTGTGATGATGGTGATGATGATTCACTTAATAATATTAGCATGCCCACAGATGACAGGCCCACAAATAGTTTATATGAAAAAAATAGAGACCCTGTTATTTCTGTAACCTGCACAGAGTCATTTTCTTGTTCCAAGTCAGAATCTGGTGATGAGAGTTTGCGTTGTACGAAGGTAGAGTTTAAGCATAATGTTGTAGACACTAACAATGGGAACGTTACTGAAACTGTTGACATTGCCTCCAATCACACATCTAACTCACGTGATAAAGTAGTTCCACCAGAACAATCTCAGGTGTTTAGCGAAGACAGTAAAATTAAGGACAATAAAAGCAGCAATAATAAGATGATTAATTTATTATCACGTTCAATATCTCAAAGCGGTGCATTGATAGCCAACAAGAAACAAGCTACAAGAAACATTGATATATGCATTCCAGTCCATATTACTGATCCCGATATTCGGCTTAATGTTAATGTGTCTCTAATTAATGTAGCCAGGGGAGGTGATGGGGCGTCTCGCGTAGAATCGATTAACTTGGACACTAAGCGGGATATCAGAAGCATTAGCATTGCTACTGTTACATCCACATCTCCTATAAATACCCCTACTTCTAATGCTAAACACAATGTTGATGATATGCATGTTATACCCGTATCTGTTAATCAGGTGCCTTGTTCTCAGACGTCTCAATTAGCAGGTAATAATGGCATGCGTTTACAAGCTGAATGTTCAAAACAAGAAACTGATAATCCTACTAAACCCAAAAATGAAATTGTATGTAGTAATATTGAAACACCCCCTGTTATAACGATTACCTCGATTGATAGTTGCTCAAGTAATATAACTTCAGAACATGAAAAAGAACGGGTTTCAAATGATAATTTGGCACCGCCTGTGTCAGAAAGTGTCTCAAGACATGGACAGGGAAACTTTTTACATCCTTTATCTCGCGAAGTTAGCCTGGTCGATAACAGTTCCTTGTCTGAGAATGAAAGTGGCTTTTGTGATGATAACGATTTAAATCCGCTTCATTCTTTATCAATGCATCGCATTTCAAGATCCATTTCCAGATCCATATCAAGGTCATCAGATAACATTCCTCCAGATTCCTGTAGGTTTGGTAATTCATCGCATAATGCTTACTCTGATGTGACTAGTTATCGGCATCGTGAATCGTCTGAAGGAGTTGTGCAGCAAAACAGTTCAATGGGTAGTGTACAATCTAGAAGCCTTCCTCCATTAAAAATTGAAGGCAATTGTTCTCAAACCAATGTGGTAAATTTAGCAGCAAATGAATCACCTAATGTCTCACTTGTACAGAATGAGATTTTAAAGTCAGAAAATGAAATTACCATTGTATCCGTATCTGATGTTAATGCATCTTTAAAATCTCATGATAATTCTGATAGATCATTGATACCAAGCAATGTAAAAGCCAAAGGTCAAAGTACGACATTATGCAACATCTCATTACCTGTACCTGACAATGGCACGCCTTTCACACTTAAGTCAGATACTTCGTTATCGTCAGAAAGCAAACCTATGGATAAATTGACTACAGGAAATGACAACGGTTCCAATTCAGGGTCAATATCAAATAAATCTGGACGTTCATCATGCACAAATGAATATAGTAGGAGTGGTTCAGTAGTTGCTAAGCATTGCAGCAAATTCCCGTCTGGTATATATATCGACATAGCTGATTCATACAAACCATATTTGGATAGTGTTGGTACATCTGCTGCAATACCTCTGTCAAGCAACGCGCATCAAGTTGATAATAACAGGGTAGATATTGTCGTTAATCATTCTGATGATGTAAGTACGAAACCCTCTCACGTTGCCAGTTATAATGACGGAGTTATGCCACCCTGTCACATCCATTCTGATGATGGAGTTCTGCAACCCTCTCAAATTGTCTGTTCCGATGCCACAGTTCGGGAACCCTCTCAAATTGTCTGTTCTGATGCCATACTTCTGGAACACACTCAAATTGTCTATTCTAATGATGTATGTCTCGAACCTCAGCACATTTCCAGTGCCTGTGACCCTGTTGTGGAGCCCCCTCAAATTGTCCATTCTGATGACACTATTCTGCGATCCCCTAGCATTGTCTGTTCTGATATCACCATTATGGAACCCACTCACATTGGCAGTGAATGCATTAAAGTATCTGGCTCATCGGCAACAGCTCCATCCCCTCTTGATACCAGAACATGGAACGGCACTGAGTTTTCACTGGATAAAAGTCTAGATGATTTTGTTGCTGCCCCACTCGATGTGAAAACTGACGTTAATGCAGAACAGCGAATTCAAAGTGACAGGGATGATTTAATATATAATAGTTCTGATGACTCGATTACAGCCCCTCCAGATCTACCCACTGTTGGTAGCAGCCCAAGTAAAACTTGCACTGCTGATATATCTGAAGCTAGTGATGATGATATTGAGGTTGTATCTGTTTATCGACCAATAGAGCATCCAGATTTGCCCAGGATGATTTCGCCGGATGATACTGCAAATTCAGAGTCAATTTTCTTCAGCGGTGAGCAATTTCCCGTTTCTGATACTGACACCACATTGCCAAAGCCAATGATCCTTGTGAGAAATATCTTCTGTGGTGAGGCTACTGATGGTAATGACACGTCAGAATTTGTGACCGCATTAGAAACACAATATACCGCAGTGGATGAAGGTGATCACGAGGACAAAGATTCCCTGATGGTGTTCCAGCTTCCAGAATGCTTCCCAGCCACTGAAAAAGGTGCAGTTATGAAAAAGGTTACATCACAGATGCATGTTCCAACTGAAATGTGCGTTGAAGATTTTGCTCAGCCGGGACATCAAGATAAATCTTTTGAGAAAATATCAGATGTAGAGGATGATATTGTTGTAGAGGATAATGATGATGATGATGATGATGATGTTGTAGAGGATAATGATGATGTAGAAAATAATGATGACATTGTAGGGGATGATCTTGTTGATGATTATGTTGTTATAGAGGATGACATAGATGATGTTATTGTAGATGATGATGATGTTGTAGATGATGATGACGTTTTACAGCTGTTGTCAGAATCGCGGATGCAGGAAATTTCAGGGACAATTGACCGTGATTGTTCAGATATTTGTGTGGATGACAACTTATCAGACCGAATAATTGGATCAGAAGATGTAGAACTCACAGATCTTGTACAAGCGGGGATGGATTATGTGAACATGCTTCTAGGCTCTACTCAGAACACAAGTATCACTTCTCAGTCACTTGACAGTGGTAATAACATCGTGACACCAATTGCTGAGCCCGTGGAGGATGAGGAAGATCAATCTACAGCTCCCATATTTACTTATTCGAAGCGGAAGGTACATCGAAATCAATGTTTAGATTTAGACGCAACTGTTAACGCGGTTAATACGGACAACAGCAGTTCGTCGGCAGAGCAAGATAGTGTGCACAAAGACAACGATAAGGATGACAGTATCTTAATAAGTGATGTTGATGACGAATTTGAAACTTCTGAAGGTAGCGAACAAGATGACACGTCTAGTTCTATAAGTATAGAAGTTCCGACTGGTCGAAAGCGTTTTGTTACTGTTCGAAATGGAGGCAAAGGACGACAATTTAATCTTGAAACGGAAAACTCACCTCACCCAAATATTTTTAAAGCATCTTGGGTGAATTTAGCAAGAAAGTTTTCTTTAGAAGAAGAAAAAGTGCAGTTAGAATTAATTAATTCTTCACTTTATGGGTCCAAAAAAGAGAGCGATGCTTCGAAATTAGATTTACAGAGAAGAGCAGAGAATCCATTATGGTCCAATAACAACGTTGTGCCGATTAATGGGAAAACGCCATATATCTGTTTAAAAAGATTATCAGTGTCAGAAATTGCAGATATGTGTAGAAGTTCACAGAGCTCTAGTCATGCATATCACTTGGGTACTAGGAACAGAACCTTGCGGAAGAGCATCGCTCCGCTGTCTCGGAATAAGGAGAGTGTTACAAGTAGTGGTGATGAAAGCAGTAAATGTCGAACCTTGTTGCAAGTCAATTTAGATAGAGACACTACGAATGTATGTGTGAGTCCACCAAAGACAACTATTGAACCCAATGGAACTAACCGAGGTAGTGGAAGTAAAATGGTGAAAAGGAAAGCCAGAGTCGGTTTAGCTTCTCGAATGTCCCAGAACAGGGAAGATACTAGGATTTCTTATCCCGAAAATAAACCACAGTCGAAAACCAACATGGAGAGAAATATAAGAAGTATAAGGAAACGTGGTCGAATACAGAAGATTCAGTATGTGCTGCCAAATGGCTGCCATAGAACGAGAGCAGATAATGAACCTATCACTTGTGATAAAAATCAAAGCACTCAATCAATCGCCAATTTTGAATCCGAGTTAAGTCATGAGAGTAAAGAAAATAATACAAAAATTGTATCACAAGTTTCCTCCCCTGTTGTGTGCTTGAATAGGTTGGAATTTCCCGAGTCTTTTTCTGAAAAATGGCAACGCCGAATGTCACTACCTTTGTCTTATGGAAACCAACGTAGACCATCACTACTGTCAGTTGAACCTACATGGAGCCAACGTAGAGCATCATTGCCTTCATATAAAGTTAGCCAGCATAGAATGTCAATACCTTTGACTGAAGTTAGTCATCGTAGAATGTCGATACCTTCATCTGAAGGAAGCCGGCGGAGAACATCGATACATTTGTCTGAAGGTAGTCAGTGGAGAGTGTCGATACCTTTGTCTGAAGGTAGCCAGCGGAGAGCGTCGATACCTTTGTCTGAAGGTAGTCAGTGGAGAGTGTCGATACCTTTGTCTGAAGGTAGTCAGCGGAGAGTGTCGATACCTTTGTCTGAAGGTAGCCAGCGGAGAGCGTCGATAACTTTGTCTGAAGGTAGCCAGCGGAGAGCGTCGATAACTTTGTCTGACGGTAGCCAGCGGAGAGGGTCTCAATCATCCTCAGACAGCAGCCAGTACAGAACATCACACCCTTCCTCAGAGGGCAGTGAATATATCCCATCCCACATAATTGTTACAGCCAATAAAAGTCTACATGCAACTCGTAGTGCTATAAATTATAACATCGGCAAGCGAAAATACGGAAATTTAAAATCATACAACCCTCTTGTGAGAGAACCAATATGTTTGAAACGGTTGCGACTTTCAGACAGTGACTGGAAATTGGAAGGTGGTGAAATTAGTGAGCGTAGGAGCAGCGACACGAGTCAGACAGAAACATCATATGACAGTGATGCACCAATCACTGATGATCTGCTCATGGAGCAGAAGGGTCGTGAAGCAGGACAGATTAATACTTGCCAAGAACGTGATACATCTCTGAAGATCTCGTCAAGTACTGTTCATAGACAACATAGTATAAATGAGCATAGATATTTTAAAAGGTTGAGACCATCCGAGGGTGATTGTAACTTTACTCGTGATAAATTAGATGTACAGAAGTCGAGTGACTCTAATCTGTTGGAAGCTTCTCATCAAGTAAATGAGAATAATACATTACCACGAACGAAGCTTGCTGGAAATCCTGTGAGAACTAATGCAAATGAGCCTAGGTCTTTAAAAAGGTTGCGTCCATCAGCGGATGATTGGAATCTTGGACGTAATAAATTAAATGTATTGAGAAATAGTGACTCAAATCGGTCAAACACTAATCCTGAATGTAATTCGGGAAAACTTGTTGATAAAGCGGATATTTCTGGCGGTGTGAAAAATAAAAAGCAATATAATTTAGTGAAAAGATCTGTGCAGCGACAAAGCATTAAAAATAATAACTTACTGCAAAACACCGATAGTTCTCCGTATGTGTCTTTAGAAAGGCTATCTATTTCTTCCAGGTCTCATCTTTTGTCCGAAGGTCACAGTTCCACGATAAAACGGCAATTACCGCGTCATCCGGGTAACACAGTAACTATGTCACCTGAAAGAAATAGGCGCAATTTAAAACTTAACTCTGTGCCATCTTCGCAACAGTTACCTGAAGGAAAAATCTCTGAAATAGCAAGACACTTACGTTATCAAGGGATTTTTAGAATCGCGGAAGATAGATTAATACTAGATTCAAAGACGGAAAGAAAGATACAATCTTCGAAGACAGACAGGCGAATATATAAGCCGAAAGTTAAACATAAAGCAGTAAAGTTTTCCAAACATCGTCCAGTACATAAGAACCTAGTAAAAAACAGGAAAGTGGCTAGATAACAGTTAACAGATAACAGTTAACAGATAACAGTTAACAGATAGCAGTTCTTTGTATCATCTGACTGCTGAGTTTTTGCAGACGCCATTCCAAGTATTATATCTCTGAACCTGCTAAATATTTTGAAAACAATTTGACTGAAATTTGTTGGTGGCTAAGCCACCAACAACTTTCAATCAAATTGTTTTCAAAATATTCAGCAAGTTAAGAGTTTTTACTCATTGAGATTATTATCTGGTGGTCTACAGTTTTTTGTGCAGTTATTAATATATTTATGATCAAGATTAGTTAAGAAAATCTAAATTTATTTATTCATTTACATTCCTAGAGAAGACTTTGTGTGAAAATTTATCACTGGCGTGGCTGGTTAGGTTGGCGTATGGATATTTCTCAAGAGCCTTGCAAATGCCATATTTGGCATTACCCCTTTAATGGCAAAGCCGTCCAAAACTGAAATCTGCAAAGACATGCCCATTTGCAGACCAAAGATTATTCTGGAAAATTTACACATGGAATAACTGGCTCGATAACTGAGACACTGAGACAGTCATTCATGTGATAATTTTTCAAAAATATGGTAGTCTGCTCATGAACTGTAAATGGAAAGTCACGAAGAAAAAATATCACTTCTTGACCATTAGACAGTTAGTGTTAATGTGTACTGTGGTCAAATCTGCTTTTAGGGACTAGTAAAATATAATAATATACGGTGAATGTATGCTTTAATGGTGCCGGAGATGGCCGAGTGAATCGGAGTAATTGTAAGTAAGAGACTGAATAAATAAACTGATCTGATTGGTTGAAAAATAATGAAGGGATATGATCTGTCATTCAAGTATATGATGTCCTAATCAAATACGTCACATGTTAGCTGATGTCACAATCCTATTGACCTATACCGGTAGCTCCGGCATGGAAATTGACCTTTCCATTTTTAGCTATGCCCCACCCATCAGTAGTTAAGCTCCACCCACACCTCGCCGTGTTGGGATTGATCGATCCCCGAATGCCCTAGCTATCAATTTCCTGAAAACTATACAGGGAAGCTGTTGAATATTTTGTAACTAATTTGACTGGGGTGGGTGCCTATGGCAGCAACAGCGCCCAGTCAGATTAGTTTCAAAATATTCAACAGAATATTTATTAAACAGTAAAAGCAAACAATTTGTACAACAACGCATAGACCGTCTTCAAATATGCGTTCGTGACATGCTTATCGACTTCATTCATTATGATGTCATTGTACATACCACAGTTCATTATGACGTCATATGATGGGTGGGTACTCTGGAAAGGTGAATTGACAAATCTATCATGAAGTATAGGAAGTGTATGTGTTTGGTGATATTGCAATTTAATTAACATTCTGTTGAATATTTTGAAACTATTTTGACTGGGAGCTGTTGCTGCCATAGGCATTTACAACCCCAAGTAAAATTAGTTGGAGATATTCACCAGCCTACCTGTATAGTTGCCTTGAAATTTAGAATCTGAGGATTCAGGTTTCCAAGTTTCAAATTAATTCTAGCACATCAAAAGTGGGCGGAGCTTAACTAGAAATGGGTGTTGCATAGCTAGGAATGTATCCAGATTATATATTACATTTGAGAAATCCAGCTTATCGATCAATCATATGACGTCGTAATCAAATACATCACATGTAGGCTGACATCATAATCAATTACGTCATGAATGACGTGATTTAGTCCGTCATAAATGCTTAATAGTCTGTCAAGTTGTACGAATTGTATACCTTTACTACATGTATTTAATAAACATTCTGTTGAATATTTTGAAACTTATTTGACTGTATGCTGTTGCTGCCATAGGTAAATTTTCAAAAATACTCTTCTTGGTCTGCAAATGGACATTATCTGTGAGTTGAAATTATCTTGATTAAATCTGACCATCAACTCTTTAAAAGATAAATCCCTGAAAAATTGTATTCTTTACAATATAAAACTTATTCTATTGTATATTTTGAAATTGCTTTGACTGGAATCCGTTGCTGCCTTTAATGTTTATTATTGTGTGTAATAAAGATATACAATTCAAACAACTTGACAGACTACTAAGTATTTATGATGGACTAAATCATGTCTTTCATGACATAATTGATTATGATGTCATCCTACATGTGAGGTTACTTTTGGTCGCGCCCATTACGAAGCGGTGGATTTCGACATAGCGATCCAAATGATATTCGGCATCCCGCGTCCAACAGAAATTAGGTAAATGTTAAAGTTTTTCAATGGACATTTAATTCACCAAGGATTCATACAGATTTGATCTATACTATCATTGCATCTAGTCTCCATCATAAATGAAATAATTGTCAAATCTTTTCCATGCTTTTTCAGGGTTTGGACATAGCTTATTTTGCAACAAGAATTAGGTAAATGTTCAAGTTTGTCAATAGACATTTAATTCATCCAGAGATTGTCTGATATCAACAGAACTTTACTACAGATTTGTTCTATGCTATCATTACATCCAGGCTCCATCATGATGATTGTGATTTTTGAATTTTTTCCATATTTTTCCGGGGTTTGGGCTTAGAATATTTTTGTTTGATATAGTTTATTTCTGGACGATTCCTCTCCTTTCAATAGACATTTGATTTGCCAAGGGTTATACTAAGTTAAGAAATCCTGACACACATGATGTGTGATATGTGGAAAACCTAACGGGCACGACACGCGGGACACAGTCCATCTCGTTAATGCGACCGGTCCAAAAATTTAGATTTTGCTCATTGAATGTATGTCCATTTGCAGGCCAAGAGAAGACTGTTTCAAATCAAGCCAGGCATTCCAGTTATACATTTTCAAAAATACCTTTCTCTTGGCCTGCAAATCGACCTTTCTAAACACCATTGCAGCTTTCATCATAAATATGTTTTTGTTGTTATGTCTAGGTAATTGGTACCCAAGCTGATTAATCGAGTAATCATGATTATTCTTAATAATCGATCGATATCACTCAAAGCAATAAGTGTGCAAACATAGGCAGTATGTGCCATATCTGGGCCTGGTTAATTTTACGCAGAGTTTCATATAATTTCCTGACCTAAACTCTTGTTTCTGAATTAAATATAAATTATGTATATTTTAAATATAAATTACCTGAAAATCTTTTGTTGATGTCTGTATAGTTTTAATATATTCCCCTCACTCGTGCTGGATAACACGTTACTTCAGCGATTTTAACCCCTCTTGTACCAAGTTAACCCTTTAATGGTCAAGTCGGCCAAACCGTCCTCTGAAGTTGTATTTAGCAGTGTCCGTTTACAGGTCAACAGAAATCTATTTTTGAAAATTTACCGCGGGAATGACTGGCTCGGTAACCGAGCCAGTCATTCCAATGGTAAATTTTCTATAAAACAGTCTTCTCTTTTCCTGCAGAAAATTATACTTTACCAGTAACACATTCGTGGTCAATCCGGCCAAATCCACCTCTGCAGCCGCCGTGAGGAATGTCTATTCGCAGGAAAACAGAAAACTATTTTTGTAAATTTCAGTAGTAATCTACAAAAATAGTCTTCTCTTAAAATTTTCTTGAGAAATTTTAATTCATTAGAGTAGAATTTTGAGCGCTTTGAGGCGCTATTGTCATAAGAGGGGTTAAAGGTCACCATGTTGTACAGGAGTGGGGGTGGGGTGGGCGGTTGGGGGGGGGAGTGGGGGTGGTGGTATGTGGATGTATAGTACAGACATACAAAAATGTGGTATCTTATGCAATGAAGGGACCTGATTCATCTTTGCACAGTATCCATCTATCATCTGACGTCATATGATGTCATAATCGGCTAAGCAGCATGTAGGATGACGTCATAATCATTACGTCATAAATGATTCTATATGGCCCATCTGTAACTCTTAATATCGTTGTACAAACTGTATGTCTCTACTATTTAATAAACATGTTGTTGAAAATTTTGAAGCAAATTTAACTGTACGCTGTTACTGCCATAGGCGGGAACAGCCCCCAGTCAAATTAGTTCCAAAATATTCAATAGCTTACCTGTATAGTTTTCTGGAAATTGATAGCCATGGTGTTCAGAGATCGATCGATCGATCCGAAAACGGATGTGTTGTGGGTGGAGCTTAGATTGAGATGGGTGGGATATAACTAAAACTGGAAAGGTCCATTGACCACTCAAGTACGGTATCTGACATCATTATCAATTATGTCACTTATTAGTCAATGTCATAATCAATGGAGAATACAAGTTTATCCATCAATCATATGACGTTATAATCAAATACGTGATGTGTAGGATGATGTCATAATCAATTACATCATGAATGTCGTGTTTAAGTTCATCACGAACGCTTAATTGATGACAGAATAAGCATGTTGTAAGCATGGTTAATTATAAAATATGCCAAAAATACTCTTCAATTAGTCTGTATAATAATTTGTCAAAATAATACCAAATATATGCCCTAAACTTTAAGATATTGCTTAATGTAATTGGCCGAAGCATTGCAGAGATATAGAGCCCCAATTACCCCTACCCCCATCTTTTCACACCAATTAAAATTGGGATGTCAACGGAGCTGTCAGCTCGTAACTTTTTCAAATTATATTTTAGCAAATTTACGACATTATACTATTTGTACAGTAAACCGAAGTACGTTTGTTTTCAGTGATCTCGTGCAAATGGTCTATAGTGGTTACCTGGTTGTGGGACCACATTCTGGTGGTTCTCTAAGACATGTGGTTATATAAGGCGGCTTGTTTCAAAATTACAAAAAACCTGTTACAATGTCAGTTAATCAAGCCCACTATAGTGGATAGCATATTAAATGGCCACACGTTTTATTTATCACCGTTAATGCTATTTAAATGATTTGACAGATGCACAGTATATCACTCATGCAGCAGAACAGGTAAATGATAATACTGAAGTAAATGGGGGTGGGGGGCGGTGGGGAGGGGTATTCATACCAGAAAATATGCTGCCAGGTTTGTTTACACAATTGGCTTTTCACAATTTAGATTTTCATGAAAATACTAAAGACAGAACAACCCTGCATATGCTACTACACACATTCTATACCAGTATAACCAAGACACAAATGCAAAACAGAGACAGATCTCTTTGCCACAAAGTTTCGAAAAAAGTAGGAAAACAGCAGTAAAGGCGCCAAATTCATTCACTGTAGATGTGGCCCATTTAAGTCTGAAAGACAGAAGACAAACACAGTTTTTGACTGGTACAAATTTACCTGACACAGAAGATAATGAATATAAGCTGAATGACACAAATATAGTTTGGATGCGGTCTCGAATGATACCAACATACCTTATGCCAACCGATGATTTGAACATAAGTCCAACATGGAAACAATTCTGAAAAAGATGTATAATGTAGAAGAGTCAACAATGATAGGATATCGACCACTATTCCCATAATCTCCAGCCAAACCTTGGTTGTTCAAGCATCACTGGATTATTTCCTCAAGGCAGCAGAAGCACTGAACCGAGATGTTGTTACAGTAGATCAAGCGATATAGGACATTATCAAATGTCTGGCAGCAAAATTTCCAGATAAATATGGTTCTATTGTAAACGTAAAGCAGTTAGGTGGATTCCACATTCTAATGAAATACCTGGGAGTCATCGGCACAATTTTGACTGGTAGCGGAATTCTAGATGCAATGGAGAAGGCTGAGTTATGCAAGAAAGAAACGGCAAACAAAGTACTGGCTGGTAAAGATTATTATAAGATGGTTCGGTGTCATTCTCCTGCAGCGGAAGCAATGTTTTTATTGAAATGGGAAGCATTTGAGTAGTGGATGGTGGAGAAAGGTGATATCGAAATACCAAGTGTCCACCTTCACCATTAGCAGAGTTTTTAAAATATCCAGGTGAAGAAAAATTGGATGATCTGCTAAGATTTATGGAGGATATTAAGCTGCATGAAAATTGGGATGAGTTTACCTTGACACTCCATACAACAGCCAAATACTGGGATGCATATATTGATGTGGTAACCATTGTTCTAGGTTACATTGAATCATAAAGATCTGGTAATTGGCAGAAACACTTAGAGGAAGCTGAGAATATGCTACCATTGTTAGTGTCCATGAAGCATCATAATTACATGGTATGTCTTCCACAGCACCTCCATGAAATTTTGAATGAACTGCGAAATACACACCCGAATGTGTACAATCGGTTTTGTTGTGGCAACTTCACAGTAAGATAGACAACAGTTTCATTCAATGGCGTGTGGACAGACTTAGGACGTGAGCAGACATTTAACAAGGAGGGGAAAACATCTATGTTCAAGGGAGTCAGTCTTAATGAATCCGCACGAGACAAGTATGTTAAAGCAGTACCTTTTATGGCTAAGGTTGGTGAACATGTTACGGTAATAACCCACCTAAACAATGAAGAGGATTTACAGCTAGCTACAAACAGGAAGGACATTGAAGAAAATGAGATGGTCGCAAGGCTCATGAATGTTGTAAGATTTGAGATGATAAATCCCTTTTCAGGTGTTCTTTGATAAATATTGCGACCGGACAAAAAGCCAGAAACAAGTTTGGCTCTTGTGATTACAAAAGGGAAAAAGGCGGTTAAATCAGCAAAAGAAAGCAACTCGGATAAGATTTTACCACCCATTATAACACCATTTGCAGAAAAAAAGACAAAAAGGAAAGTCACACACAAAGAAAATATATCAAGAGGAAACAACAAAGACTCGTTCCTTGCGTTTTATATTCAATGAAAACGGCTAAGAAGTAAGAAATGAAGCATTCAGACATGAATGGATAGAATTCCCATCTTCTCTGTTTGACCCTGATGTGCAACATGACACACATAAAATAAGAAAAGGTTTTAAATCAGATTGTTATAATGGATGAGATTCTTACTTGCCGGTTTGATATGCCAAACAGATTTCTTGTAGATGTGATGTGTTTCCTACAGAAATTCCAAAAACTTGGCACTAGAACATTTGAAAATTTCAAAGATGCGTATCTCAACAAGATAATCGCTATGAAGCCTGATGGTTGTGACTTAATACATTTTGTTCGGAGATAGATATGACTTTGGGCCAACAAAGAGTTTGAAATGAGAATAACGACAGAACAGGACTAAAGTTGAAACTGCAGAATACATTCCTGCATCAGGAGTATTACTTCCTGCATGGGCCAAGCTGATGGGGAATGAGAAAACGAAGGCAGATATATTGGACTACCTCTCAGAAGAATGGATGAAACCAGTGTCGAGACAAAATCTGAATGCTAATATACTAGTCTTAGGTGGAACATTTAAGAACTTAAATTTAAAGCGTTGTCAATTACCATAAATGGTGTTGTTGGCATTGATGAATTATCCTACTTTGACGTGCCTCATGGTGTATGCCAACTATTCATTGAACAAACTGAGCTATCATCGTGTAGCAATTTAATCAGATGACACTGGCGTGATAATGATGGCCATATACTATAGTACCATGGGCATTTAGAAAGAAATGTGGATGCTACGCATGGGGAAATTTCTTCATATTCATGACTTGGTAGTTCGTCTGACAACTATGCTGAATTACGCAGTCAAATATGTCTCCTTCATCTTACTCGCCACCTATGTCATCACTGGTTGCGACACCTTCAGCTACATATTTTCCAAAGGAAACAAGAAGGCATTCAAGGTTGCCATTTCCTTGATGAAGGAAAATAAACTACAAGCAAGATATGGCGAAAATAGTACGGATAAATCTGGGGACGTGATTGGAGATGTTAGAATGATTGTAGCATCCTTATATAACAAACCCATCTTCTCATTATTGGACGTTTTGAGAGAACACGCGCTTGCATCATTCAGAAGTGATTTACGGACTCTTCCTCCAACAGAAGATGTTTTTTTGCAACTGATATCGGGCTCTGTTTCAAATTGCTATGTACGAAAATCATATTCTTGGACTACCTGATCCAACAGATGGATTTGGAAGGTCTGTATCAGATGGGGTTCTTACAAGAATTAAAATGACACAGTCTCCAAAACCAGACATAAAACAGTTACCAAAATCATATTGTAGCTGCAAGAAATATAATGGCAAACCACTTTGTACAAAGGCCTGTCCTTGTGACAGAGCTGGTGAAATCTGTTTTGTGGCCTGGTGCTGCGGGTCGAAGGAGAATCTATGTGGATGGGAAGGCTTTCAAACATGGCCTATGTGACTGGCATGCAGGAATGCATGCACACACGCACACACAATATATACTCACAAATATGCATAGAGTCAAACCTGTCTAACGACCATCTACTTTTGGAACCACAAGATGGTGGCTCTTAAAGATGGGTGATCGTAAGACAACTCATCTTTAAGAACAACGAGTCTGTGGTTCCAAAAGTTATTAACTGCATTAATAGCCATATTAAGTGAACATGTCTTCAACAACCACTAATGGCCCATTAAGCGGTCGCTAAAGAGGGGTTTCACTGTACATACAAGATGATCTGTTTTCATAATACTGCAATTCCTTTGTCCTCCACATGAACTAAGACAAGATTGTTTCTCTGCCAGGCCTGTCTGCATCTATACCTATTTTTATGGATGAGTACTTTATTTAATTCTTAACTGCTATGTGTGCATATATGGACAATGGTAATTTTGCGTTTTAATGGTAAAACGTCATAATCTAAAATTTGAGATGTGTTTGCAATCTACAAAATACTAGTTTGAAACTTGTTAACTGGTCTGTTTTAAGTCTCTTTGCATACCTGATCTAGAGTAATACGATTTCCTTGAATCTATCTGATTCCTGACATTTGTGAAAACAGTGATTTTAACGGTAATTTACCTATACTGAGGCGCACAATGGGGTTAGGGGTACCCAATGTCTAATAACTTCATCCCTGAGTCATATATAGGTATATTATATAGCAAAACGAAGGGGGAAACGTGTGCGTTGTTTTTTGGAAGGTGGCCTCCTTGTGAGTGCAACAGCTCGCCAATGGTTCATTATTTAGTAATTCTGCTTATAGCAAAAAAATTACAAAATTTCACAACTATTTGAAATAAATTCCAATTTCGTAAGAATGAAATGGCCAATTGTCTTGAAAGTGTTTGTATCGGAGTTGCTTTTGAGATTCTTACCCACTAAAACACATTCTGTCACAATGCAGAAATGTGGTTGTCAATAGAGTAGTTAATTGGCAAAATCTCGAATTTGCAAGACGGATATATTAAGAGGAAGAGGAAAAAACACAGATATAAACTATCACTTTCCAATAGGTGAAAAGTGATTTTTTCAACCTTGGCTCCCCTACTATATGTCTTTGGTGAATTTACAATTTAAAAATTTTAATCCATAGGCAACAACGGTTCCCAGTTCATATTTGTTTCAAAATCTTCGATAACTTACCTTTATAGTTACCTTGAAATTGGGATTTTGGGAATTTTAGGATTTCAGCGTTTAATTCGATTCATATGCTCCTCCCTAGTCGGCGGTGCTTAGCTAATGGTTGGCGGGGCATAGCTAGAAATATATCCATGTTCAACCCTTTAATAGAAGGATCCATTTCTAGCTATGCTCCGCCAATTTCTAGCTATGCCCCGCCAATTTCTAGCTATGCAGTAGTAGTGTCGGGGTCAAAATGATACCACCTCCCTCAACTGGAATTCCATTTAGACAAATGAGCCCCTACCTCCCTCAACTGGATTTCCATTTAGACAAATGAGCCCCCACCGCCCTCTCAATCCCTGGGGCATAGGTTGCGGGGGCCACCACGGATCGCCGAATGGCTGCCAGCGAGTTAGTATCGCACTACTACTACCAGGGGCTGAACGCCCATTTAGAGACAAGCCTCCACAGTGATATACACCACTGATCGCCATCAACCACATGGCCAGCCTCTCTCTCTCTCTCTCTATCCTGTATAGGCTCAGACAAACACGTAGTCTCTGCCATAGTCGCATCGGCATGATGGGACCACCCACAGGGGCTTCCATCTACCTTGACAATGCTCACCTGGGAGGAGGTTAAAGTGATTAGCATGTGACCCACGGCAGACTCTGGCATGTTCACATGTTACGCAGAGAATCTGGTGCTGAGCAGGGGTCTCCAGCAGACAACCACGGCCTACCCTCTCCACACCATAGATGTGGCAGACAGACTCGATCTCTTTACGGTGGTCGTAAATGTTTCTCTGCAAGGGGTTGTACTGGGTGTCATCCCGGAAGTGGGCCCACTTGGCATCCAATATCATGGCAGTCTCAGCGCCATGTACCACTGCTGTAGACGCCAGCACGAGCAGTATGATGAGAATCATGGCTATATATGAAGAGTTAAACTGGACAGAGTGAACCCCTCGAGAAATATCTCAGCCAGATCGAGCCCTGTTCCATCCGGATCGATAGTGATCTTCATCCCCTCAGGGGCAGGGGCTAGCTGCTTCACTCTGCCGCCGGCTAAGAAACGTAACTCTAGGACTATATGAGTCATTTGCGTGTTAGTGAGCCTGACTCGCTGAAGCAGTTTAACAGCACCCTTGACTTTGGAGACATGTGACACACCATCTACCCGTAGGGTGCCCTCCTGGAGGTTAACAGCTTCTTCTGGTCCATTGAATGGACGATGCAGCAGGAGTTTCACACCTGTAACCCCGATCCGGGGACCCACCCTCATCAGGGAGACACCTTCATCTATGTAGGTGAGGAAGGATGATACCCAATTGTAGAGCTTTCGAACTGTCCCATCCTTTTTCACAACAGTGGAGAGGGGAGTAACCTCTATGTCAATGACTGTGGGAGGCCTATATAGGGGCAACCATGTTTGCCAGTCACCCCCAGGCCCAGCGCGGTACCACACTTCATTTTTCTCAAATATGAACTGCAGGTTTTTTGCCAGGGTCAATAGCAGGCCATCATGGGCCATTGGCGGGGCACCGCTCGAATAGGGTTTGACCAGATGAATGCTGAGGTCATTATTTAGGGTGTTGATGTCTGCCACCTCTGTATCTGAGAGCTCAATCAACGGCGATGTACTTCCTCTTCGGGAAATCATACCGAAACACGATCTTGTGGCCATCTATGTTGCGACCCAGGCGCTCTTTCGTCACATCCTTGAGGTCTGAGCAGCTCCACCCCATCACCATCAATGGGGTGGAGGGAGAATGCCTTTGAGCTTGCTTCGTACTGTAGGGCGAATGATTTGCCATTGCTCTCTTCTGGCTTGGCAGCATCAACTGCGTACCCATCTGCCAGGTCAGCAAGACCAGTCGAGTGAGCAAATATGGGTTCCATGGCATGCTATAGGAGGGTTTTAAACAGAACATATAACCATGCCGATTGTCCGACTGCTGCTCTCTGGTGGTGAGAACGTAATCTCACCCTCTCTAGAGGGGAGACGGGTGGTACAGTACCGTGTAGAATGGGTCCTCTTCGAGGTGCCCCAGCGTGGCACAACATACTTACACACCAATGTGCTACATCAACCTCCGGGCAGTGCACACATCAACTCACTGGTAGAAGTCGGCCGGGACGTGATAGAGTATCTCCCAGGTGCCAACAGCAACATATGGAAAGCTATGAGTCCTAGCCTGTTCACACCTGTAAATCACCTGTTTGACAGCCCCTCCATTAACATATATGCCAGCACGGATGCGGTATCGGACGCCCATTTAGAGTTTACACTCTTATTACTCATTGACCTGACAACAACATGATATCATACCAGCATTATCTGACCTTCGCCGAGATGATGAAGAAAGAGGTTCGCCCCTTCATTACTCCTGCACAGATAAAGGCCTTAGACGAACAGAGGCTGGCACTGCAACAAGAAGGAGAGCGACTACATCGGGAGAACTGGTATTAACAGAACGCAAGCCTTGCAAGGAGGCGAAGGAACGGTGGAAATTTCTGATACTGGCAGGCCGTCCTGGAGGAGAGTAAGCTGGATGATGTCTTCATATACGACGATGAGCCAGATGTAGCGGTGACCACGGACGAGGATGAGCCAGAGAGCAAGTGGGACGATGAGCCAGATGTCTTCACATACGATGATGAGCCAGGTGTCTTCACAGACGCGGATGAGCCAGATGTCATACAGTGTGAAAAGGAGATGACGCAGAAGTGTAAGACCAAGAAAGCCATCCAGCGGTGGACCTACTATCTTGGTCATACGGTGAAGTTCCAGATGTCACGTCTCAGAAAGCTACTGGCACCCGACATAGTGCTGGATGACCTCTGTCTAAGAGACGTCTGTCTCGAAACCAGCAAGCTGGCACAGTTCGCCAGGCTCTCCAAAATGTACACTTCTAGGACTCATGAGCAGATTCTGCAGGTTTAATCTCCAGGTATACTATGACAAAACCAGAGTGGCGGAAGCAACCTGAAATATACCCCTCCCTGACAGCTGACGAGGGCGATACCATCCATGGCTGGCGACTACAGCAGATAGATACCATCAGACAGAATCTCGGCTATGAGGCGGAAAAGTACAGCAGAACGTGCAGGTGATATAAGACAGCCTACAACGTCCTTGCGCGTACAACCACTTCTGTGGGTGTGATTGGAGGCAGTGCTGGGGTGGCAGCTGTGGCCATTCTCATTACAGGGGTGGGGGCCATCGTCGCCATCCCGCTGGGTGGCGTGACACTAGCCGCCACTGTCTTGGCCACGGGCTTGGGGGTGGGGCAGCGGCAGATCACAAGGAGGCTGGAGAAGCATGCTAAGTACGTGGCACTGGCACAGAGTATGCTACGGACTATCGACGAGTCTGTCAGCAAAGCTCTCGAGGATGGCCAGGTCACCGATGAAGAGTACCACCATATATAGAAGGTCCAAGCCCTGTACCGCACAGAGAAACCTAAAGTGCGACAGCAATACCTCAAAGGCTCAAGCGGCGGGTTGATATGGAGGAGTTAAAAAACGAGATGTTACGGCGAGGTCGCCTCGCTGGTCTCTGGAGTTGAGACGACTACAAATAGTGTGCTGCCTGTACGGTAGCTTTAAGAACACCAGTATAGATGGCCTTCCCACTGAACCTCATGACAGTCATCCGGAGCCAACCGCCCCTCCTGGGTACACCCTTGACTGGCCTGAGAGGTCTACTGGATGATATACCAGAGCTAACACAGATCTCCATCACAGCGGATGGACGGTCTCGAACCAGCTTCTCCGTCAACCCACGACCGCTGACCAACCGCCCCATCACCATCAAGGATATGAAGCAAGCTCATACTTGGATGGCTGCTCCAAGCCTCTCATACTGGAATCAGCAGCTGAACTTTACCGTGTGGTGTGCCACAGCAGGATGTGGAGTAAGTTCCACCCTGCTTCACTCCTATTCTGGTACTCCTGAAGCTGTGCTCATCGCCAGCTGTCTCAGATGCCACGTGTACTTCACGATGCGACGAATCCTCTATGAGCTGGGTGCAAGCCTCCCTGATACAAATGCCTTCAACCCACAGCTCAACAGTCATAGTGTCTCAGCGGCAAGCAGACTACAGAGAGAGTTCAGCACTCACGCAGACTATCGGTGGCATGGTGGTGACAACAGCGGTCTAGGAGTTATGTACGGTGACCCGAGACGTGACTACTCAGGATTCCCCTATCGAACCCCTCCGACGAGTAGGCCGTCGGAAGACAGCAACATTCTCGTTCGATCCAGATTCCGACCGTGGAGCGCTGGTGCAAAATATACACATCACTGGCTTGCGGCAGGACTGTTCAGATGTGTGGAAGTACTTTGCCCCACACACCACCTCAGGCCTCGCACCAGCATGGATCGTTCGGATCAACCAGTCCCTGGAAGCACTGTGCTACTGCCTCCTTACGGCACAGACCCATCTGCGGCATTCCATAGATGGTGTCAGCGGAGCAGAGGTCCAGGCCATGTTCATCAGTCTCGTTGAGGATAAGATCATCATGGCAGACCCCAGTAGTCTTATTGCTAAGTTCCAGCAGGGTTTCAGAAGGCCCATCGCAAACTTGACTGCTATTTCGCCACACCTATGGTTGATTCCGAGCAACATGATCATGAACATCGAGGACCTCCAAGTCAGGGGCTATAACAACATGATAGTCGAGGGGAGTCCCCCCCGGTGTCCACTTCGGCTTCATCACTGCCATCAACGCACCTACGCGTAGTATGAGCCATACAGTCATTCCGACCCTGACATTGCAGACAGTTGACACGGCAGCTTCAGGCGCCCCGACACCGCTTCCCGTGGTAGGCCTAGCTATTGTGGCGCTCGGGATCAGCCTACTCCGCCGCTAGCAAATCAGCTATAAGACTATCCTGACTCTACAATAGCAGTGGGGACCACGGTGAGCCACTGAACCAGCTTGGCATACCATACAGCCCCTATACCCGCTGCCAACATGCACAACCAAGGGCTGGAGGGTTCGGCAGCGCAGGTTTTATCCAGCTTGTAGTATCACAGAGCCTTGTTCAGCTCTGAGTCCGGTGAGGCCATGGTGGTCTGCAACTGCTGGAACACATCTGACAGATACTCCCGATCCTTGTAGAAACCTTTAGCTCGCAGGAGCTGCTCGACGATACTCCCACCCATGATAAGGTATTCGAGGAAGCAGATCTGTCCCTTGCCAAATCCTAGATAGCGCTTCACAGCTGTCAGCTCCTCTGTCAGCTCAGCACCGGAGAGCAGAGCGAGTTTATCTGGTGTCTTCTTCTTGTAGTCCTTCAACTCCCTCCAGAAGACATCATAGTACTTCTCGCATAGCGTGATCCTGGACATGTTTAAGATGTCTCAAGAGAGAGATGAATATTGCTGAGTACCAACCTGGCAGATGCAGACTGGGAAGATCGTCTTAGCTCTCTCGACAGGGTACGTGGACGTTTAACCGCGTTGTATACTCAGTGCTTAAACAATGACATCAACTGTACAGATCGTGAAGCAACTGCCCGAGAGCCAGGCGAGTCTTCAGAAGGTGGAGAACCTGCTGCGAACCAAGACAGAAGTTACTGACCAAAGCAAAACCTCTGGCAGTCCATGTTGCCAGTAACGTAGCAGCGAATGTGGCCATGGCGAAGATGACAGGGGGAAGTGAGGTTCTTCCTGCCGCCACAGCGGCTGTCCTCGCTACAGTGGTGAGTGGGATGGCCGGGCACTGTCTCGGAATAACTCACCCCATCGCAAAGATCGCCCTCAGTGGTGCCTCCTACACAGTTGCCGCCAAGATCATGGGTGAACGTGTTACACTAATGGAGGCCGCGGTTCTAGGGCTAGCAACGAGTGCAATGGCTGAGATCGTCGTCGCCTGTTTAACCCCTCTGAATAGTGAGAGATGGATCACGAGACCCCTGCAACATATAAGGCATGGCGTGCCGGAGGGCAGTGTGTAGCCCATAGTCTAGCACGTGGACTGAAGATCGCCAATGCCGGGGAAGGGGGAACGCCCACATGGCATGCCCCTGCAGGGAGGGCCAGTACCCTGAGCACTGCTACCTATTCTCTTGGCCAACTGCGTGGTCCTCCTATGCCCAACTATTTCACTGGGGGTATGACTAGTAGGTTTAAGCCGTCTGTATATAGCACTATGTCGCTCACAGACCTAGAAAGCAAAGAGCTAGGCGATCTTGCTCACTTGGGCGAGGCATGCCTCGGTTCAGAGGACACTGTTGCCCCTATCTCCTTCCTAGAGTTCGATGAGAAGGGAGACCCGTATGAGATCCGAGGTACCATCCCAGCCCGAGATCTCATCGGGAACACTGATACGGTAGGACAATCGGCTATTAACAAGCCCAAGACTGTATACAAGGGGATGGGCATCAAGGAGAGGGCGACGATGCTCTGTATGCTTGGAGTCGATGAGGCTGGAGCCATCAAGGTTATGGCTGAGTCCTATGCACAGGACCTGGTTAAGGATCTCCTGAAACCACAGAGCTCATTCATCCAGGATGGAGATAAGCTCAAGATAGGCACCCTCGGCCTGAACAATATCACTGTCGATGGCCAAACCGGTGCAGGTGCTATCGACAGCCTCTGGCTACCAGAAGTGAAGAAGTCAGGGTTCTTAGGTTTGCCGTTTAGAGAGTAATACTGTCATGAAACAAAAAAAAATAATAATATATATATATATATATATATATATATATATATATATATATATATATATATATATATATATATATATATATATATATATATATATATACTGAGTGCCAATGAAAACGCAACACCTAATTTTTTCAACTATTTTGTAAAAAATAGAATTCTACAGTAGGCTACTTAACGTAACCATTGTTTATTGGTTTAAAACTGAGCAAGGTTTCTTTCGACAAGTTCACAGACCACTGCCTTTTTAAAACTCTCTATTCACCGTTATATCCATATGAATGCACGGGTATTTCGTTTTGGCGCGAATCTCTGCACGATTGATTTTCAAAAGACTTGTTTTTGTGAAGGATAACTAAAGTGATTACAAATCCCGTCAAGAGTTCCAAAATTTATGGCCCGGTTTTCCAGCAACCAGCGGCGTGAAGTTTGGGGTATGATCTAAGGAGGCATTTCTCGATAGTGTGGAGATTCGCACCAAAACGAAATACCCGTGCATTTGTATGGGTATAATGGTGGATAGAGAGTAAAAAAAATTGAAATTGTCTAAAGAATCCTTGCTCAGTTTTAAACCAATAAACAACAGTTATGTTAAGCAGAATTCTATTTTCTACAAAATATTTGAAAAAATTAGGTGTTGCGTTTTCATTGGCACTCAGTATATATATATATATATATATATATATATATATATATATATATATATATATATATATATATATATATATATATATATATATATATATATATATATATACAGGTACAGTGAAAGTCGCCAAGAAGGCTAGTCAGACCACGTTCCTCATAACACCTGACCTACAGTTTCTCGATGTGCTGAACTACCTCAGCCCCGGTATGGGTCAAAGCTTACGGGTGTACACAGGTTTAAGACCACAGGATAGTCATGGCTTCCCGTACATGTATCATACAGATACAGGATGTACTAGATACTGTGGGTGCTGACACAGGCCCTCTACGCTATCTTCTCAGCTGCTGCTGGGATTTCATGCTTGACGCCTCCATCGCATACTTCGTATCTGCAGGAGGTGCAGGATTCCCCGCTCTGCAGGCGAAAGAGCTGGTGCCGTTTACTCTCTCAGATATAGACGAGGCTACCGCCGACCAAGTGCTAACCATCCTCCGCATGCATGTCTGTACCATTCGACAGTAGGCTGACCAGGTGGTGCTGATCATTGCCCCATTAGGACACAAGAAAAACAGCTTGCTGCATGCTCTCCTGGCCGAATATCTACACTCTCAATACATCCTTCTGGTGTCTGACTCCGCCGCTGAGGCGGTTGACAGTAATGATCAATGGTACAATGGCTCAATCACCAAGACGCAGAATCTGCAAGCACTGATGGAGAAGCTGCTGGCAGCCCGACTGACAGAACCACTTGTTCTGGTTATCGATGACCCTGCAATGGACCAGAACACAGTCACCTACCGCAGCAACATCACCAGGCGCATCCGGCACACAAAGATAACTGTCTTCATCCTCTTTCAGAAGTACACCCGTGAGATCTCACCAGACATCTGCCACAATGCCCGGTTGCTATGCTTCAGCTCCAAGTGTGGACGTGCCCTGCTCGAGACCATATGCGACAGCCTAACTCTCAAGGAGACCAAAGGGGACTTTATCGCAGGTGTACAGAGGGCAGCTGCACTGTACCGCTTCATCTTCAGCAGCAAGGAGACAGGTAAGCTGTCACACTTCAAGCCATCTCTGGAAAAGGCGCAGACCTTCACCTACAAGCTGAATCCAACCAGGAAACTAGACTGCTGTATGCGTCACCGAGACTGTCGCAGCTGCCACAACTTTTTTTTCATTCATCAGAAAGCTGCGCGGTCTCCGCTACTTCGTCCGCAGTCTCCGCTACTTTGTCAGATGCTTGAGAACCTTCGTCAGAAGCTACTTCATCAGATGCTTGAGAACCTTCGTCAGAAGCTACTTCGTCAGAAGCTACTTCGGCAGGTCCGTACTTTCGCTTAATCTCCTGAGGGTCAACTTTTGGGATTCTTTTCATCTGGTTCTTCTCATGGTAGACCCACTTTAGCCATCCGTGCTTAGCATCTGACTTGTGAGGGGATTTGATGAGATAGTCCGGGTAGTTATCCGGGGAATTTCATAAATGCTGGCAGATCACTGGCCAATCTCCAGCGCCCTTTTTCGTTGAAGATGTGCTGAACAGCCTCCTTGCGGCCAACAGTGACCCCCTCCTGAGTACCTTCTGCATGACCTGTGTCATGGCACTGACCTCCTCCCTGAAGTAGTTATTTGCTCCAGACGAGTCTATCCAGCATCTCTCGCTCTTCCTGGCTATGGAGGCTAAATATGGCAGCCCACTTCCCGACCATTAGTAGATCTTTGGGTTCGACCCTCGCCCTTTGGAGAGCTAGAATAACAGGACTGTTAGTTGAGGCCATGGGTAGGTTGGGTAGTACCTTGCCCTGGGTGCTGTCAAACTTCCGGTAGAGTATCTGAGTCAGGAGTTTTTTTGTACCACAAGCTGGCGCTCCTTCCTCTATGGCAGCCAGTATCTCCACATCAGATGGACGTGTGACCTTGGCTCGCTCGTGGATGATGTTGATGTCACGAAGCAGTCCTCGGATCCTGTCACAGTGGGACAGTGCACGCCGTGGCTGTGACTGTCGTGCCGACTTGTTCTGGTGCCTATAGACAATCTGTTGGAGAACTTTACCAAACATGGCAGTTTTAAAACCTTTATATACCCAGACCTTAAACATGCTGCAGTATGTGCAACATCCAGATAGGGCCATTGAACCTGTGACATCGCACTGTACTGATCCTCGGAAGGACTGCCTGATGGTCATTCGACCCAGTATACACGATGAGAACCAGTTGTCCACTGCTGGGAAGTACATTGACTTTGCAATCTCGGCACAGATCCACGAGATCAGGAGAATGACACTCGAGTTCAAGCTTCAGAGCACAATAGAACAGACGGTAGAGCTCCCACAGGTTCTGAACAGGTAGGAGATCGTGCAGAGCAACAGCACCGTGGACACCACCTATGTGAACGATGAGTACTGAGTCCTAGATCTGCTGGCTTGTGGCCCAACCTTCTATGCAAAGGGAAAGGGGTAATACGCTGTGGGGTGCAATGAGGGGTTCATGGAATTCAAACTACTGGCAGGTGTCGAGAAGCCCGTGGCAGTTCCACTCTTAACCCTCCTCGAGAACACACACGTGAATCCGGTTACCATGCAGGATAGGCTGTTCCTCCGGGTGTACACTGAGCAGCTCGCAGATGTGACTTCATGTCTGGCATGACGAGAATGACCAGGAGCTGAAGCAAACGCTCGACCTCTGTCGCCTTATTGTCGGCGAAGCTGAGTCCCAAGTTCGCTAAGGCAAACACGCCCGCATTCAAGATTGCGGAGGCCATGCCATAGACTACAGTTTAAAGCTACTATATAACTGCCCCAGCGATGGATCCCCAGAGCGATGTATGAACCAGAGGCTGATCCAGTCGAGGATATAGATGACGAGGACTATGAGGAGGAGGATGATTATGATGCAGATGACTACGATGTAGCGGAGACCGCGGGTGACTATGATGATGTAGCGGAGACCGTGCCTGAATCCCGCAAGCTAGTACACAGAGCGAAAGGTATCTATCGCACTTACGTAAAAGGTTCTATCGGTCCGCTGGCAGCAGTTGGGGCTCTGATCGCTCCGTTCACAACGAAGGCTGGAAAGATGGTCCGCAATATCGCCAACAATGCGCTCCATGGGGTGGAGAAGATTTCTGAAGCAATACCAGCCATTGCCTCAGGAGTAGGTACATTCTTCGGAGTCGCAGGCCCGTGGCTACCATACGTTGCCATAGCACTCACGGCCATCTGGTCCGCTGAACATTTAAGCTGTACTATATAAGGATGGCGTCTCTGTACGACCTGGTCAAGTCCATTAACTTCTGAGGGTTGGTCGATAAACTACTGTTCAGTGAGGATCCAGCAGAGATTAGACGCCAGTGTACGGAGGTGTTCAGTGATGGTCGATTGAATGATGGCTGTCTGTTCGTCTGTTTAGAGTTCACCCAGGCTGTGCGTGACAGGGCGGGAGTGGACGTCAGTGATGAAATCCTGGAGTTTATTAACAATCTTTCTTGAGGAAAGATTGCTATCAGCCTGGTGGATATTACCGTGAGCCCCCTCAACTACTTGAGGCTGCATGTCACAAGGGCCACAACTTCACATAGGAGACAGTTAGCCAGTGGCTCAGCCACCATGTGATGTGGCAGATATACAGACCTCGTCCACGGCACATCAGGCATGCCCATTTCTAGGAAACTGTCCCGATCAGAGTTCACCAGGCAGATGTTCTATTCCTTCCACATGACTCGGTTGGTCGTAAGACCTACAAGTATGCCCTCACCATCATCGATGTCTCCAGCAGGTACAAGGTGGCAGTACCACTCACAGACAAGTCAGGTGGCCCAGGCATTCTCGGGTGTATACGAGGCTTCGGAAAATCCCCTCCAGTGGCCGGAATTGTTGCAGGTGGATGAGGGTAAGGAGTTCAGAGGGGCGACTGCAGCCCTCATGCGGAAACATGGTGTGGCAGTTAAGCGAGGCGAGGTAGGGCATCACCGTGCTCAGGCTATCGTTGAGCAGTGGAATCGGACACTGGCAGAGAGACTGTTCCCACACCAATACGCCCAGGAAATGGCTGTGCCGAATGAACGTTCTAGTGTATGGGTGAGAGGGCTGCCTGCTGTGGTGGAGAGATCCAATGCCAAGGTTACTAGGCTAATCGAGAAGAAGCCGGTAGAGGCTATCAGACACTCGGCTGGTCACAGCCCTAGAGGAGCGAACAAGGGAGAAGAGTGCCTCCCATCCGATGCTCTGGTTCGGTACCTGTATGAGCCTGGTGAGCTGGAAGGTGGTCGACGGCGTGCAACAGATCCTAAATGGTCGATAGATGTTCACAGGCTTGACAGGTATGTGGAGGCGGAGGGGCGGCCTACACTGTACTACCCGGCACGCCAGCACGGAGTGCCTAGGCGACCATTTGTCATAGAAGAGCCTCAGCTAGTCCCTGAAGACACACAGCTGCCACCCCCTAGGGTACTAACATGATACTCGATGGGCTCGGTATGAACCCCATCTGGCAGCACATGACGCTTATCATAGGAAGCTGAGAGTCCAAGTTTTTCCTGCACATATGTCACCATACCCTGGTTGGCGCATGCGTAGGTCTCGGTTTTTAGCTCTGTCCACCCTGCCATGTAGGGTGCTGTAGGACCTCTGCTAAGAGACCTCATTCTGCCGCTGTGACATTCCCTTAGCCGAGGACTTGCTTGCAGCTGCGTTCTCCACGTAGTAGCATTTGGAGCAGAGAGCGATTCCACGAGAGCCTTCAAACTCGAGCTTGAACAGTTCCGGAGTCCGTCCAGACCATTTGTCCCAAGCTAGCCAGTCCCACTTATGAGCCTGGTACTCTGCTTGCATCTCAGGGCGAATGATGTCGTCGAGGTTGGAGCCTGCTATAGCGATATACGCGGAGTCAGTGTCCATCTGCAGGTACTCAAAGCTGTCACGAGCTATGTAGCGATCGAGGAAGTCATAGTAGAACTCCAGCATTTGCAGCTTCGTGAGCTCATAAACGGCTATCCCCACCTATAAGGGCCTTCGAATTGTGATTCTCGGCTTGCGACTCCTCGAGATCTTCGAACCATGCACTACGCAGGGCCTTGTCTACCACGCATTCATCCTTCATGAAGCTGGTGTTGCTATGATGTTCTAGGGCCTCGATGAGCTTCCCGTAGACACTGTTGCCGAGGAGTTTGAAGAGATCTGCCAAGAGCGCTTTGCTCTTATCTACATCTCCTGAGAGGCGGGCCTCCATAACATTCTCCACGAATCACTCGAATGGGCGCTTGACCTCATAGTCTATGGTGCGGTATACAGCAGTGATCTCCAGGCCATGGGTTATATACCACTTGAGGGTTGGGGCATACATCAGCCGCTTCTTGCCAGAGAGGGCACCGACCAGCTTCTTGGTGGTGGGTCGCTTCCTCCCTGTTCGCCCTAGATATGCCAGCATCTCAGACGAGATTGCCTCTACCGGGATCTCGTGGTTATAGGAGAGAGGAGGCATTTCCTCGAACTTTGCCCACAGAGCCTTGGGGACCTCTATATCTACCCCAGCAAACCCAAACCAGCTGTCTGCTAGGAGAGTCTCTTTAAAGCCCGCTACCCCACTGGCACTGGACCAATGGCACACTTTCTCCTTACCACATGGCATCTCTTTGGCCATCATTGACAGGTACAGAGCATTTGCGTCGTAGCCGAGTAGACGTTGGCAGACACGCTCACTCTGGCGGATTTGAGTCACATCGGCCTCATGGTATCTGGTGAACATGATGCTGGGACCGCCAACAACAGCATGCTTCAGCATCTCGTAGGCTTCCTTGTCCGGTGAATAGAGGCTAACATCCGGCATGTGCTGAGAGGTTCCACATAGGAGGTACTGCAGTCACACACCTGGGAGAGACACCGCATCTTTGAGGATGTCTATTTCTCGTTCTGTGTAGAACTCCCGCATCCGCTCATGACGTCCAGGTTGTTGTAGTATCGCAGCCAGTCGGCGAATGTCCGCGTTCCATGCTCGCTGATTGTGTGGTTACACTGTTCCCACCCTGTTCGCATCAAGTGGTAGCCACCCTTGAGCTTAGATTCCTTGCTGAGTAGTCAGGAAGCCCTGGATAGTTGAGCTTCTCATGTGTGTCAAACCATTCATACGGGAGCCAGCTCTTCTGCTGTGTACACCCGTAAGCTTTGACCCATACCTCGTACGAGACTCCTGGGCCTCGGTAGTTCAGCACATCGAGAAACCGTAGCTCTTTGCTAAGAGGAACATGGTCTGACTAGTCTTCTTGGCGACTTTCACTGTACCTGTACTGTCAGTCAGCTCATTGACAAAGTACTTCCTGATGAGGTTCAGGTCATACCGCCCAGAGTTGAACCTCAGTACAGGCACTTGGTCACACCACTCATTGATCAGTCGCTGCTGTCGCTTTGGGAGCTTGTCCAGGTCTGTCGGTATGTACTGTGCCCTAACCCTTGTCCGGATTAGAGATGCTCGCCGTTGGATCTCCAGCATGAACTCTCTGATCAGTTCTTTGGGGTCAGGATTGCAGAGGTGAGTGGACTCACTCGTGGCGCCCTCTAAGGAGCAGCCAACTGACACAGAGATAGGTATGTAAGTACTCTCGATCATGAGAGTCTCCGTAGGATGAGTCTTGATACCATCTAGGAGTGCTTCGAAGTCGTAAACTATGAAGTGTGGGTATGGGACAGTCCGAACTCGTTTAGGGATGCTTGGGCAGCGTTTTATACAGCACTCCCACTGTACCACAAGCGTGCATCTAGAGGCTCTCAGCTTCTCCTCTCTCAGGACTGTCTTGCGGTATCTTTGTTCGGCATCCTCACCTCGCTGGTGTTGTGGACACCTGTGCCAGTGACAGCCATTGAACTGGTAAACGGTGTTGGTGGTCGGATCATAACCATCTACGGGAGCGCCCTCGATCCAACACTCGCCACCGTGCCCACACTCTACATGGTGTATTTGTACGCCTATGTTTCTCGACTCATACTTGATCCAACGAGTAGCCGCTGAACTGGATGGTTGGGGCGGATAGAAGGCTTTCTCATACGCAGACTGTGGCACCTCAACCTTCTCGTCAGGATTCACGATTTTTGTTTTGCCGCCTGTACAGTGATCAGTGTGGCATTGAAGATGGCATACCTTTATACACCTCTGCTGACAGTGACTGCAGACTAGTGTATGTGTCAGCTTGGAGATGTTATTGATGTAGAAGACATGGTGGTCTCACACTTCGATGGTCATTGTGTCACGGTAGTGGGCCACTTTCCTGACCAAGTGCCAGGTGCCCTCTTTGGTTGGTTCATACACATGAATCCCGATCTTGGCGAAGAACTCTACCTTGTCCAGCCGATCCAGTGAGGTCTTGCGGACATCAGGTACCGTCACTGTCTTGCCGTAGAACTGTGTGGCTTCTATCAGCTCTCGCTCCTCGGTGGACTGCTGGACATCTCCAGAGACACATGTTGTCCCTGTATGTGTCGAGGGCAGTCATACTCTTCTTCTGTCGTAGCCAGTCTGGGAGGGGGCCTGTCCCAAGCAGAGGTTGGTGGTCGATGACAGCCCTGACCTCAACGTTGACTGATCGAATGAAAGCCCACTTGGTGTTGGGTCAATCGATATTGTCTGTGTCGAGGCGGGCTTGCCCTCTTGCTGCCACCCAGTCCTGAGCTGCTCCTATCGTGTTCAGCCACGGGCTCCCTGGAGCATTCTTGTGGAAGAGCATCACCCTACCGTCTTCGATATGACGGATGCGATAGTTGCGGGTGTAGCGGAGGTAGAAGGCGTTCTGGACAGTCTGCTGGATCTTTTAGATGATCTGGCCTGTGAGGTCTCCCTCTAGACCTCTGAAGAATTACAGCGTACTGACCGGCGTCCTCTATCCTCTGTCTCCCTTTCGCCGAGACGCTGGTCGAGAATGTGTTCGCCTTCTCACCTTATGCTCCGGGCTAAGTGTTCAGACCTCGGCCCCCTCATCACTTGCTTAGTGATCCTGCGTAGGAGAGGTAAGCGCTCCAGTGGATGGTCCGCCATCCACCTCGCTACAGTCTTGGCTCGCAAGCTAGCAGTCACCTCCTCGTCCAACTGACGAAGCTCACGTATCCACTGCCCTTTCTTGTGGGGATTCCAAGGATCATATTTGGTAAGTGCTGGCAACCTTCCCGTCGTCATTGCTCGGGAGAGTCGTTTCTCCCACTCCTTGGCACGGACCTGTCCGATCATCTATAGCAGGTCGGCTTTCTTGGCTTTAGAGTAGCCTCTAAGGCCGAATTGCTTTGCAATAGCGCGAAGCTGTGCAACAGTAATCCTGGTGTATATCCGTGTGGATGCCTGTCTCTAAATGGGCGTTCAGACAGTATTATGTGTGGCGATCAGTACCTGTGGGTGGTGTATATCCCTGTGGATACCTCTCTCTAAAGGTGCGTTCAGACCCTATTATGTGTGGCGATCAGTACCTGTGGGTTGTGTATATCCTTGTGGATGCCCATCTCTAAATGGGTGTTCAGACCCTATTATGCGTGGCGATCAGTACCTGTGGGTGGTATATATCCCTGTGGATGCCTGTCTCTAAATGGGAGTTCAGACGCTATTATGTGTGGTGCTGGCGATCAGTACCTGTAGGTGGTGTATATCCATGTGGATGCCTGTCTCTAAATGGGCATTCAGACCCTATTATGTGTGGTGCTGGCGATCAGTACCTGTGGGGGGTCCGTCGTGTCGATGTGATAGTGGATGCTTGTCTCTAAATGGGCGTTCATATGTGTGTAGGGTTGATCACAAGGCGGTGCCCGATGTGTGTGGTTGATAGCGATCAGTGGTGTATATCACTGTGGCGGCTTGTCTCTAAATGGGCGTTCAGACCCAGGTAGTAGTTGTGTGATACTACCTCCCCGGCAGCCGTTCGGCGATCCCTGGTGGCCCCCGCAACCTATGCCCCAAGGATTGAGAGGGCGGTGGGGCCTCATTTGTCTAAATGGAAATCCAGTTGAGGGAGGTGGGGCTCATTTGTCTAAATGGAAATCCAGTTGAGGGAGGTGGTTTCATTTTGACCCCGACACTACTACTTATACCTCGCTAATTTCTAGCTATGTCCCGCCTATTTTTAGCTAGCTCCACCCACACTTTGTGCGTGTTTGGGATCGACACTGTGTCGATACTGTGAACAATGAATGCTCAGAAAATTCAATTTCAAGGTAACTATACAGGTAAGCTGTTGAATATTTTTGAGACTAATTTGGTGTGTGCTCTTGCTGCTTATGGCAACCGTAACCAGTTGCTTATGGCAGCAACAGCGGCCAGTCAAATTAGTTTCAAAATATTCAACCGAATGTTTATTAAATAGTAAAGACATACAATTTATACAAGTAGTTGTGCCATTGCGGAAAATTACGGACATCAGAAACCCACAATTGTGAAAGCCTCACTGGCAAAGCAAGACTTGCGGCGTTGGCGTGGTAGAAGCCTTTGTGGGCTATGATGCTTGCCACCTTCACCGTTTGCTGGTTCGATTCACTATCAATGACATTCAATTTGTACACTTGACGAACTATTCAATGTTCATGAGGGAGCTGGATATGTCATTCATTACACATTTTGATCGTGACCTCAGCCTACCGGTACATGTGATATACTTGATTATGACATCATATATTGTGCGTGACACGTCGAATCTGTCCCAATGAATCAAATGCAGAAATCGATCCATGCTTTCCTATCTATAAGAATTATATAACAATTATATAACAATTGTCCTAGTCAGTGCAATCTGCAGCAAGTATATATTCTAATTTTTTTGATAAATACTTATATAATGTTGACGTATTAACAATTTTATTCTACTTTGTATCTAAATTAGAGTGGCTAAAGCAACCGTAACTATATCCCACCTTGGCACCTGATGAGGGTGGCACAGTCCACGGCTGGCGACTACAGCAGATATTGACACTATCAGGCAGAATCTTGTTCACAAGACAGAAAAATACAGCAAAACATGTTGCTTCTTGTTTAGCTCGATTTGATCGGCCCAAGTCTCATCGAGATATTCTTGTTCTAACTCGAGATCATGAATCTCCTCAAGATACCTGTAATATTCTAACTCGGCAGCATCATCCATGTCACGAGTCTCATCAGGATATTCTTGTTCTAAACTGATTGCATCATCCACATCAAAACTGTGGGGATCATTAGCAGATAATTTAGATACTTCAGTAGTTGTCCCATTGCCCTAGCAGTCAATGGATACCCTCTGAGCTTTAACTGGTGTACTGGTGGTGGTTTTCATGCAAGTTAACTCATCTAGTAATAATGGGAATTTTAGGGCCGGAGAACTTCTCCAGGACTATCTATTTGCATAGTCGGCCAGGTCACATAACGACCCCTGTGTGCTGCAGAGCCCACATCATGCATATAGCGACATAATTCTTCGGGATAGCCCATGGTTATTAGTACACACAGTTGATCAGATTCACTGACTATATAATAGATATTAAGTTTACCATCTCTGGATGTTTAGACCACACCAGCCAGCTGGAATAGCAACATTATAGGAAATCGTCCCACAGATAGAAAATTCCTCAGGAGACCAGCTGCTGGGCGATATCCCGAGGAAATTCTGAGGAGCTTCTGGCAAGCCACTTCGATTTATCTCCTGTAGTGTGGATGCGATATTGCTATTCCTCGCAGTGGCTCTAGGATTTGATTCTGAGAGCCACCCTATGGGGGTGGGGACGCAATGGCAAACCAATTGACTTATCTCCTGCAGTCGCGGGGGTGGGGGAGGGAGTTGGAAGTCTGCAGCGGGAGTTGTAGTACCATTCCTCACGATGGGCAGAGTATTTATGATTCTGAGTGGTTTGAGAGCCGGCGGGTGGGAGTGTGTGTGGGGTGGTGGGGTGGGGGGAGCGACACCGCTGACAACGCTAATGTATGTCCTCACATCAAGCGGAACACAAGATCATCATCTAAATTTGGTGGCAAAGATAGGCGATGTATTCCGGCAATGTGCGTGCGTGCGTGCGTGCGTGCGTGCGTGCGTGCGTGCGTGCGTGCGTGCGTGCGTGTGTGTGTTGATCATTGTCTCTCGATTTTGTCTCATGTTGCTGTTCTTGTCCATGGCTTTTCTGTTGCTCCTCGTGCTTGGGCGTGGGTGATGGCGATGGCCTAACCTGGACCTAACTGGGGTGGGGAAGGGATGGGGTAGGTGCTGGGTCGGGGGAGGGGGAGTAGGTGCGTACGGTCTTATGACCTGATGCACCCGGGGGGGGGGGGGGCGGGGCTTTAGGTCAGAGACCTCACCGGCCCCTTTGGGGGAGTGGGGAGGTTGGGTTGTGGGGTCTTTTGGGTCCTGGGACCCATTTGCTCTTCTGGCCATCATCCGAGCAGGCACCAGCGCGCACTTGTTTGATTTTGATTGGTTAGGTAGCCCGTATGGTGACTGTGTCCGTCTGAGGACGAACTCGATCAGTCATCCGGGTTACATCCCTCCATAGTCCCATCGAAAGGTCCGAAAGATTCTAATTCTAACAATTTTGTTTTGCTTTTGTAATCCGTATGTTGTGTGGTTCCATCCGAGGACGAATCCATTCAGCATCCGGTTTACTTTGATTATGCCGAGATTTTTTTTTTCCCTACCTAACCCTAGCTCACGTTCGCACAGTGATGGGCACTGTATGACGGGACCTCAATTTAAAGTCCCATCCGAGAAGGCTGGAGGACTGTACAATCCCTTCTATTTATATCTTGACCTAGGACTGGCTCCAGTGTGCAGAGTCAGATTGCTCACTCAGACGCGTTTGCCGATGGCGTAAGGTTCACCATATGCTCGACGGTCGTGAGCGGCCTTTTGTCGCTTAGAACATGGGGAAAGTGTGTCTGCACAGTTTTGCGTGCATCCTCCATTCTTTGATGCAATAATTCCACTTACAGAACCAGTGATAGAATGAACAGTGGTATGGTATGCCATAGTCACAATTGGAAGGCATAACTCCCAGTCGCGGCAATGCTGCTATGTTTCTTTGGTCAACATAGTCACGAGAGTCTGGTTAAATCTCTACCATTCTGTCGCTACAGCCTACATGGATGAAAGGGCATAGTCCATGTTTTTACAATATGCTAGAGGCGGCAGAGTTCCTGAAATAGCTGACTCAAAATTAATACCCTGATCAGAGTGTAATTATCTGGGGATTCCGAAACGGCAGAATATGTGATGTACGAGTGCATCAACCATGGTTGTGGCTTCTGGTTTGGAAGAGCGAAAGCTTCCATACATTTAGTGAAATAATATCAGACAGATATTTGCCTGACAATTAATTTATTATCAGTGTCTGGGGTAAATCCATTGTCAGAGAAATATCTATCTGATATTCATTTCACTAAATGTATGGAAGCTTTCGCTCTTCCAAACCAGGAAGCTACTACCGTGTTGATGAACAAGAGGCCCAATGGGCCTGTATCGCTCACCTGGAACATTGGCATTTCAACTAATCTTACTTAAGTTTGACATCCATCAGTGTCACTTCCAATGACTTTCAGTCAAATGATTTAGTTTTCGAGATATTGACAACAATCTCTGGACTGGTTTTTTTGCATTAGTGATTTTGAACAATGTTTAAGTGAAAATAGATGATATCAGTGCTAACAACAGCTGGTTTCTTAACTGTCTCACTGCTGCAAGTCAGTGCAGCCAATAATTTCAATTTTCAAAAGCTCTTGACTTGTTGAATATTTTGAAAACCTTTGGAATATGTCATCTGCAAAAACTCGGTCAAACGGTTACTAGAGGTTTAAATACAATTTGAAGAAAATGGTCTCTAAAGGTAGGTAGGTGGTCTTTATAGCAGGTTATCCCCCACCACCACACAATCCATTTAACGCATGCACATCTGGCTGAATCACCGAGTTAGCAGCAGGGGTAGGGTGAGCTGGAGTTGATTTAGAAAATAATTTGACTGAAAGTCATTGCTGCCTTAGGCAGCAACAACTTTCAATCAAATACTTTCCAAATATTTTAAGAGCATAGATGTCAGAGCACATAATACATATCTTAAATATTTCTGCAGTATTGGAAAGGTTAATCTGTTAATTGGAATTTAATATCTAGTTTGGCAATAAAATCTGACATGGTGATAAATCAATGGACGATGGGAACAAACCATTATTTGCCCTATGAAAGTGAGACTACAAATATTTAAGGAGTGATAACTCTGGCATTTGACGTCCTATCAGTTTCATTTTCACAACACAGATATTAGATGCCGTCATTAACATTGTGACCAAGTTTGCTGTCAATCCGTCAAGAAATAACAAAATGAGCCGCCATTGTTGGTGACAGACAAACAGATGGATGGACGGACATACAGAAGACGGATGGATGGAGTTATCGCTATACGACAGCTGACTGACAAGTAAGCGGAGTTAAGAAAACCAATTTCGGCTTCAAAATCCATCAAATAAAAAAATTTAATATGTCAGCCAAACACGCTAAAATTTGATTGGTTCACGGCGGCCATGTTTTTTACTTATTAACTTTCCATGAACAAACTTTAATGGCCCTTAGTCCATAATCATATCCCCAAAATTTCAGCCCGATCCGTTCAGTGGTTCTGCAGAATAAGTCGTTTTCACGAAAACTAGGTCATCCAAGATGGCCGCCGAACCATTTGGCCAATCAAGTTCCTTCGAACAAACTTGGTTCAGCTCTTGCCCTATATGATATTTCGTGAGTTTTGAATCAATCCACCAAGCGGTTTCGGAGAAGACTTTTAAAGCCATTTCCTAAAATCGGCCAAAATCAAAGATGGCCACCGGCCAAATCGGCTTTGTTTGAACAAACATGGATCCCTATTCCCTAAGGATACTTCCTGCCAAATATAATTGAAATCGGCCCAGTGGTTATTGAGAAGAAGTCGTTTAAAGGAAAAAGTTGACGGATGGACGGACAGACGGACGGACCGACCGACGACGGACAGACGACGGACGGTCGCCATGGCATAAGCTCACTTGGCCCTTCTGGCCAGGTGAGCTAACAACAATGACTTTCAGTCAAGTCATTCTCAAAATAACAAATTAAAAATTTCTAGTAAAGCTGACATGAAACTGGAATGCATGGAATCCATCATTGAAACAATAAGTTTTAGTACCAGGTACCAGCCAGCATATTGTATATATCTCCACACATATTAATCTGGAAGAATACACCAAACTGAAAATCGTAACTGTCTCAGTCCCCCAAGTAAATTGACAAGGTGGGTTGGTCCTACCAATCACGAAAAGTATTAATGAGGCGGGCCCACCCCACCAGCTAAAACTGCTATGCTGTTCCTGGTCCACGTTCTATTACTAGTCCACAGCCAACCTATGATGTAATACTCTCATCCGCAACAAGCCGGGTCAGGTGGACTTGTCCTACCAGCCCCACAAGCACATACACAACTATTGTAATAATGTAAACGTACTGCTAAGATGGGTATGTCCTACCAATAAGTACGCTAATTATGCGAGTCAGCGTTACCAGCCCCAACAGGTCGCTAGGTGAGTTCTTGCTGTATTTAAGTCCTATGTTTTAGTTCCAGGTACCAGCCAGCGTATTGTATATATCTCCACACATATTAATCTGGAAGAATACACCGAACTGTAATTGTAACTGTCATAGCCCATTCCTCCCAAGTAAATTGACAAGGAGGATTGGTCCGTTCTACCAATCACGAAACGTATTAATAATACATGTTGTATATCTCCCACACATATTAATCCAGGACAGGTGGGCGTGTCCTACCATCTATATGAGGCTACATGTGCACTGATGAGGGGATAGGCCTTTGTCTGCGGCTGTCAGTACTGAGACGGCTTGGCAGTGCCTGGACGCGGCATGAGCTTATCAGTGCTGGGACGGCGAGCCGCGTTCTCGGGCCAGCTTCCATATGCGAAATTACACCCATTACTTTTCACTTGACACTGTCGCTACAGATACGCGTGAAACACTAGGCGGCACTAACGGTATGTTGAATACAGACGATCGTACTTAAATCGGCCTCTATGTATTATCCATGGACCAGATTTTACACGCATAATACATGCCCGTCGGTAAGAAAACATTGCCCGCTCTGCGTGTATAAACTATACCTAAAACATTGGGAAAATCTGAAAAAATAATTAACAATAAATAATGAGAAGACCATTCCATTTCATATGCTATTTGGTATTCATTTTGGAAACAAATATGTTGCTGTTTAAGAATGAACACCAGGCTGAGTCTTTCTGCAGAATTCTTCTGTCCCTATAACAATTAACTTGAATTATAAACCATCAGTGCGTAAAGAGTTAAATATAGGCGATAGGTGGGGGTGGTATATATCCATATGGCAGAAGCGTAATATCTACCGTAATAATTCAACACATTTATTCAACATGTATATGCCATGAAAGTTGTAGTAGCACTCAGAGTGCGGCGGGCACATCTGTGACATGGCCGTGTTAAAATTCTCGAATTTATGACAAAGCAGTCATAGCCATGATATCGCAAAATTAGCTGTATAATGGTTACTATCCCCAGGCGTTTTGAAACATGGATGAATAATTGCAATCGCCCCTGTCTGTCTGTCTGTCTGTCTGTCTGTCTGTCTGTCTGTCTGTCTGTCTGTCTGTCTGTCTGTCTGTCTGTCTGTCTGTCCGGCTATCTCCTCCGAAACAGTTTGGAGGAATTCAATCAAATTTGTTATGCAAGTTACGACGATATTATTGGGTACTGCAAAACACCATTTACATTAGCCCCCACCCCACCACGCCCCTCCAGCCCCATCCCCCACGCACGCACCCCCCCCCCCCACACACACCCACCCACCACCCGCAGTGGGGGTGGTGACAGGCTGGAGTCGTAAGGTGGAACCGCCTGTACATGTGTTGGTTTAGTCTGTTGTGTCCAGTTCTGAGACGAAAAATGATCACTTGCTCTGGCCTCGAGAGATGATGGTAGGCATCTTCTGATTGAGGTGTTCTATAGAGTGACTCGATGATAGTCTTCATCTTTAATGAAATGACCTCACCTAGTGATTAAGCTGGTAGCCTGGTAGGCTATGTCATAAAAAGATTCTTTAACCCCCCACCACCTTGTTTGATAGACATTGTTTCTTTAAGTAAGACGTGTCAATCAATCTAACCAAGTGACTGAAAATTAATCATTGATATACGAATGTCGCCCACCCACCCACACATCTCGCAACTTTTGCCTATTTTCAGCCATCCAACTATCTATCCATCTCTCCATCAATCTCGATGTCCGTCAATCCATCCATCCATCTATCCATCCATTCATTCAACCTCTTCTCCCTCCAACTAGTCATCAGCCCATCCATCTATCCATCCATCAATCCCATTCTCCCTTCCTTTCTAGCTCATTCTGTCCCTCACGTCTATTCATCCAATTATATGATATATTTATTAGTAATGCTAATTCACATATTCACAATTAATCTTCCCACCAATCCATATACCAATCCATTAAAAAACCCAACTATCTATTAATCCACCCACCATGCATTCAAATTGGTTATAAGTTTACTATGCTATTTGGTGATTGCCTCTTTAATAAATTAACCCTTGTGAAAATTAAGGGCTGATTGATTAAAATTTCAATCATCAAATTTCCAAAAATAATTTTCTTTCCGCTTATTTATGTATTAATTTATCCAGGTACTATATCTGTGATTCTAACGCATCACTGGCGCTTTTAAAATATAATAAATACAGCGTTAGTTCACTACTCCATTTTTACTCTATCAATATCAATTCATCTACTCCGTTTTCTATGTCATGAATGAATGATTAATGGAATTTTCTCTACCGCATGCAGACTAGCCATCAAATAGTATCATTCTCAGATAGACGGATTTTCTGGCCCTGGTAAAGAAGTTTAAACAGGTCTTGTCTTTTGAAAAAGAGATTAGAACTGTTTAACCTTAACTGCTAGAATTTGAATCGATGTATATCTAGGTCAATCGGCCATAATTTTTCCCATTACGACGTCAACGTCATTAGATAGATCAAGGATATTATTGTGGCCGGTTAATGAGGAGCTCTGGTGGTGACTGAGCATCGTGCAACTTTGTCCAAGTCATACATATCTGAATTTTGATCATAACTTGATCACTCGTATATTTATACTACTGATCAAGTTTGGCCAAAAAGCAGAGACATGTGAGCTTTAAGTTCAATCCGGAGAGACCACCATAATTTGCCAGTATCCAATCCCAATAATCTAATTTGAGTTGCAGCCATATCCATACCCTATCGCCCCTATCTCCTCAATTTTTTTCTTTAAATCGGAATCTTTTACATTGATTCGAAATCCCTTCTATGTCATATAGATCTGTTGTCCTGATACCATAAAATCTACAGCGGCAATATTCCTGTAATTCTTGATCTATTGATACTAAACAATCGAGTCATTTAATTTATACCACTTTGGGCGATTTCCTGTTAACTTGAAACTTCTGATCCGACCATCAACACATTTGGTACTTATCATTGACAGGTTTTTGAGGTCATAGCGGTCAAATTAACACCTGGATTGACCTGCTCGTCCAAACATTATAGACTGTTGAGCTGTATAACCCTTAGATTTGCTTCCATAGCATAACCATACTTTCTAGGTCATGACCATGAAATAACCTTAGGGTAGAATTTTACATATTTGACCCAGATAGCTCGACATTCTTATGATATTCACATATTCACAATTAATCTCCCCACCAGTCCATATACCAATCCATTAAAAAAACCTATTTATTAATCCACCCACGCACCAGCCAGTAATCTAGCAAAATAAACATCCATTACTCTATTACGCCAATAATAATAATAATAATAATAATAATAATAATAATAATAATAATAATAATAATAATAATAATAATTAAAAATCCGTTAATCTAGATAATCCTTTAATTAATCTGTCTTCGTTAATCCATTTACCTAATAGTCCATACACCTATCCAGTAATCTATATATCCATCCATTCCATAAATCCATCTACCCATCATTTACTTTATGATTGAGCATTACTAATTAAACACATTACTCTAACCTGGATTCAAAAGGTGTTAAGAAGATTCTATTCGGAGAACAGACCCATTTCTGAACATTTTATTCTATTGCGTTCCACCAGATCCGGAAACATCAATACCAATCTGACTTCTGAAGAAAATATTTTTAAACACCTGAACTGTGATAATCCACTAGTTAACATGTGTAATAGATAGGGGTGGGTGACGGTTATTAGCTATGTAGAACTATAAAAAGAATCACATACGGTATATTTCCGTTCTGTTTAGCACAGTTTATTTTTTGCAAAGTCAGTTACAGAATATGTTTATGTCAAGGGAATTTGCCACAATGGCCATCAGTAGAAAGGTGACGTGATGGATGGGTGTTCTGATTGGTCCATATAGTTATGGTGTCATCTTATTTGCATATTAGGCCACGCACACATGCCTAATGTCCCGTGAATGTGTTATGGGTATGACGATGGTTAATGGGTGGGGTCAAGCGAATGATCACATGACCCATCGTTGCCTATCAGCACATCCGGGTATACAGTCTGTGGAGTTAATTAACTGTGCAAACACTTAGGGGTCTGGGTGTTGCGAGATCTATAGAGTTATGACGCATGCAAGCAGGCATGGGCCTACTACTACTGCTCCTACTAGTACTGCTAGTATTACTACTATTACCGTAGAGGAAATGGGTGTATACTTTAAAGGTTTCACATTCAGAACTTGGATGTAGTGGTTCCTGGCCTAGAACAAACCAATATAGCAATGGCAATCCATGCATCTCCAGCCCATGGGTCTCTACTATCAAGAAGCCAAAGGCTTCAACATAAGCTGTGAGATCATGCAGAAATACCTCAAAACATGCTATCACTAACCCCTGCACAATGGCCCTAATTATAATAATATTAATTAATAATATTAATAATATTAATAATATTATAATAAAGAGGCCTGCGCTCGGCTGCTAGATTTACACCCATGAAAGCTGGCTGCTTGTTGTATGGATTTTGTGTAAATATGGAAGTCAGTCAGTCAAAATATAATCAAAATATTTGTCAGCTAGCTTATTAAATAACCTATTCTGTGTTATAAAAACATGTATATGCACTACATCTGGATATGTGGACAGGAAATTATAAATCATCAACCTCACACGGGCCTGCGTGAAGATGTGCTATGAGAGTGGATCGCTCCTATGCTCTAAAACGGCTTAGCAACTTAACATTTCAGACGCTGGCCATGTTGAGGTGTCCTAAGCAAAGAAAGCCCTAGACTTATAACACATTCAACAAGCATATGCACCTGAATAGAGCCTGAATGAGTAGATAGCGAGTATACTCCAAAATGATTAACATTTCAGCTGTTCAGATGTGGTGTTTTGACCGGTAGGGCCATTGGAATGGTAATAATGCATGTAAGTGTTAGGGGCGGAGCCTAATTCAAATATTGATAGTGTTATAACTCGCTGCTGTATTGTCTAGATGCCAGTCACCACTCACCCCTCACCTATATACAACGCAGGTCACTAGTTGCATACACCACCGGGTGCATACTATAGCCTGTACCCATATTTGGTTAGAAACCTGGAATTGATAGGCTACACAGAGCACACATTATGAGTCATCAAGCATCCCTTGATCTATAGTGACCAGTCAGTCCAGAGGCAGACAATCTGCTCATTATACTTGCATGTACAAGCATCGTATATAGCCTGTAGAGCATAGCATACATTAAAAAGTATATAATCTAGTACCATTGTTTCTATAATGATATTATAGCTGACAATAGGGGCAGTCACTTATATGGCCACCAATGTTTACTCTGTGGAGTTAATGACTCATGCAAACTCGTAGAGTTCTGGGTGTCAGGAGCTCTATAGAGTGATAACGGGTTCAACTAGGCATGTAGTCAATTACTACTAGTACTGCTAGTACTACTACTGTAGAGGCAATGAGCGTATACTGTAAAGGTTTAACATTCAGTACACGCCTATAGCATCTCCTGGCATTGAACAAGGCAATATAGCAATGGCAATCCATGTATGTCCAGCCCTGGGTCTCCCTTCTATCAAGAAGAGAAAGTCTTAACATAAGCATTGAGCTCTTTAAAAAATGCCTTAAAACATACTATCATTAATCCCTACACATTTATAATATTAATTAATTAATTAATTAATTAATAATAATAATAATAATAATAATAATAATAATAATAATAATAATAGTAATAATTAACATTGTAATAATAAGGCACGCGTTCGTGCACTAGATTTATACCCCTGAAAGCTGGCTGCTCATTCATTGTATGTGTTTGTGGAAATATGTTGGGGAACTCAGGCAGTCAAAATGTTTTCAAAATATTCAACAGAATGTTTTATTAAATTGTAAAAAACTTACAATTAAAACAACTGGTGGTCTATTCCAGTTTCATAAGGAAGTATTTCTTTCTCATTTATCATTGTGACATCCATCTGCATGCGACATAATTGATTATGAAATCATAGCGGGCATGCAGACCTGGTGTAGGTCGGGGTCATAGGTAAAACTTCATTGTTGGGACTTTGAGAGACATATACGTGGCAGATTTTGCAGACAAAATATTTTCAAAATATTCAGCAGAGGGTGTTTGATTACAAAAGAGGAGTCGCATAGGATTTGGTTAATATTTCCAAAAATTATTTTCTGGGATAGCACACAAGTCCTAACACCTTCCCTCTCAAAATCTATTGGACTACCGCCAGCTAGACTTGAAATCAATAGAAGAGTGCGGGGATGAGTCGCTGTTCTGATTGGTCATGAGTTTGTGACATTATCCTATTAATTTGGCCCAACTCTTATTTAATGATGACTAATGATGATAGTGATGACTTGCTCAAGCGACTATAAGTTGAAATCTGTAATAATCATTTATTCTTGGCGTTAACGTTAAAAATCTCGTAACCTTAGTCCAGTTTTTAGATTATTCAGATGTCAGAATTACTAACAAAATTATTGGGAAGTGAGAATTATACTAGTGAATGATTGGACCACATGCGCTATAAGTTATAACATAGGTTAACGCTCTAATATCAGGGGTGACTCGCATAGGGTTATCATAATGTAAGATTTGCGATATCCTTTCCTCGTGTGCTTCATAATCCCAGCAAGAAAATAGGGTATAGTACATAGTACAGAGCAACAGATGCAGACTTTTCAAGATTTATTTATATTATTGATCACATGTTTTAAAACACAGATGCATTTTACAAGTATATCATTACGTTGTGCATTGTTAAATGTCTGACATATTATACATATATAATGAATGTATTATATATACTATATTTTTTTTTTATTGACGCACTGGCAAGGTGCGTCTTCAATTTCTATGTGCTAACCAGCCGACAGTCATGCACCCGTTAGTTTAATTTGTTGATCACCAGCTCCCGGTTGGGGGATCGAACTGCCATACTGCAACTCCGCATAGCATCAGCAACCAGACATCTTTCCACTGGATCACCGTGCCAAGACAAAAGTTTAGGTTTAGTCGACCAGCTTTCACATGTCTGATATACTGACACACTGATGATTCATATGGGACTATCTGTGGATGCACCTTCCACGATACAATCCTAGGATATATATATATATATATATATATATATATATATATATATATATATATATATATATATATATATATATATATATACACCTGTGCAAAAGTTAAGCACCACCCTATTTTTACGCACATGCGAGGGTATATTCATGTGCTATGAAGAAAGCAATAGCATAAACATTTATGTACCCATCCATCTTAGTGCAAGAGGTAATAATGCAACTAGAGGAATGCTGATTATGATGGTGGGGAAACACTGTATGTTTTTGTTTGAACTTGAAAACGAGGCCTGAATATGGTTACGTTGACACAACTGACAACTATTGCCCTACAGTTGACACACGTGGCTAGATTGTCATTAATGGTGTCTGAAAACGAAGTTTAACATCTGTGCACGAGTTTGAGACTGTCATTAGTAATACCGGGTATATCCACCTTGTGCCTGGATGACGGCCTGGACACGACATCTCATGCTGGTCACCAACCGACTGATACGCCATTGTGGTATTCGTTGCCATTCAAGATGGAGTGCGTCTGTTAATTCCAGTAGGTTCTGCACAGGAGGATCCCTCCTTCTCACCATGTTTCCCAGAATGTCCCAGATATGCTCAATAGGGTTCATGTAAGGGCTCCTTGCTGGCCATGGTAGGGTTTCGATGGCATTCTGGCGGAGGTATTCATGCACAGCTCTAGCACGATGTGGTCGGGCGTTGTCATCCATGAATATAGGGTGGGTTTCAGGTGCATGATTTACAAAATGAGGGACCACAACTCTATCCAGTATGGAATCTTGATATCTTTGTCCATTTAGTGTTCCAGGTACAGTCAACAGATCCAGCTTACAATCAAATGAGATGCACCCCCATATCATAACGGAACCGCCACCAAATGGAACTTCTTCCATGATGTTACGTTGGACCTCCATACACGAGTTCGACCATCTGTGGCATGAAGCAGGAACCGACTTTCATCGGACCAGTGTACCCGTCTCCAGGATCTCATGTTCCAGTGTCTTCTTTCGTTGCACCACCTCAGACGCTCCTCTTTGTGGTGTGCAGTGAGGAGAGGACGTCTGACAGGTCTCCTAGCTTTCATGCCAGCAGCATACAGTCTCCTTTTGACGGTAGACATTGACACTCTATTGCGCGTTTCCCATTGCTGGCTGAGCACTCTGCTGTTGGTGAATGGAGATCTCCTAACAAGGCGTACTAGGGCTCGATCATCACGGGCAGTAGTCTTCTTCGGTCTCCCAGATCTAGGCCTGTCGTTCACCTCATTAGTTTGCCCATGTTTTGCAATCAAACGACTGATTTCAGTATGGTTAATGTTCAGCTGTCTGCCAATCTCTCTGCATGACATACCAGTGGTATGCATGCCTATGATTTGCCATTTCACACGATCACTTAACCTTCGTCTTGCCATAGCGGTTCACAATCAAGAGCTAAATCTCTCTGTACAAATAAAACACGGTCATGAACACAAAATTCCTAATCTTGTCGCCTAAATCTGTATGTGATGTTCTACACTTCAAACTGGACTTTTACATAACTGAACACGTGTGCTGTTTCCCACCACGCACGGACATCAAGCAGCGTGAAGTCATGCATGCATGTGCATTTCGTACTTGGAATTATGTCAGCTAACGCGGGGACAAAAAGTATGGCAGACTAGTTGTACCATCATGTTTCTACGTTCTATTGTTTTTGCTGGTGCTTAACTTTTGCACAGGTGTATATATATATATATATATATATATATATATATATATATATATATATATATAAGCAAACTGATAATTGAGAATCTCTTTATGTATATATATATTTGCCACAAATACGGCTTTCAAACACCCATGCTGCCACCGGACAACATGGACTGGACACATTGCTGATCGCAAAGTCCCTAAAGGTTCTAAGGCTACAAAAGCTGTCTTCAACCAGATAGATTTCATACTATGCAAGACAGCAGCAAAGCCCCTACTTCGGGATGCTCGTTCCTATGGAGTCACATACCTCAATTCTGACCATAAGCCAGTCATTGCGCGCCTCCATATGAACCAGCTCTACCTAATGTATAAACACCATACTAGGCAAGAGGGTAGAGTCACCTAAAATTTACCCAAGCTCATCAGCAACACTGGCACTCAAATGTCATACAAAAAGACCCTCGGGGAGCAGATAGCTAACATCGACGTCAGCTCCGATCCAAACAAACTCCTAACCAAAATACTGATATCTATGGATACATCAGCTACTAGCACCATAGGTGTTCTAAAAAACAACAGAACTAGGTATACTGACAACCCTCTCGTAGTAAAACTGTCATCAGAACAGAAAGCATTACGTCTGTGCATCTATGAAAATGGCCAAAGTGAAGATCGCACCAAACTACGCCAGGAACGCAATAACCTCATATTAAATCTTAAAAGTCTTAAATAACCTCAAATAATGAGAATCTCTTTATGAATATATATATATATATATATATATATATATATATATATATATATATATATATATATATATATATATATATATATATATATATATATATATATATATATATATATATATATATATATATATATATATATATATATATATATATATATATATATATATGTATAAGCAAACTAAAAATTGCAAATCTCTTTATGAATGAATCCAAGACAGAGTTCACCCACATATACCTATCTACAAAGCATGAAACTAAAGAAAATGACGATCCACTCCGTGGCGGCGAACCATGGAGGAAAAGTAAAATCTTGGGCTCACTGCTTTGCAGTACTGCTGACATTGCTGCACGCTGCATCATGGGGAACATAGCTTTCCAGTCCTTCTGGAAGCTATGGATTCGTAGATCAAAGATGCCCTTGGTAAAAAGATTACGTTTATACAATGCAACCTGCGCATCCTTGATGCTGTATAACTGTAACAGCTGGACAGCTCCAAAGGCAGCTCTAGACAAACTTGACGCCTGCCACCACCCTGTCCATTTTGGGCTGTGGTATGATATTACAAATCCTCGTACGTATATGTGAATATAGCAATCCCCTGGTTCATGTTATAATAAAGTGCAACACAACACACACTGTTAATAAAATCAAATTTTGCAATTATATACAGTGACATGGCGTCAGCGAGACAGCATGTCAGTGCCCAGACTCTGTTCATTTTGGGCACAGGTATGTTTTTACAAATCCTCGTACGTATATGCGAACATAGAAATCCCCTGTTTCATATTATAATCGAGTGTAACACAACACACACTGTTAACAAAATCAAATCTCACAAAGATATATAATCACATGGCACCAGGGAGACAGCATGTCAGTGCCCAGACCATGTCTATTTTGGGGTGTGGTATGATATTACAAATCCTCGTATGTATAGGTGAACATAGCAATCCCCTATTTCTTGTTAAAATAAAGTGCAACACAAGATACATTGTTAATAAAATCAACTTTTGTAGAGATATAACATCACATGGTGCCAGGGTGACAGCGTGTCAGTGCCCAGACCATGTCATTTTGGGCTATGACATGGGTTTTTTTTACAAATCTGTGTACGTATAGGTGATTGTAGCAATCCCTTGTTTTAAGCTATAATCGAGTGAAACAAAACAAACACTGTTAAGAAAATCAAATCTCACAAAGATATACAATCATATGGCACCAGGGAGACAGCATGTCAATGCCCAGACCCTGTCCATTTGGGGCTGTGGTATGATATTACAAATCCTCGTACGCATATGTGAATATAGCAATCCCGTGTTTCATGTTATAATCAAGTGCAACACAACACACACTGTGAAGAAAATCAAATTTTGTAAAGCTATACAATAACATTGCGCCAGGGAGACAGCATGTCAGTGCCCAGACCCTGCCATTTTGGGACGAGGTATGATTTTGAAAAATCCTTATATATATATATATAACCGAATGTAGCAATCCCCTGTTCAATGTTATTAGCAAGTGAAACACGCTAGAGACTGTTAGGAAAATAACATTTTCTAAAGATATACCATTACATGACATCAGGGAGACAGCATGTTAGTGCCCAGACTGTGTCATTTTGGGCTATTGATGTTTTTACAACTCCTCATCCGTATTGGTGAATGTAGTAATCCCTTGTTTTAAGCTATAATCGAGTGCAACACAACAAACACTGTTAAGAAAATCAAATCTCACAAAGATATACAATCATATGGCACAAGGGAGACAGCATGTCAGTGCCCAGACCCTGTCCATTTTGGCCTGTGGTATGATATTACAAATCTTCGTACGTATATGTGAATATAGCAATCCCCTGTTTCATGTTATAATAAAGTGCAATACAACACACACTGTTAATAAAATAAAATTTTGCAAAGATATACAGTGACATGGCGTCAGAGAGACAGCATGTCAGTGCCCAGACCCTGTTCATTTTGGGCTGTGTTATGATATTACAAATTCTCGTACGTATATGTGAATATAGAAATCCCCTGTTTCATATTATAATCGAGTAAAACACAACACACACTGTTAACAAAATCAAATCTCACAAAGCTATATAATCACATGGCACCAGGGAGACAGCATATCAGTGCCCAGACCCTGTCTATTTTGGGCTGTGGTATGATTTAACAAATCCTCGTACGTATAGGTGAACATAGCAATCCCCTGTTTCTTGTTAAAGTAAAGTGCAACACAACACACACTGTTAATAAAATCAACTTTTGTAAATATATAACATCACATGGCACCAGGGGGACAGCATATCAGTGCCCAGACCATGTCATTTTGGGCTATGACATGTTTTTACAAATCCTTGTACATATAGGTGATTGTAGCAATCCCTTGTTTTAAGCTATACTCGAGTGCAACACAACAAACACAGTTAATAAAATCAAATTTTGCAAAGATATACAGTGACATGGCGTCATAAAGACATCATGTCAGTGCCGAGACCCTGTCCATTTTGGGTTGTGTTATGATATTACAAATCCTCGTCCGTATATGTGAATATAGCAATCTCCTGTTTTATGTTGTAATAAAGTGCAAGGGTGAAAAGGTGTGGTCCGTGGTTCCGGGGTATAGCTGGCTAGGGCCAGTTAATGTCTGGTTAGACCTCTGAGTCCATTGTGGCATAATGCATGGTATTCTTTATGGGGGTTTCACAGACATTTAAATCTGCGATTTGCGTAATAATTTGGCAGATGTTTTCCTCTAATGGCAACCTATTATGTTCGTGGGTCTGTGGTCCAGTGGTGATGTTCTGGACAGCTTTTAGAATGGCCTCCATCTGGCCGGGGCCTAGATCAGGGGCGCTGGCAACAGGAGGTGAAGTTGACGAGGCTGCGGAGTCAGCAGATGGTGGTGCAGATGCGCTGGTGGCTGAACATGGTTGGTTCTTTTTACCAGGTCCATACGTTCTGGAGACATTGGTCACCAAAGCATCGGTTGCCTGCCTTTCCTGTCCATCATAAACATTCTCGACAGGGCAGAGTATTCTATGTTGGGCGGCTTCATGGTTAAGGAAATTGTTTATGTGGATGGTCGGCTTGGTACAAGTCGTCTTTTAGGTTGGTGACTGCTTAACATTTCGATAAAGCTATCTATTAATATTGAGTTCAGTGCTTCGACGTACAAAGATCTGCATGCTCGGATTACAAGCAAGCGGGAGCGACCAGCTAGCTTGGGCAGGATTTCTTTTGACTCCCAGTGGATGGTGCATAACAAATTTCAGCTCGTCTCGGCTTCAGCACTCTGGTCGCGGGTGGTAATGTATTTCAGGTGGCAGAATCCCAGGCGATGTGTTTCATGTCCAGTACCGGCATTCTTCACTGTCATCAGACAGTACTCTAAACAAAGGGTTGCCTTCTTCCGCACGAAGTGGGTGCGCCAGTTTATTCCCTGCCGTCGTTCAGACTCGCGGTTGGAGTCGAGAGCTGCCATCGGCACAGCAGTGGTGCTCTTTCTTGCTGGTTAGTGGTGGGCTCTCATCAATAAGTTGTGTGGTCGCAGTGTCCTCCCATGATGACGGGTCCTCACGAGAGGATGGGCGGCTGGGTTATCCACTGGGAAATGGGAGGATCGTGCATGTGGAGGTGTGTGCTTTTACTTCTGGAGCATGTGACGTGGAAAGCACTGCAGATGGCTCTTTTACTGCAGGTGGTTTTCTATCTTTCCTACCTACGTATGAGGCTAATTTTAAGCGATCATCTCTCGGGTGGTAGTGAGGTGATGGAGGAGAGGGGGGGGGGGGGGGAGGTCCCGGGGGGGGGGGGGGGCAGCTCTTGACCAAATTCTTTTTAGTGGCAGTATTTCAGGCTAAAAAATACACAGGTGAGGCAGCGAGAGGAGCAATTCATGTCCTCATCATTGGATCGTGCGTCGTCCTAACTTTGGTCATCGCTCAGGAGGTGGTAGGGCCTGTTTGAGCATTGAGAGGCTGTCTCTCTAAGTCTAATCAGGGTCTGAAATCTGGTCCATGAGAGGGTGGGGAAAGTCAGCAGAAATTCTTCCTGTGATCATTATTTCGTTAGCGGTCGCCAATAGTCCAGTGTTAATCGGTCGTTATAAAGTCATTGGTGCTGGTTCCTTTCTTCTAAGTCATCTATTCTGCTTAGAGTGGAAATGGGGGCATACTTCTACTTTGGTGTGCGGTTGAAGGGGAATCTTCACTTGACACTTTGATGGTCGCCGCCTGGATGATCCGACGTTCTCTGGAGACATCCTAAGATGGTCCTTCTGTGTGTGCATATCCATAACTTTTACTTAGGGGATTCGGTGCTAGGTGGTAGTTTATAGAGAAAGCAGAAAAAAGGTTTTGTGGTTTATGGCCTCTGGCAGCTGCCGAAGGACACTTTTGATTAGATTATGCGAGAACCTCTACCCTCGCCGTCGGGAGGAATATGCAGTTGAATCGAAAAGTATTCCAGGTGACGAGGCAGTTATCTGTTTCAGTCACCTAATTGAAGTGATAATTGGTGGTTCAAGTGTTTAACTTGACCGCTTGTCAAGCAGTCGAAAAAAAAGATCATTCCATGGTGAGATATTTTCACAGGTGCGCCTAATGCATGCTAATTGCTGTAGTGCGGTACTGTTATGCAGTATGGTCTTCTCAGAAAGAAAAGGGACAAGGGTCGCTGGACCAGTAAAAAGGCTAAACGTGTGTAGACGAGGCCAATGCCTAAAGAGAGTACATCTGTGGGGAGCGGTCTTAAGTGGCGCGAACAGTGTTGCAACATTACCATCGTTCACAACTGGTGGAAGAAGGCAGCAATGAGAGCATAAAAGAAGGGTTTTCTTAACCTAAAATTGTTCGTTAAGCAAGGAGGCTCAAAGACCTGCCAGAACAACTTGGCTCATAGTGCCTGTCCCGGACGGGAGTTGCGAGGAAGGTGGTAGAAAAGCAAAATACCTGCAAAATATCAGCCGGTGACTTTCGTTCAGGGGGAGTTCTAAGTGTGGTGCGGTGGACCTAACATTTCCAAAGGAGAATGCCTTTTTGATGGAAAAATAAGCATCTTCGATCACAGCTCTATTATATGTCTTCATGCTGAGTGGAGCGCAGAGAACACCACACACAAATTTGGCAACTAAGGCGGATGTCCTAAGTATCGAAAAGCGACACCTTTGACGATGCTAATGTATGTCTTCACATCGAGCGGAGTGTACGATCATTGTCCGAATTTCACGGTAAAGACAGGTGATCTCTTCGAGCAGTCCCTGAGCGCGAATAGGCTGCAGTAACAACAGAAGCACTTAAGGTGGTAAAACCTGTAAGAATTAGAAAACTGCAGTAGTTAGTGCATTTAATATTTAACAAGAGCCCTTCAGAGTCTTAGTAGAGATGGCAAAAACAGCTTGTTAGTTTTCCCGCAAACGCGGGTCTAAGTTTTGATATTGCAGATGCTGCTGGCTTTGAACCAGCCTTGGCAGTTATATCTTCAAAGCACGTCATATGGTTGCTTACTCATCGGGGATCAGAGATCACAATGCCGTGGAGATGATCACAGAACTTCTTAGATGGGAGAAGTTTATACCGTTCCTCGAAAACAGACACGGATGGATCAGTGTTGGTCATTCACGGAGAGTTTCGGAAGGAGGAGGAAGCACTGAAGAAATCGTGAATGCAAGACGTTAGTCTGTCCTTTAGTTCGAGCAGCAAAAGTTCATTTTCTTGGGATATTCTGCCACAATGTCCTCAAGGGTGGAACTCGGTCATAGGTAAGTACCGGATGCAAAGTTCATTCGCGGGGTGATAGATGGTGAAGTCGTGTCCACGAGCAGTCACAAAGGTTCGTGGAAGGCGAGTTTACGCAGATTCGTAGGCGAAGGTCAACCAGCTTCAGTCCTTTCTTTTACGCCGAGCGAAAGTGCAAAGTTCCATGCACTAGACATTCACATGGCACAGAGGGAGGTTCTATAGTCCTCGGGGGAGGCGGAATAATTTGGGATATAAATTTGTCCACTGTTCCTTTAGCGGCCTCCAAAGACTGCTGAAGATCGAGCTCTGGCAGTTGTGTAAATGTTGATCACTGAGCGGTCGGTATGTAGAAAAATTCTGTGGTGAAGTCGCACTGGCAGTACCACAGTGGAGCGGGAAGTAAAAAATGGCTGTCGACTGGAACCATTATCGAGCTGTCAGCAAAAAATCTGATGGTGGACGTTTCCTTCATCTCATGTCTGGCAGAATCGACTCCTTTTGTACTGGTCGGCTCTGCATCTCATTATCTTTTGACAAATGGCCAGTATCTTAGGCATGCCCTTAGCCAGTCAGGGGTCATCGGTGCGAGAGCAGGAGCTACAACAGTAACTGAGCGAGAGCTAACCAATTGATGGCGTGGCTAAGTTTGTACTTCTCAAAAAGGGTAGGTTGCATTCAGGCTCAGCTGCTCAGATCACTTTTTCCAAAAGTATTTTAATCAATGCTATCCTTTAAAAACGGAAACCCATGGCTTTCCAATGTTATTAAACAGTCCCGGTGGCATTGTGATCATAAACCACTATAAGAGAAAGAAATCGTGCAAAGATAGTATATACATCCTAAAAAATGTCCACCCAGTCAGTCACATCAGGTGAACGTGGCCATGTCCTGACCTGTGCAGAAAACCTGTTTATTATGGGGATACTCCCAGTGGCCCAGTGCATATGTGGGAGAGGTAATCGTACCGTAGACTTTTCTTCGCCTGTGCACTCGTACTGCTGTCAGGATAACTGTAGTACAGCTCGATAGACAGCATTTACTGGTGCTGGGTCGACTAGTCCTTACAGTTACCCGGCCACACCAAGCCTGCACCAGTATGGAGTGGTGCCTCCACAAACACAAAAACAAGGAAGGCCAGAATAAATGCAAAAGTTCTCCATGGCGCCATGACATTGCAGACTCACATGAAATCACATGAATCCTCTTCTGATAACAGGCATCAACTCGCCTTTGACGTCAGTTCTGGGCTGCATATACTGGTTGGATGACTCAGTTGCCAGTTATCTTCACATTCGTAGTTTATTAGTGAATCTTTATGTGACGACGGTTGCTATCATATGATCGTAAGATCATACATAGCAATCACATTTCTATACAATCACATTAGATTATGAAAATTTGTATTTTTATTTTTTCTTTAAATTTAAGCTTAAACCATTTAATGTTTGTTTAATATAGCTTAATTAAACGGATTACGTTTATACGTAATCCCAAACACTAAGAGCAAGTTCTACTTTTATTAAATGGGAAATTTTCTCTCTCACCCATTTAATTTTTGTCTTTGAAAATATAAGACAAAAATTTCTTTTTGGTGGGGGCATGTGACGACGGTTGCTATCATATGATCGTAAGATCATACATAGCAATCACATTTCTATACAATCACATTAGCTTATGCCACCCGCAACATATTTGGACTCCAAATCCGCTGCAATATAGGTAGACAGATTGTTATTCAGTCTTGCATGCTTTCTGGTTGATTTAATGAAATAAATTACTTCATGTCAATTATAAAAGCGTAGGGGATATTCGTAATTGAGATTTACATTTATACAAAATTTATATCAGTTAGAATTAAGATAATTGTATTTGTTATTATGATTAGGTTATAATCAATGTAGATTTCATTATTTATAAAATGTATGGAATCCCTATGGATTATTTGAGCAGTTATGTAGGAGTTACAAATCAACATGTTGTTTTATATCCGCGTGATGCAGACGGGTCACAATACATTGTGTGCATGTGTTAAAATCGTCGCCTCTACAAGCATTCGGTGGTTGGCCTTCGTGAGAGTTAGTTGCGTCTTAGCGAAGTTGTGATGTAGGCAGCCATCGTCTCACGTGTATATATTTCTACGCCAGCCATATACACCGGCGTGGCTGAGAGAATGTTTCCATTGTGAAGTTCAAATATAAAAATGAGTTTATCAGCAGTCCTCATACAGATTCGTAAATAGATATGGGCGCCATCTCAGTTTAGGGCCCATTAACAGTTAATTCACGTTTGTCCAGTCAATATACGTTTTGATATGTGGGCACAAAATGAACTTTCATCCAAGAATCTCTCCATGACTTTGGGTCATTAATATCAGCTATAGCCAGGTCTCCAGCTCCTGGTAATATCATCTGTAGCCAGGTCTCCAGCTCCTGGTAATATCATCTGCAGCCAGGTTTCCAGCTCCTGGTAATATCATGTGTAGCCAGGTTTCCAGCTCCTGGTAATATCAGCTATAGCCAGGTCTCCAGCTTCTGGTATTGTCATCTGCAGCCAGGTCTCCAGCTCCTGGTAATATCATTCGCAATCAGGTCTCCAGCTCCTGGTAGTATCATCCATGACCAGATTTCCAGCTTCTAATAATATCGTGCGTAACCAGGTCTCCAGCTCCTGGTCATCATTAACTATCACCAGATAACCAACTCCTGGTTAACGTGGTTGTGGGTCAGATAACCAGCTTCTGGCCATTCGCTAATCCATCACATCTTTGGCTTCTGGCAGCTCGTGGCCAGGCCTATTCAGCATTTCAGATCCGCCTACATCATAAGATAGGTTCCGGTCGTTTATATTTTTGTGTTGCGCATTTGTCTGGGTGCACCCACATCTTTCCATCGTCTTCAATACGATGACAGAATTCGTATTGTGATCATTCGTCCGCAGGACCCTTTCGTCTTCAAGCCACAAAGAAATGACTGTTTCCATTCAGCATTTACAACAGCTATACTACATTCAGGTCGTATATTATTGGTTTATTATATCAAAATTTTATATTGATTGTTGTCATAACTATTAACACATTAATTAGATTAATATTTTCAAGGTTAAACTCTGAACCAAGAACCATTAAGTCTTAAGTTTATCGACATAAAATCATACATGCTGAATTTTGAGCATTTATGATTTCTAAAGTGAACTAAATCGTCTGTGATATTCTTTGAGGATTGATATAAATGACATTGGATCAAAAAATCGATTTGATGTGATTGTTATCAAAACTCAAAGAAAGAGCAGGGATTGGATCAACCAGGATCAATCCATTGGATCGATAATGGTCATTTCGATCTAGATATGACTTCAAGGATTAGAGTTCTTGTTTTGGGTCAAATTAGTTTATGAATATTCAACGTAAGACATTGAGGGTTTCAGTAGTTATAATTTTGAAATCCTGCTTCAACAGAATCATTTTTATATTCATATAATATATCAATTGTAACAATCATGTCAACTGTACAATACTGCTATAATTTTACAACAGATCAGAAAGTAGGCAAGAATGAATGAATATTATTTTTCAAATCTGTCTTTGTTTATTTTCTCTTAATTACCACCATATTGTGAATCAATAGGTCAAAGTTCAAATGCTAATGCAGATTACTCTTCCATACGTCGAGCCAAGATAAGGAAGTGTTGGAATTCACCTCAAATCGGTCCCATAAGCTTTCCTTCGAATAAAAGGGTTAACCATTGATAATGGAAATCATTTAGATACCCCTAGACATCTATTCTATCGTTTCCATTTTGGGTTGAGCATTTTTGCAAAATAAAATATCCGGTAATCATTTGATTAATGACGTCATAATCATTACTGTGGTTTTGTCTTTTGGATAAAACGCATTGGTGTTTCACATCGTACAGTAATCTAATCCACGCCAACGTCGGCTAATTCCCTTACACAGGGCGTGGGGTGATTCTAGATTGAATAGCAGTGGATGCTTACTCCATAGTTTGCCTAGTCTAGATTTAAACGAGTTGATAGATGGTGCATTGATAATGTATTCTGGTAGTTTGTTCCATTGGTCTGTGCATCGTCAAGGGAATGAGAACTTTCTGATATCTAATCTAGATCTAGTTTTCTTAATTTTTAGACTATGACCTCGTATCATAAAAAATACGAGGACTTATTGTAGAGTTTATTATTATGAATTAGACCACACAAGTTCGCTTCGGCAGAAGGGTTCTGCCCCCCCCCACCCACCCCTCCATCTGTAAACTGTACAATAAGGAGGCATAGACAAGGCTCCACTTTGTTGGGTTCTGCGAAAGGATTGCGGCTACTAGACAACCATACTTAAAACCTCTATTCACAGCTGAAAAAAGGAGCTTATTGACCATTAAACACAATAGTGGGACTCTACTGCAACTGATTCAGGATTGCAGACACCAAAACCTTTCTGCAAACATACTGAAGAACCATAACCTACAGACGCAGATCAAGACAATGCCACCTACCCCCAGGACGGACCTCGTCTACTATGTGGCTGTTAAACAAGGCTCCCTATAATTAGAGACATATAATCTCTGTAAACCTCTGAAACTTATCTTCAAAAAATCACTGGTAGAGGGAGGAGTACCAGAAACATGGAAAACAGCTAGTGTAACGGCACTTTTCAAAAAGGGAAATAAATCAGAACCTGGGAATTACAGACCGATTAGCTTGACTAGTGTTTTATGTAAGCTGATGGAGAAGTTAGTTAGAGCGAAGATTATGGACAACATGACCATATTTAAACTGTTTAGTAAATCCCAATTTGGATTCCTGCCTGGAAGATCAACTACCTTACAATTATTGAAGGTCATGGAGGACTGGACCTGTGTTATGGATAAAGGTGGAAAGATAGAAACAGTATACCTGGACTTCATGTAAGCCTTTGAGACCGTTCCACACCAATGTTTGCTAGGAAAGCTAAGAAGTTATGGTATAAGTCAACAGCTAATCTCGTGGATTGAAAACTTGTGATAAGTGGCATTCTCCAGGGTAGTGTATTGGGCCAGCTATTATTCGGCCTTTACATAAATGATTTACCAGATATAGTGAAGGCAGCAACACATCTCTTTGTATACGATACCAAGTTATACACAGAAATAAAGGGTGCGGATGATGAGAAGGGGACGCAAAAAGATTTAGATGCAATTCAGAACTGGACAGATAAATGGTTATTGAGGTTTCATACAGACAAATGTAAAGTAATGGCAATACAGAGCCAAAACACAAGGAGGAAATAAAAAGAGATTATCATTTATATAAACAAAATGGAGTGTGTGACACTTGAGATTGTGGATAAGGAAAAGGATATTGGTGTGGCCATCGACAACAACCTATTATATAAGGCACACAGGCAAGCACAAGTAAACAATGCAAACAGTAACATGGGGTTAATAAGAAGACCGTTTACATATCTGGATGAGATATTCACTTACCCATTTAAAACATTGGTGAGGCCACATCTTGAATAAGCAGTCGGTGTGTGGGGACCACAGAGTAAGATGGAAACCCTGGTGGTTGAAAATGTACAGAAGTGGGCTACAAAGCTTTTCCCCATGCTGAAAGAGTTATAGATTACCCAGCCAGACTAAGGAAGCTTCGCCTGCCAATGCTCAAATATAGATGACTGAGAGGTGACATGATTGAAGTTTACAAAATCCTGAATGGAGTGTATGATACTGTGACATACAACTTGTTTAATATGTAATAGAAAGCAGCTACACAAGAGGCCATAGCCTGAGTGTACGAAAGGAAAGGGCCAAACTCGTTTTAAGGAAACATTCATTTACAAGCCGAGTCAACAATGTATGGAACAACCTACCCAATACATTAATAAGCATCGTTCAGTGTTTAACTTTGAGGCAGGACTGGATCGTTTCTGGCAGGATCAGGAAATTAAGCACTACTTTACTGCGGACTACAAATTGCCGGGAAGTCACACGCATCCGTCGTATAAGTCAGAGGAAAATGAAGAGGCGGACATACTGGCTGAACAAGCCTAAATCCACAGCAACATCCTAAAACATAATATGTCTCTGCTATAACTACATACCATAATCTACAGCAACATTCAAGTTTATCGGACATCAGCATACAGACTATCATGGACACTACTTTTAACCCTTACCAATCTGATGTAAATATTCTATCTTTTACTGTGTCAATATCAAACAGACTGGTGTACATTTTTCAACAATTTTGGTAGAAGATGTTGCTGTCTACGAAAGCACCATCTCCCACCAAAATTGTTGAAAAATGAACACCAGTTCCTTTTTAATTTGATTTGAAAATTTAAAATTTTGACACCAGAGTTGTAAAGGTTAGCCATGTACACACACGGTGTATATCGTGTATCCTAAAAAAATACGAGGACTTATTGCTGATTTTATCATTATTTATCCGTCATATTAACCTATTCCCGACACCTGGGATGTACCAGGGTGACCCTGCCAAAAGGGGAAGTGCCCAGCGCAAAGAAGAAAAATCATTAACCAGTGAATTAGCCTATTTTAATATTAATTTGCAAGGTTTGGAAAAAATATGGTTTTAAAGATTTTTGAAATTTTACACCTACCCTTTTGTCTGACAATTTCTTAGCTACACCAACTCCCACGGCCACCACCCCCGCCCACCCCACCCACCCAATCCCAAGGTGTATGCAGCACTGAAAATCGAAACAGTATCTGTTAATAGAACTGACCACAATGTCAAAGATGTCGCTTCTTAACTGGAACATATATTGTACAGTCAAAGCTAAGCAGATTTAATCAAGACAAAGTTATGTCAGATTGCAATCGAAGACTATACCCACATCCTTATACAATGTGGTGCTCTGCATAACTGTAGGAAACACAGTTTACAAGGTATAAAAGCTGCAGTGACCGAATGCTGTGGTTCCCATCACTGGGACATCCTTAGTAGTGACCTTATCCTACTTACTCAACTTATTATATACTGTACAGCATTGCTCACCTGTGGGATACTACCGTATAATTCTGACCTGTATAATGTTGAACTACTCAGCTCTGTTACAACATACATTGTGGCAGAGTTCATATTCTCAACACCATATCAGGAAGATTAGCCTATGTCTATAACGGTTCTCACAATGGATTTAGCAATGCATCTGCGGGTGTTGTGTTGAATTACTCTGGCCATTCCACACATCCCCTAGGCGCTTGGAATGCCTGGTCCGAGGGGAACATATGACATCTCATGTGGTTCACCTAGGGTTTGTCTTGGCACTACCCGATGTAGCAGATGAAACTTACTATCTTATTTTTAGTACCAATCTAAACTTGTGATAAATCAACCAACTAATACTGGATTTCTTTTTGGACATCTAAACCTTTTCGTGTTGTGTTAAAATCTATTAATGCCTTAACGCTTTTATTCTACCAAAGCATCAAATAGTACGTTTGTACTTTATTTTAACTCAAATATGTTTTAAACTTATGATACATTCTAAGATATTAATGCGTCTTAATGTTAGAATTGTATATTGCTCTTGTTCAACCACTCTACCTAGTTTGGTTTGTTGTTTTATTCTGTACAGCTCTTGTCCAACTACTCTACCTAGTTTTAGGGTGTTGTTTTATTCTGTACTTGTTTATTTAATTTTCCCTTGTTCATTACTTGCTTTTATTTTATTCGGTTCTGTTTCCGTATACTCCTTCACTAGATTGGAGCAACCACGTAGAAGTGCTTTTATTTTATTTTCGTTTGGTTATTATCTGATTTTAACTATTACCACTACGATGGGTGTTCCTATCAAGAGGAGGATTCTTTCAGCGCCAGGGACAACAATGATGTATATGCATACTTGAATCTGACATTGCCCATTTCTCTAAATTAGGTACACCAACACTTATGAGGGATTTTAACCAAGCGTAAATTCACATCTGACATTCTGAATAAACTAGACGCAATGCACGATAATGATCCATCAGCCTACTGGAAGCTGGTTCAATAACTCAAAGCCACTAATACGGCAGCCCCATCAGAATATATAAGTCTGTTGACTTGGTTCAACTATTATTTACAGCTATTAGGCTCTACTCCCCCTGAAAATCATATTTTTGATAAAAGCATTCAAGATTCAAGATTATTTATTTTCGTATTTAGTCGTCAGTATTAGAGATTACACCAGGCAGTCCACCAAAGGCAAGCCTATGAAGTGGTGGACCCCTAACATATAAACATTAATTGCACAATATATTATGACATATATAATAGGATGTGACATAAACAAACATATATTATGTGATACTATATGAACAGTAGGTACATACATGTAGGATACAACTGTAAAACAGGACAATTACATGCATGGACATAAAGGGATGAAGGGTAGGAGATGGAGGGGGGGGGGGCGGGGGCGGGGGAGCTCATCTATTATATATTACCAAATTATTATTATTATTATTATTATTATTATTATTATTATTACTCCTATACAGGTTTTAATTTGATGTTCTGTTCCGGTGAACAGGTGTCTTGAATAGTTAGACTGCAGCACAGCTCATAATAGGATTAATAATGCTAAAAGAAGTTGGCATGCCTCCAGGTCAAGACAGTAAGTTAACATGTTAATTAGTGAGAAGTGCTCCACTGAGCACTCCGAGCACAATCGAATTGGAAGGCACTTCCTCTTTAGGATGCAATGTCTTCCATCACCGTGCCCAGAATGCCCAACAGGACACCTCAGCTCACTCCGGAAGCATGCCAAGTCGTTCCAGAGCTGTGCTGTGTAATGGCCATGGTGGTGGTGGTTAGTGGTGTGGTTTCTAGTAGTTGTCAATAATTATGTTTTTGAGGAATTCTTTGGATGATTTTAACGTGAGAATTTGTGTAGGTATGTCTGTATCTGTATTATTCCACAGTTGTATTGCTTGGCAGGATGGTGTTCGTGTAGCTGCCTCTGTTCGGTGGTATGTGACATGTAGGTTGGAACTTGTTCTTGTGTTGTGCGTATGTATGTCTGCATTTAATGAAAAAAGATTGGATAGAGATGAGGGTATGTTGCCATTGTGGTAGTCCTCTAGAATTGCATATAATTGAACCCTTCCAATGTCTTCGAGTTTTAGAATTTTGTTACTTTTGAAGGTGTCTTGTCCCCCTGCTGTTTGCGAAAATAGTTTGATAGATTGCTTTTGTAGTGATTTTAGTTTTTTTAAGTTTATTTTGATATGTATTAAGATATGAGATGGAAGATATGACTTGAGTCTGCACATGATACCAATATTCCTTGCTACCTTGGATGTGATTATCTCTATGTGCTTCTCCCAGATTAAATGTTTGTCCAAATAGACTCCTAGGAATTTAACATACTCGGCCTCCTCTATTTCTTGATTGTCTATGTAAAGTTTTGGGAGAGCAGCTTCTTCAGGTTTGCTAGACCTTGTAAATAGTCTAAAGTTAGGTTTTTTTTAACATTTAGAGATAATGCATTAATTTTGAACCAGTTTATAATTTTTTCCATTTCAATATTTACATTTTTATATAGAGTATTTATATCCTTATCTCTACCAAAGACATTGGTATCATCTGCAAATAGCATTAATGAAAGTTGGTTAGTGGCATTGGGTAAATCATTCATTATAGTAAGAGCAGCAGGGGTCCAAGGATTGAACCCTGAGGTACACCCCAGATTAATTTCTTGTTTCCTGAAATAGCACCATTAAATTGAACACATTGAATCCTGTCAGTCAAATAATTTTGAATCCAATCCAAAGCGATGCCTCTTATACCATAATGTGATAATTTTTTCAATAAGATTTCATAGTCAATAGTGTCGATTGCTTTAGAAAGATCCAGGAACACCCCAAGTGTATGTTCTTTATTTTCCAAGGACTCAGATATTTTTTCTATCATATCCACAATGGCAAGCGTAGTAGAGTGTTTTTCTCTGAAACCATACTGAGATTTGTAGATAATTGAATATCTATTTAGATAATTAACAATTCTGTTGAAATATAATCGCTCCAGGAGTTTCGAAAAAAGTCGAAGCACTGAGACTGGTCTGTAGTTAGTAAAATCAGATGGATCTTTAGCTTTGTAAATAGGTGTTACTCGTGCTATTTTTAGTCGTGATGGGAATATACCTTGTGAGAGATTGCAGATGTGATTTAGTGGGGTGAGTATTTCTGTTATACAGTGTTTAAAATTTTTCCATTTAAAGTTGTCAATACCTGCACTTTTAGTCGGGTTAATTTGCATCAAGATTTTAAAGATTTCTTCTTCATCTGTTGGTGTTAGGAACATTGAGTGTTGGTAGCTGCCTGACAAATAGTCTTTTATATTTTTGGCCGAACTGGATTGAATTTTTTGTGATAGGTTAGGTCCAATATTAATAAAGCATTCATTGAATTTGTCTACTATCTCATTTTTATCTGTTATAATTGTGTTATTACTAATGAACCGCGCTGTTTCCAAGCTGCTTTTTTGTTTATTCAATAGTGATTTAATTAATTTCCATGTTTCTTTTATATTATCTTTTTGCTCATCAAATTTATAATGGTAGTAGTTTATTTTTGCTGTCCTGATAATTTGGTTCAGTTTATTTCTATATTTCATTGTACACAGTCGGGTGCTTAATGAAGGTTAAATACAGCTTGTTCTTCTTATGGCAGGCAGCTATCAATCCTCTTGTTAGCCAAGGTTTAGTCGGATTTTGCTTAAATTTCTTAACTGTTTTTAGCGGAAATGCAGCTTCATAGGCATTAGTACATATATAGTGGAATGTGTTGTAGGCATCTTCACACGAGTCACAGTTGGTCACCTGATTCCAATTTATGTTCACCAAACTGTTTCTAAACTTTTCTATATTCTCATTTCTAAAATCTCTACATTTTGTTTCCTCTTTTTCGAATAACTGTGTTCTAACCTGTTCATTTTCCATGTAGTAGATTGGTAGGTGGTCTGAATTCATGTCTTCAATAAAGATACCAGATTGGGTTTTGGGATTTGCAGTGTTATTTGAGAGAATATTGTCAATGAGGCCCTCTTTTCAGTTATTCGTGTCGGTTTTGTGATGAATGAATAGTATCCAAATGTTCTTAATAAATTTACAAAACCTTGGGTAGTGGTTTCATTTTCTCTAAGTAAATCAATGTTGTAATCACCCAATAAATAAACTGTTTTATTCTCCTTTTGTATGGTTTTAAAGCATTTTTCTAATGTTTCTATGAATCTTTCCTTATCACTTTCTGGAGAACTGTAAATGTCACCGACAATTTTGTTCTTAGCTTTTTCAATAGGTATTTCAATAAAGATAGATTAAAAAAAGTCTTCCATTATTGTCAGTTCTTCTCTCTTATAACACTGTATATTTTCTTTTATGTAGATGCCTACCCCACCTCTTTGTTTAATAGCCCTGTGGTTTTCCAGGAATTTGTAGTTTTACATATCAATTAAGCTAAGTGCCGAGTTAGTTTTAATCCACGTCTCAGTGATTCCAATAATGTTAAATTCAATTGCGCTAGTATCTAAAAGGTTGCTTAATTTATCAAAATTTTTTGGTAATGATCATATATTGATGTGCATAGTCGAAAAGGAGATGGTATCTTTGTTTTGGATCAGGTTTTTGTTAAATTCACTTTGTACCATATAGTTACATTTAGGTTGTGGGAGAGTAATTTCTTGATCATCAGTGTAGGTCTCAGAGAGTATGAATTCCTGTGATGAGTTTAGGTTAAATGGATTTATAAGTATGCTTGGAGCTAATATGTTGAGTTTAAATTCAGTGTCGTTGTCATGGTGATTGAATGGAAATTGAGTTTTGTTGCAGGTAATGCACCACCATGGCCCTGTATTGTTTCTAAAATTTCATAATCCGTGGTTGTTAATTCGGAACAGGTTTGGTGCACCCATTCACGAAACAATCACATAATAATGCTTGCTGATTTTTCTTTACTGGCTTGTTACAAGATGAGCAGGGGGTATTTAAGGCTAAGGTAGCTGACTTGGAGTTGGAGCCATATTTCAACGAACTTGACTACAGAATCGATGTTGTGGAGACAAAAAAGGTGCTCAACAACCTTAAGTCCAATAAGGCCACGGGCTTGGACGGTATGTCCAATGAAATGCTTAAAGCTGGTGCTGACATTGTCGCTACCCCGCTCACTGTTATTTTTAATGAAAAAATTTCTGAAGCTTCTTACCCTATCAAATGGTGTGAGGGTTCTATTACTTCAATTTTTAAAGCAGGCAGCCACAGCAAACCTGAAAATTTTTGTGGAATTACAATCTGTAGCAACCTAGCCAAGATTGTCAGTATTATTCTTAATATAAGACTGGAGAAATTTGTTGAGACACATAATCTTAGAACTGAAGAACAGATTGGCTTTAAGAAATCCTCAAGCCCATCGGATCATGTTCATACTCAAGACCCTAGTTGATTCTAACACAAAATTCAAAAGTAAAAAACTTTATGCCTGCTTTGTTGATTTTATTAAGGCTTTTGACAAGCTCTGGTGGACAGGTCTATTTAAAAAAATTCTAAACCTCGGAATAAGGGGCAATTTTTATTCAATTATCAAAAGTATGTACAATAATACATGTAGCTGTATTAAATATCCTGATGGTTTAAGTCCCCCATTTAAAATCTCACAGGGAGTCTGGCAGGGCGAAGTGATATGTCCCTTGCTTTTTACACTATTTATTAATGACTTGCCATCTGATATAGCTAATGGGCATACTTGTCTTGTTGAGCTGTCCGCTAGGAAACTGCAATGTCTCATGTATGCAGATGATATTGTATTACTCTCTGAATCCAGTACAGGATTACAACAATGTCTACGGAACCTTAGTCAATACTGCTCTAAGTGGAAACTTGAATTGAATCTAGAAAAAACCAAAATTATTATATTCAATAGGAATGGTAGGCTTTTGACCGATAACTTTACATTCAATAATCATCAGTTATAATGTAGTAAGTCTTACAAATATCTAGGCATCGACTTTAGCGACTCTGGCTCTTTTACTATAGCTTGTGAGAACCTAAAGGCTAAATCAATGAAGGCCACTTTCCAACTGAGAAAGTTACTGTGCCAGGAATCATTTTCTCCTAAAGTAGCACTTAGTCTTTTTAATTCCTTAATTAAGCCCATAGCTCTTTACGGGTCCGAACTCTGGGCAATATCTCTCTGCTCCACCTCTGTGTCTTCAGAAAATTTACAACTTACCCGCTGAAAAGGTGTATTGTAGCTCGCGGGGGTCTGTCAGGTCGTTCCGGCACGAAATGCTCAGCCATTGCGCCACACATGCACGACGAATGAGGGGGTTGGCTAGCTCCGAGTCTTGGGGTTCCGGATCCCGTGTGACATCGCTCCGTGAAATACATAGACCGGCTCCTAAGGCCGGTGGAACTCAATCATTCTGGTGGGGCCGTGTGACCATTGCCGCTGATGTGACGCGGATCAACCGGGAGGGTACTGGCCATCCCAGCCAAGCTGGGTACGGGCCACCCGTCCTGAAGTCATTCTCATAAGCGCACGCCCCTGGGTAGATCAATAAGCGTATATGGGCCTATACAAGAGGCATCTTGTCGTGAAAACAACTAAGTTTGTAAGAATGCCTAGCACGCATGGACGCACTCAGACGCTTCATTGACGACAGCGTGTCAAGAATGGAGGCAAGTGTGTGCTATTAGTGTACTGAGTAGGTACTTGTAAAATCCTTTTAATTTATTTATTTTTCGTCGTTCTTGGTACCAATAATGACCAGAATTTGACGAGCTTTTTAAACCATTAAGCTATTTTTAAATCAGTTTAGAAATGGCCAAGTTATTATAAATTTTCCCCGTCTAAATTATGCTCAAATTAGTTCTATAACGTCGTAATCGCGTATCTATACGTAGCGTAATACACAGTTATTTGTGTACACGTGACTACGTCACTCTACACATCTATACATATAGTAATATTTAGTTATGTGTGTATACATCACGCTAATCTAGAGCACTGATTGGCTGAGGCGGCAGTCTCTGATTGGTTGAGATAGCCATCTATGACATCCATGCGAGTATAAAAGCTGGTGAAATCCAAAGATCAGGAGCATCGTCAGCGTGATGGCTGAGGGTGGAGAACTGACTGGAGGTGTGGACTAGACAAGGGACCGGAATACCTGCGAATAGGAAGTATACATCACATTCCAGGCAGTTCCTGACGTCTTTCAGATCACCCACCCATCAAAGCAGTTCTCTCCCCCCCCACCCCCCCCCCCCCGTAGTATAATTTTTGGACTTAATTCTAACATAGTAATTCCCGTTTTCGAACAGCAGTAAGAGGAACCTCTGTGGGAAGGGCCCTTGTGGTCCGATATGTAACTTCTACATGGAGTAGAGCAGCAATGTTTCTTGGTGGATGATTTGCCGGATCTGCCAACCAACGCAAAAGTGGAATTCAACCAGCACACTACATGTCGTGTGACTAACTTGTATAACTTTTGACCGCAGCCCAGTAACTTTGCCTGGTGCACCACAAGAGCTAGATGACGCACCCTACACCGTATGCTTCATTTGTACATGCATAGAAATATTATATATTAACCCTATCAGTTAACGGGTTATTTTTAACTTTATTACTCCGTCGCCAGACGGGAACCTTTCTCACTTCTGTGAAATGATTATTATGAATGTTATAACGACTATCTAATTCACATCTCTGCACTACTTCACTTCACTGTCCTGAGTTCGTACCATGTCTACGAGAGCCTATGTGCGGAGATCACCCTGTGGATCAACACCTGCAGAATTCTCAAATGGAAATTTTTCCCGCATCAAGAATGTGATGACTCACGCTGCAAACATGTTAGCACCTCAATTTCAGTAGCTCATAGTAGCCTGTAACATTAATGTCTATTAGATATTCAAGTAACTTTATACATATTGTCATGACATCATAATTTATATCAGGGAAAGGTACTGATGACTAATAGGTACCAAACCAGTCCTAAGACTGCAATTTATGATTTCTTTATTAAAACTGTGCATATTATCGTTGTTTACCGTAGGTGCTTAACTAACCGCACCAGTTAGGTTATTGACCTATATACTTACTACCTCATCTAATCAAACTGTGAAAGCTGTGATATTGTTTCATTGCATAGGTTAGTTATATATGGCAAGTAGCCATCCTGTTTATATGTTTTGTTTATTTATAGAAAGCTTTGGAATGCAGTACAATAGGAAGTACTATACAGCATGAACACATACATTATTTATTCCTGCCACAAACAATTTTACACTGAGGTCACTAACTGTGCTCTATATATGGAGCCCGGCATGCTATCGACTAACCTTAACTATTCAGCTCAGTAGGATAGGTTAAAAGTGATCAGGGACAATTTCTTCATTAGGAGACTCATAGTGTACGCCTCTTTTCTGGTTGTTGCGGTAATCTAGCCCCGCACTCTGGCAAGGCTGTGTAAAATTGGCCAACTTACCTGTAGGGCCTCTAATATTGTACTAAAGTTATTGTCTCTCTTCATGATCCACTCAGCCGCACGGCTTCTTACTTGTTTGGATATCCCTTCCACAGCATTTTTGTTGAACAAAAGAGGGGCCCTTTTTGCCAGCTCTTTTCCTCCGCTTCGGCGTCGAAGGTATTTTCCTGTGACAGAGGCCCACGCGAGCCACTTGCCTCTCGCATAAGTGAGATTATCCTGTGACGGAGGGTCGTGCGAGGCTAAACGGTGCGGTTAGTCAAAGCACCCACAGTAAACAAGGCTAATATAGACAGTAATAAAGAAATCATAAATTGCGGTCTGACGACCGGTACGTTACCTATTAGTCATCAGTACCTTATACGGACATAAATCATGGCAATAAGACATAATATGTATAGTTACTTGACTACCTAATAGTCATTGACGGAACCAGCTACTAAAATTGAGGCACTAACATATTCGTAGCGCGAGTCGACACGTTCTCTGAGGCTGGACGTGTTTCCGCATGCGATTCCCGCAGCTGATTTCCGCAGGTTGGACTCCAGGGTAGATACGGTACGAACTCAGGACAGCAAAACAGAGCAGTGAAGTAATATCTATTAGATAGTTTCTATAACTACATCATGATTTTAAACGGTGATGACAAGTTTCCCGTCTGGCGACGGTGTAATAAAGTTAAGCATACCCCATTAACAAAGAGGGTTACTTATATAATATATTTATGCATGTACACATTGAAATACATGGTGTGGGGTGCGTCGCATAGCTCTTGCGGCACACCAGTAAAAGTCTACTCGACTGCGGTCAAAAAGTTATAACGGTATATCACACGACATGCAGTGCGGTGGTTGAAGTCCACTTTTGCGTGGTTGGCAGATCCGGTGAGTCATCCACCAAGAAACATTGCTGCTCTACATTATGTAGAATTTACATATCGGGCCACAAGGGCCCTCCCACAAAACTTCCTCTTATAGGTGTTCGGAAATGGGAACCATAACTTTTAGGCCATCCGGGAGCATCCAAAATTTTATATGCGGGTTAGCCGAGAACTGCTTTTACGTGTGGGTGATCTCAAAGCCGTAAGGAACCACGGGGGATGTTCTGTATCTTTCTTATCCGCATGTATTCCAGTCTATTCATCTAATACACACCTCCAGTCAGCTCTCGACTCTCGGCCTCCACGTCGACGATGCTCCTGATCTTCGAATTTCACCCCCTTTTGTACTTGCTGGGACTGGCTGCCTCAACCAATCAGAGGCCGATGTACCAGCCAATCAGCGTACTAGAATACTGTGACGAGTACACAAATAACTATGTATTTATATATGTATAGATATGTGAAGTGACGTAGCAGGTCATGTGTACACAAATCACTGTGTATTTAGCTATATATATATATATATATATATATATATATATATATATATATATATATATATATATATATATATATATATATTGGTACTGGTAGGATTCCCGCCTATATATATCTACGCGATTACGACGTTGTCGCAATATTTTAAAGAATATTTTGATTGGGAGCTTCGACGATAACTCGGCCATTTCTGGACCGATTTTAAAATGGTTTACAGTTTTCTAAAGCTCGTCAAATTCTGGTCTTGGTTGATACGACGAAGATAAATGAATTATAAGTATTTACAAGTACCAACTCGGTACACTATAGGTACACACTCGCTCCTAATCCTGACACGCGTGTCGTCTAGGTAGTGTGAGAGTGCTCGCATCACGCGTTCTAACGAAATGCCTCTCGTATAGGCGTATACACGCTTATTGCTCTACCCAGTGGGGTCCGCTTTTGGGAACGAATCCAGGACGGGCGGCTGGGCAGTACCCACCTGGTCGATCCTCGCTACACCACCCCATCCTAGTTTGACACCCCATGACAAACGATCACGCCTCGCGGATCGAGCGCGCGGACGCACGCTAGGCGGGAATTATAGACTTCCCGGGTAGCCGCGTGTTCTGAGAGCCGTAGTAACGCGTGAGACGCATGTTTTCAGAGAAAGAGCACATAGAGGTGCCAAAGAGGTCCGTGCGTGCGTGCGTGCGTGCGTGCGTGCGTGCGTGCGTGCGTGCGTGCGTGCGTGCATGCGCGCGCATACATTTAGGTTTGATTTTTTAGCTGGAATTATTTTTCCAGGTCTTTCTTTTCTTGGTTTATTTCTTGGTGCGTGCATACGTTTTATTATTATTATTATTATTATTATTATTATTATTATTATTATTATTATTATTATTATTATTATATTATTTAGATCAATGATCACCTAAACAATTGCTCGCATGGGTGTTCTCTTGGATGCGGATAATTATTTTTCCGCAGAGAACACCTAAACTCCAATGTACCACAATTACAATATAATGACAGTATGTTATAATTATGTAACTATACCGTTATGAGTATCACAAATTTAGTTTTAATTACAAGTGCATCCCTGGTAAATAAAGGGATGCACGTTATGCATATGGATTAATTATATTTATGCATCCACTAATATATGCGGGGATGCATAGAACAGCTCTCGCTGCTAAAAATCCCCCCCCCCCCCCCCCCCCCGTCGTACTGGTTAAAAATAATAAGAAAAATAGCAAAATGATTAAATATAAAAAGACTAGTTTATCAGGCAGCCTCAGCGTAGCTGAGACTTCATGACAGGATTATGACATTATTTCGCTGCGGTGCGTTGTGTACTTACGTCGCACACAACGTATTTACAATGCAGGGATCCGCGGCGATCATTTTGTGTGAGACACAGCTCTGCAAGCATACTGCGCAGCTATGTAGGATGACCGTGGTCATCCTAGGGACCGGGTGTCAATTGTTAAAACATATATAATAATAAGAATAGTACTTCAAAAATAAAAATAATAATAATGTAGTATTCCATGATTCGCACAACTAATGATAAATTCTGCTGCATCTGTGGCAGAAATGCCCACAAATATCTGCTGCGAAGTTCCCCCAGCGAGTCTGGGTACCACGGCTTGTAGTGGAGGGTCATGGCGGGTGTTCTTCAATAGCTGATATTTCACCGCTATAGACGGCCCTATTTGAAATGTTCGTAGAAGTCTGTGCTGCGGGAGTTTCTGTAGAAGTGCTAATAATGTTCGTAGTGGCGACTGGTGTCATGTGAAGCGGTGCTGGCGTGGTGAATGTTGTCATGAATGTTCTCGTCGATGTTGTTGCTGTTGTCTGTGTGGCGGGTGTGTCGAGTGTGGTGAGATGTATGATTGACCCCGGAAGTGATGCTGCTGTGGCTACTGCTTGTGAGGCGAGCTTCCTGAGTTTTGTGGACTTTAATAACTGACTGGCGGTGGTTCTTGGTACTGGTAGGATCTCCTGTGAGTGCGCGAGTCGCTTTCTCCCTGCATACAGTCATTCTGGCGTCATGGATTTGCGGATGGCTGGATCTGTAAGTGAACTGCTATGCGGATGCAGTGTGAAGATGCTGGGTGTGGTGGCGATGGTGACTGACTGCTCCATGCGGCGGATCTCCTCGTCAATTATGAGACCACTAGGAGATGGAGATCGTGAAAAGTTCTGTAAACCAACGTCTGGCGGAGACGTGATTACCACTGCTATTGGTTGGCCAATCATGGGTGTCGATGTTGCTGTGGGTGCGGATGCGGTGGCTGATGCTGATGATTTGTGGGTGGTGGATGGTGAGGTGATTGTGGGTGCTGCCAGACTGGAAACTGCAGGTGATGTATGGGTTGTTCCTGTTGCCAGAATGGATGTTGTGACATAATGATTAAACGAGTGACGTGTTGCTGCTACAGTGGCTGGAGTTACTGAACGGTGGCGTGTGCTTTCTGGTTGTCGATGTGTTGTGTGTTTCGTTCTGGCCATCTTCGTGGTGGGAAGTACCTCGAGCGGAAGCCTGGTCTCGAAACAAGTGGCAAGCACTTCAATGTCCTCGCTTTCTTCTCCTGGTGTTATCGTCACTACCAGAACACGGTGCTTATATCGTAATGCGCGAGTTACACCGTAGTGGGTTGCGGGGTAAAAATACTGACAGCACACACAAAAAGCACGCTGCAAAATATGATCTCCATTTACATGTAATGTCAAGTCGGAGTTACGGGTGAAGGTGCAGGTACACTGTTGTCCATTGGGCTGAAGCTCTACACACGGATACTTCTTCTTGGATGAAGCAGGCACTGACTCTTCCGATGTATCAGACAAGACCAAGTCCTCGTGGAGAGACATCTTATTCCTGCATGATGATTGCGGTGCGGGCAGCCCAATCTAATTCTAACTCCCTATCTCTTCATAAAAACTTTCCAGGCCTAGTAATTATAGTAATGAAATAATAGTAAGAATATTTTAAAACAGAAGAATTTGGTTTTCGACACGAAAGAAGCCTAATGCTATGTGTTCTTCCCTGGTGTCAAGTTTTGACGGGAAGATGAAGTTTCAGTGCGTGATTCTCCTTTTTATACGATTTGGTGATGTCACAGGTGGGCGGATGACCACACCCGAAAGTCTGAGGGTGATTCGGCCACGCCCTATATGGAAAGTTTTAACTCATATATTCCTGGGGTCGGATGAATTATTCCTCCCATAAAAAGGGAGTACTTTTAATTATAAGAAGAATTGTATATCACCTTCGTCTTTAATCTGCGGGAAAACAATTCTCCGATCAACATAAAAACTCGGACCTACTTATTCCCGTGGAAGCTCACCTTTTAATTCGCTAAATAGTATTAGTAAAAGTGCAAACCTAATACTATACTTTGGCTTTCCCGGTATTTCCAGTTGCGGCGGCATCTATCCTCTAACAGTATACAAACTTTGACCATTTTCCCCGACCTTGCCTGCAGGGCATCTCCGACAAACCGCTTCCAAAAATTTGCAGAGACTTGTAGTGCCCTGGGTGTGGACTGTCATCCAAATACCATGTGTGTCCACTTGCTGAGACAGGATGGACCAAAAATCTCAGCAGCCTGAACAATACGCTGAATAGACGGTAACACAGTAGGATGTTAATTCATCCTTCATTAGACACGGAGGCCTTCAGTATCTCCTCAGCCCTATAGAATGATTTTATGTGCCTCCGGACTCTCGCGAGCCCACTGCCGCCTGTTCACACCACCCTTCGAGGAGCCTAGCCCTCTCTGGTAGCGTGATGCGGTTTCACAGATTGGTTGCTTATAAACTCGCCTCTCTTAATTTCAGGCTGGAGCGCCCGATTGGGTGTGGGAGCGCATGGTTACGTCAGCGGCAATTGCTCTGACTCACCACTCTCGCCTCCTCCATCATGCTGTGGTAGTCGTGTATTTAGGCGGCTCTTGTTTAAAGCCCTAGATCCAATTAGAAAAGAAATAGAAGTAAAAGTCACGTGTTTCTTGAAAACACGTGGTTGATCAGAAACTTTGATATTGTTTACGTCAATGGCGGGGCATTGATGCTGATAAATATTCGTCGTTGGTGCGAAAGATGGAAATATATGTTTTAATCTCTGTTCCTCAAAACAGCGTCACTATATTGCACGAGTGTTTATAAATGCGTCTTGCATGTCTGTAGATAGGTAATTCTCAGCCTGTGTTGATTTGCGGCTGGAATGCAGGTAAGATAATTTTTGAAATTCTCCCTGATATTATGCTGTCAAAGTTTTGATGCCGCTTTATCGGCCCGTGCGCTAATGATCTGTATACATGGTAGAACGATGGTGTTCTTAATCAAAACGATGACAATAAAACTGTATGTAATTTATTGTGCAGTTTAAACGGTCCCATGTCTTGTGGCAAAATCAAGTTACTGATTCCGTCAAGCTGGGCCGTGTTTCCCGAGCGGGTGGGCTGCCAAGCAGCCTCCATTATAGGTAGGACTAGCCTCACCCCTACCCTGACCACACATGTTTATAATTACACTACAGGTCGGAAACGCAGTTTACAGTTTACAATACAGTGTCTGTGTTTCTGTCGTGATAGTGAATTTGATTGATACGCATAGCTGGTTATTTGTGGATGAGTCTTGCGCTGCGGTGAAAATGCAATGTTTTTATTACAGCTGGGGTGCGAGGGTGGGGGTGGGGGTGGGGGGTGTTGCTGTGGTGCGGTGTCAAGTTTATCGGACATGATGTACTTCGCTCTGTAATGGCCGAGCCCGAGGGCAGGACAGAGTTACTTTAGAGTGCGGATGACGATGAAGGATGCTGTCGTAACTTTGATCAATCCATTATCGAATTCAACTTTTCGGTAGCAAATTCCTACTCATGACTGACGACAGACTGTGGGCATCTTGCTCTCTTAATAATATTGACTGTTATTACATGTGGATGATATGTAATATTTTATCTGTTTCTGTACAACGTTTCTGGTGGGGGGGGGGGACAGGGCGGGAGGGGGCGGGGGCGGGGTTTAGATAGGTTTTTCTCCATGGCGCGTACTATAGATGGCTGTGGTGTATTCCTTCTATCCGTATGATCAGTTTCTCCATAACTGGACAAGAGGTGATTGCGGGAGAATGTTGGCTGGTGTTGATGCCGATCGTGTCTTGTTGTCGGGAGATCCGGCCTGCTGTATGATGCTAATGTAATGCGAAGTGGGCATATTCCAGGTTTCCATGCTGGTGAATGCTGAGTCTGTTGCTGTTGCGGGATATCGGGTTTGCGGGAAGTTAACCACCCCCCCCCCCCCCCCCCGCCCCCGTCCCCCGCATCTGTGCGGGTGGTAATGGTGCGGAAATTTATGTCTCTAACTTTTTCTAATTTAAAAGGCTAGGTGCTACTAAGCGATGTGGTAGCTGATGATGAGTGTCTCTTACTCTTAACATAACCGAGGATGTATGTGAGGTGCGCGCAATGATGAATTAACGTATCCAGCCTTGCGGGAAAGTGTGTTCTGTATGTGAATGGCATTCTGTATGTGGTGTGGTGTTCTGACTGCTCACGGGGGGGGGGGGGGGGGGGGGGGTGAGGGGGGGGGGCGTATGGATAGGGAGGCCGTTGGATGTGGGATGGTGGTTATCTCCCATTACACGACGGTTGGTACCTTGTCATAGTTTTTAGGTACCAGAAAAATTTGAGCCGAGAGTCTGCTGAACAAGCTGCTTCCCTGCTCACCGCAGGGGGTTGATTGGTCGATATGGTGTGGAATGCCACCCCCTCTGTAACAGCAGTCTCTCTCATATCTAAAGATTGACGGCCAATAGACGATGAGTGGAGTGTGAAATGGACTGGGTCGATGATGTCCGACCTTGGTGTGTAGATGAGGGACGTGAGTTGGATCTGGGGCGGTGGTGTGACTATGGATATGGGTGTCACTTGGGTGGAAAGTGGTCTCGTGATTTTGGGGCTTGGTTGGGTACACCGAGTTGTGCGGTTATGCTGTTCTAGACACGCCAAGGTCTCATCTGGCCTCTTCAGTTTCATGCTATTCATTACATGTTCCACCCCGCAGGAAGCATGGCTTGGGTCTGCCTCAGCCTTTGCTTGTGGTAACTCTATAATGGGGGGTATAGAATGAAGTGGGTGGGAACGGGGAGAGGTCAGCGGAACAACTTTTCCATCCATCCCCTTGGACAAAGCAAATGAGAAAGTCTTCAGATACGACTTCCAGATCGAGTAGACCCGTGCTGAGAAGGGAGAGGACAAGTATGTATCTCATCATCGTCCTCAGCGTTAGCCGCTTGGTCACCAGACTTCTGGCTTGGTAGAAGAAGGGTCGAACAGGCACTGTGGTGCTCTGCGCTAACATTGGGAATACTAGTCTCCATAGATTCTTCTGTCTGGGTACCTGTGTCACAGAGAATGCCCAGCCCAAGCTCTGGTGCAGGGTCGTCCTGAGACAAGGTTTTAGTCAATTGAAGTAGATGACTGAGGTCAGGCTATCTGAAGCACGGATATGGTAGGTCACGTCCGACGTCTTACCTACTACCAAATAGGGGCCTTTCCACTGGTAACTCAGTTTACTTGGCACATTTGCAGGTCGTCGCGAATTATGAACCCATACTATCTTTCCTGCTTCATATGGATCTCCATGCACCCTCCGGTCATGCCACATCTTTTGCTGCCGGTGTTCAGTGGATAATGTTGCTCTCACTAACTCATGGGTCTGTTCTATCCGCTGCCGCATGAGTTCGATGTAGAGAGAAGGTGAATTTTTCTCCCCTTGAATCCGGGGAATGGCCAGATCCAGGGGCAAGACTAATTCATGGCCTAACATTAACCGAGCAGGGGTATAACCCATGCTGGAATGTACGGAAGTGCAGTAAGCCACGAGCACATATGGGAGTCGTAGATCCCAATCTTGACAATCAAGGCGTGTTTCTTTCGTCAACATCTCTGCCAGCATACGGTTGAATCGCTCCACCATAATGTCGATGCGCGGATGATATGGTGTTGTTCTAGTCTTGACGATATGAAACAATTTGCAGAGCTTGGAGATCAGCCGGCTCTCAAAATTACTCCCTTGATTGGAGTGTAGCTCATAGGGCATACCGAAATGGCAGAACATATTGCTCACTAGGACTTACACTACTGTGGATGCCGCTTGGTCCGGTAAAGCAAATGCTTCTACCCACTTCGTAAAGTAATCTTGTAATACGAGGATGTACTTGTTTCCTTCACCCATCGTATTCAAGGGTTCGAGCACATCAATAGCCACTCGCTCCCACGGTGCACCAACTATCTTAATTTGAAGAGGTGTGGAATGGTGCTGGTCTTTGGCATGGGATACATTTGGCAACCCATGCCTTCACACTATCGCGAATCCTGATCCAGTGGAATCTTTGTTTTATCAGCATAACTGTCCTTTCAATGGCTAAATGTCCCACGTAATCATGTAGTTGAGATAGAATCGTTTCACGATAACATTCCGGAATCAGCAGACGGTTGTTGATGTAGAGAACGTTATTGTAAAGGTGGCATTCTCCAAACCGCTGGTAGTTGTACTTTGCCATTGCAGATAAAGGTATGACAGTTTCCCGGGGAGGATGTACCCCCTCCTGGATCCACACGTATATGTCGTGTTTGCACGTCGGTTGCTTGGTCATGTGCGCTTTTCTCCAGATTCCACTTTGCGCACCACAATTCCGAGAACTCCGGAGATGGCTGTGTTGAATGTGTCACGGTTGCGGCCTCTTCTTGTTCACCCTCGAGCCCAAATCGGCTAGCTCGCAGGGGTCCATCAGGTCGTTCCGGCACGAAATGCCCGGCCATCGCGCCACATGTGCATGATGAACGAGGGGGCTGGCTAGCTCCGAGTCTCGGGGTTCTGGATCCTGTGTGACGTCACTCCGCGAAATACATAGACCGGCTCCTAAGGCCGGTGGAACTCAATCATTCTGGTGGGGCCGTGCGACCATTGCCGCTGAGATTGAACTGCACAGTATCATCCCAGCTGTTGGTGTCACCAGTATGTCTTTTCATGTTTATTTGGGATTATGGAGAATGAACTATAAAAAGATGTATCTATTTATTCAAACAAGGTGAATTGTTTGACAGTAATGTGGGGTCGCCGGAGGTACCACATAGATTCATAAATCCGCAGAGGCATCCCCGCAAGGGAAGCATCCACACAACAAGGTCACTGATTAACTTACTATAAGCCATTATACCTTCATTATACAAATAAAGAGATTCCTGATGTTGCGAGAGGGGAGGGCCTCATGCCGGTCTCCGTCACCTAGATGTTTTCATGATGGTGCGAGAGGTAGTAGCCTCCCATGGGCCGCCGTCCAGAACATCTCGCTTATGCGAGAGGCAAATTCCTCGCGCGGGCCTCCGTCACAGGAAAATGCCTTCGACGCCGAAGCGGAGGAAAAGAGCTGGCAAAAAGGGCCACTCTTTTGTCCAACAAAAATGTTAGGGAAAAAGACCATCCTAGTGAAAATATAATTAACGCGATGCATACTGGTTTACGTGAAGACAGAGTGAGCGATTCCCGAAGGAGTCACAAGTCCCCGTCTTATGTTATTCTAAGATACTGTATTGGTGGGTGCCGCTTTTATTTATGCTGGCCTTCTGCTATTCCTAACCTACCATTTAGGTGTTAGAAACAGGAACTAGTTTTGGCCGCAAGTGGCAGAGATTCCCACCTATCATTAGATATGGCCATCCAATGGGCACAGACGCCCTGCTTCCTGTAGGTTGCTTTCGAAAGCATCTACCTCCATGGATAGCAAGCGTACATGTTACTTCACAACATATCCGAACTGGGTGAGAATCCGGATACCCTGTTCTGTAACCACGTAAAACATCACTGGACGATGGCTACATTTTACACAAGCAAATTTAATGACTGACATATCGCTACGGTGGTAGAGAGACGAATATCCACTGCGAGTGCCCTTCCTGTGAGGGCGTGGCAGATTCCAAGATCTTGCGCAGACACTACAATGAGTTGGGTGGAGATACGCGTCTCGTCCGTCACGAGTCCTATGGACCTAATCTTTGACCTGATGTTAGGTTTATATTTCAATATGCCCAATATGCACTGCAGGCCCGGAATAAAATATCATCCTAAAATAATAACTATATGTTTTTGCAGCGCTTTCCTTCTTTGGCAAAGTATCTAACTATCAAGTATCCGAGGATACGGGGGAGATGTATGTGAACCCGTACTTTGGCAATCAGCGCTCGAAAACCTCTGATAGTTTCCCAGAGTCGGATCAGTCCAACGTGCAGGTGGGGTATCCAAACAATTAAGAAGCCTTACGCCTTAGTGGGGCTAGATTACCGCCGGAAAAGAGATGTACACTATATGTCTCGTATCAAAGAGGTTGTCCCTAACCACTTTAACCTATCCTATCGAGTTGAATAGTAAGGTTAGTCGGTAGCATGCCAGGCTCCACTATGTAGAGCACGGTCAGCAACCTCAGTGTAAAATTATTGATGCCGGGAATAAGTGATGCATATATTGTTGCTGTTTAGTATTTTCTAGCATACTGCGGTCCTACATTTTCTACAAATAAGCAAAATATATCAACTGAATGGCTAACTGCCATATACATAACTAACCAATGCAATAGAACAATATCACAGTTTTTACATAATGATTAAGTGAGGTAGTAAGTATATAATATGTCAATAACCTAAACGGTGCGATTAGTCAAAGCACCCACAGGAAACAAAGCTAATATAGACAGTAATAAAGAAATCATAAATTGTGGTCCGAAGACCGGTATGGTACCTATTAGTCATCAGTACCTTATACGGACGTAAATCATGGCAATAAGACATAATATGTATAGTTACTTGAATACCTAGCAGTCATTGACGGAACCGGCTACTATGTGCAACTGAAATTGAGGTGCTAACATATTCATAGTGCGAGTCGACACGTTCTTTGAGGCTGGACGTGTTTCCGCATGCGATTCCCGCAGCTGATTTCCGCAGGTTGGGCTCCGCATGTTGACTCCAGGGTAGATACGGTACGAACTCAGGACAGCGAAACAGAACAGTGAAGTAATATCTATTAGATAGTTTCTGTAACTACATCATGATTTTATACAGTGATGAAAAAGTTTCCCGTCCGGCGACGGTGCAATAAAGTTAAGCATAACCCATTAACAGAGAGGGTTACTTATATAATATATTTATTCATGTGAACATTGAACCACACGGGGTGGGGTGCATCACATATCTCTTGCGGCGCACCAGGCAAAGTCTACTCAACTGCGGTAAAAAACTTATAAAGTTATATCACATGACATGCAGTGCAGTGGTTGAAGTCCACTTTTGCGTGGTTGGCAGATCCGGTGAGTCATCCACCAAGAAACATCGCTGCTCTACATTATGTAGAATTTACATATCGGGCCACAAGGGCCCTCCCGCAAAAGTTCCTCTTATAGGTGTTCGGAAATGGGACTCATAACTTTTAGTTTATTATTGCTCGTGGATGGCCGTCCAGGAGCATCCAAAATTCTATGTGTGGGTTAGCTGAGAACTGCTTTTATGTGTGGGTGATCCCAAAGCCGTAAGGAACCGTGGGGGGATGTTCTGTATCTTTCTTATCCACAGGTACTTCGGTCTACTCGTCTAATCCACACCTCCAGTCAGCTCTCGACTCTCGGCCTCCACGCCGACGATGCTCCTGATCTCCGAATTTCACCCCCTTTAGACTTGCTGGGACGTCAGAACTGGCTGCCTCAACCAATCAGAGGCCGATGTACCAGCCAAACAGCGTACTAGAATACTGTGACGCATACACAAATAACTATGTATTTAGATATGTGTAGATATGCGAAGTGACGTAGCAGGTCACATGTACACAAATCACTGTGTATTTAGCTATATATATATATATATATATATATATATATATATATATATATATATATATATATATATATATATATATACACGCGATTACGACGTGTCTTCGAGGAAGCGTCAGAGTATGTGCATGCAATGTGCAATGCCTCTCGCATAGGCTTATACACGCTTATTGCTCTACCCAGGGGGGTGCTTTTGGGAACGAATCCAGGACGGGCGGCCAGTACTCACCTGATCGATCCATGCTACACCATCTTGGCTACGCTAAGTATGGTCTTGATTAACAAATTTGCCTCGACCGACGCAGTGAGGGGTGAACTGGGGCTGTTCCCTCTAGGGTTGCCGTCATATCTTCAATCCTAAAATACAAGAGCCATCTAGAAGACATGCCCAAAGACTCCTTGCTGAGTAATGCCTCTGGTAGTAAAACTTTTAATTGCTTTTGGGATCGTGACGTAATACTTCAATGATTCTGTGGTTGACATCTGTGGGTCCGTGGTTGGGAAGATTAAAATGTTGTGCTACAGGTGTGTCTTTGTTGTTTTTAATATCCCTGAACACAGTGCATGCAAACATGTACGCACGCTTCTACAATTAGACAAATTGGAAGCATGCATCACTATCAACAAACCACCCGCCAACCTAAGCTGCATCGGTTAGATATGTTCCACCATCTGATAACAGAGATTTAGTTAAAGAATGGCATGACGTCACACCTGAAATTACATCACAAGTACATATGACGTTGCCCTACACCAACGTCCCCACACACATACTCAAATTAGTCATTAACAAGTAATGGACAAATTCGTGTGTCCTCTCTGCACGGCATCCTTCGCCCACAGAACTTCTCGCCGACGTCATATCAGGACCATACATGAGAAAAACGGTTTCTGGTTCTGCGAAATCTGCAATCACCACTACAGTAGGACAGAAGATTTCCGAAGACACCTTGGTGATATACACAAAATCTTCCCAACTACAGCAGAACTGATCATCACATCCAACAACGTAGATAGGACCATCAACCAAGCGGCAATAGACGTAGTTCTAAGACAGAGCCTGCACCACTCACCAGCACCGCCAACATTTCCTGTCGGGCCACGATCAGCTTCAGACCACAGTTTGAATGGTCGTATCTCCCGATCAACATCTTGGAATTAGAGAATCCACCAAATTATTCCTCTCCACTTTCGAGCTGCAGAGAAACACCAAACTCAAACTTGATTAGTGGCGCCACACCCCCTGCGGTGTTCGATCCAGGCTTTAACAGTCCTGACTGCAGGGTCTCAGGACCAACACTTGAGGACGATCTCCTAGAGGATAACAACACCCTGTCACTCGAGGACCCCTTCCTCCGACTCTCACTAAAGAATGAGGAAATTGATTTTCTCATTCCTGAAGAAGAGGCGAGCCGTGAAGAGGACGCCCTGTCTGCAGACAATCTGCTCCTCATCCTGAACCAACTGGACTAGAGGTAAGAAAATTATTATTCTCTGCCTCCTCTTGATCTACTAATTAAAACATCCAAAAAACATGGATGATAAGATGTATGACTTATATATCATTTCTCTCTGATGAGTATAACCAAACTTGGTACGAAACGCTATGAGTCAGGATAACACTGGAAAGAATACATTAACTAGTATTCGATAGCCAATCTTACTCCCGCTATACTTCTCCATTAGACCATGATCATGGATACTCAATAAATTTACACTAAATTTATTAAGACAGCCCTAATAGACATTAGATTCCAGCTGCACAAACACGGCTGTATCCAAACATAGAAAGATGCTACCGGCTACACCACACTGTAAACCGGCTACACCTTTCAAAGTTTTTACATTAATCCGGCTACAGTAGCTACCTCACCGGCTACACACCAAGCCAATCCGGCTACGGGATGACCCAGCTACTGTAGCTACCTCCACTGGCTACACACCCAGCCAATCCGGCTACGGGATGACCCAATCTCGGCTACACAACTTGAAAAACCGGCTACACAAAGCCATAATCCGGCTACAAAATGTCTATCCCGGCTACAAAATCAAAATCCTGTCACACCCCAATGTGTAGCCGCATCTGGAAAGTATAAAAGGAAGACGCAAACTGTGTATTATTATTATTATTATTATTATTATTATTATTTTATTTTTTTTATTCTGCCGCAAAAACTTAAATGTCTTCTTCTCCCATACCGGTAAGTGGACTGGACTGAAACTTTGTAGGATGTAACTATGCCCTAACCTCTTTAAAGTTTGAGGACATAACCTTGCTAGGTCACATGGTTTGGCGGCCATCTTGGAATTTATGCAAAGATTTGTGCATATTTAACAATCTTCTTCTATGAAACCGCTGCCTGTATCGGATGGCAACCCAGTTTATCATAATGTAGTAACTTAACTACGTATAAAAGGTTACTCACCCAACAGAGGTCTTGAATCGGCCAGTGGAACCAGTGGCAGATGTGCACGGTTCAGGTTCCAAGGTACGACTGCCGGGCGTCCGTAGAAACGGCGGGAATCAGCTAGCCCGGCAGCCGCGAAACCCGAACTGCGGAATTGCGGGATACCGCCAGCACCACACTCTCCCCAGTTTATAAAAACATGCTTGTTTAATTAAAAATCTTATCTTTTAATTAAAAATCTTATCTAAAAATCTACTCTTTTAAAAATCTGCACACCATAAAAACACACAGGCATTGACGCTCAACTGCTAAAGGTAGCATCAGAAATTGCCAATTAAAAAAATATAGGTGTCGATCCATCTAGAAGGAAGGAGCGGTTAATAATAAAACAGATGGATAGATCAACAGCTGCCGGACGAGGGCCAGCGTCACAGATTTAAAAATAGTATAGCATCCTAACTAAAATTAAGGACAGTGGTTTTCCACCACAGTAGAAAACTGACAGAATTGACGGAATTGCCGAATTGATAAAGAAGTAATAAAAATAATCTCACATGAATTTAGTTGGAGTGTTATTTGAAATTAACGTATGTGAGATTCGAGGAAAACCTATGAATATTGCAATTTTTTTTTTTAAATTTAGTGAATATTTTTAACCGTAACCTTTTTGATATACCTCTTATATAATTGAAACGGATCTGAATCCACAAATTTAGGAAATCCGGAAAACCACTATCCCTATCACAATACAGATATCTGAATGAAGCTAAACGGAACGGATAATACAGCAGAAGAAAGAAACATATGAATTTGCGCTATGACTAACGCGCCAATTACTTCGCGCATTAGGAAATGATAAGCGTAAGAAATGCATCTGTACGATTTATGCAGTCTTTGCTAAATGCATATTATAAATATGCTGTCATATGCAAGACTTCTGCATTATAGAGTAATGCACATTATAAATATGCCTGAGTTATGCATTATAGAGTAATAATGCATCATTGCATCATTTTTACATGTAATTGCTACACGTTTAATAAATGAAATACCTAGGTATGGCAGTATATAATATGTTGGCCTAATATAAAATATCTGAACGGACCTATGTAGAATTAATATACCTGGGCTATCCTATAAAATATCTGTGCTGACCTAATAAAACCATATATAATATATTTGAGCTACCCTATACAATATCTGAGCTGACAAATGTAGAACTGGCATTAAATAGCTAACCTATACAGGATTTCACTATACATAGATGAGTTTGCATCATAACATATGATGCATATACTTATAAAAGCGTGTACATGGATTTAATCCATATACACATAACAGAGAGCATTATTATGACCACACGTCATGACGGACAATAATTGCAGTTAACAATACAATGCGTATGATTAATGTGTAACAATTTACACATCATTTGACAACGCATATCTGTAATGGGCGATCAAGAAATGCGTAAATATAACCACGCATTACTACGCGCAATTATTCACGCGTCATTTGAAAAAACGCGTAATTATAATAACGCGTTCTGTGAGTCATACAGCGATGGACCCCTGTTGGTTTTTGGTATCTCACGGAGTATTATTGCTGGAAAAAGCCACTATGTGCTTATGTGTCCAACTAATTTAGTGTCCCAAAACTTACAAAAAATAGAACATCACGATTTTGCTGTTGCTGAAACTAAAGCTAAGATGGAAACGGAACATAAGCCAATGATTATACATGTTTTCCGGACAAGTTGAATGTCTTCAGTGTCATGCAGCATATTAAAATTTGAAGTCATAATTTCATATCATCTGGATTACAGTAATTCTTTTAATGTTGAATTACTGTTACCATTGTACATTATCACATTACTATTGTAGTACTGTACTACGACCGAAAAGCTAACTGCAGTCCGCAACAATACCATGACCAAATGAATCCGTAATAAGACGAAACCAGAGGAACGTTTATTCAGGTGGACAAGTAGGGTCCATGAAGACTTATATAGTCTAATTCACGAATGCTTAAAGATCATTATAATACATTTCATAATCTAGGAACCTGTTAGGAAGACGGCACTGCCTTCCTGTTCGACTCTGAATGGTGTGAGTTTGGAGTTGGTCATCTCTAGGAGATGTGTGATGTATTTCCCCTCGGACCTGACACCTCATGCGCCTAGGGGATAAAGGGTGATGCGGTTCCCCTCGGACCTGACACCTCATGCGCCTAGGGGACGTGTTATGCGTTTCTCCTCGGACCTGACACCTCATGCGCCTAGGAGAGTGATGCTGTGTTTGTGGGACGGGTAAAACAGAGTCGATATCCAGGTCATCTGTCAAAACAGCATCTAGATCATTATGCAGAATTGATGAGGATGGATCAATACCATATGGAATGGTTTCATCCGAATCCTCTTCAAAAATGGAAGCACGGTTATCATCAGATAACCTAAGGCCATTATCGGGGGATAATAAGTCATCATCATCGCCATGATCTTCAGAGCTTATAGCACGTCTCATTCGCAATATCCAGAGAGGTAAATCACGATCTCTGCACAGCTTTAATCTATCATGGTGAACAACTAGTTCCCGGCGTTGGTTTTTGATCCCAAACAGTGCTTCTGACAACTTTTTATAAATAATAAATCGACCAGTCCAAGGAGGTTGTAATTTACTGGACTGGCCTATTTTAGTTGCAGAATTAGCAAGATAAACTACATCACCAACATGATAGGCATGCTCATGCAAACGTAGATCATACTCTTTTTTCTGGCGCTTCTGAGCCATTTTAAGGTTATCCCGTGCTATCTCATGAGTTTCATGCAACGTTTGCTGTAACTGTTGGACGAAGTCACTGGCATCTGAAGGGGCATTCTCTGTAGTCGCAGACGCAGGGCATTTGCACATTATGTCAATAGGCTGTAGTACTTCTCGACCAAGCATCATCATGTTGGGAGTATACCCCGTCTGTCGGCTTACAGTAAATCGTATAGTTCCAGCGATGAAAGGAATACACTTGTCCCAATCTTTCTGTCTGTCATGCTCTTGCAGGTAACACCATATACACTGCAAGACAGTACGGTTTATACGTTCAATCTGTCCATTCGAACATGGTCTATAAGCTGTGGTGCGTGTTTTTGAAATCTCCAGTAGATGGCACAGTTCCTTAAATAGGTTGCTCTCAAAGTTACGACCCTGGTCGGTGTGTAAGAAATATGAACAGCCAAATGTGGTGACAAAACGCTCCACATACGTTTTGGCTACCAGTTCTGTCCCTTGTTCAGGGAGCGCATAGCACTCAACCCATTTAGTGAACTGATCTATGATCATCAACACGTATCTATTTCCCAGTGTAGATGTGATAAAGGGGCCCAAAATGTCCATATATACCCGTTCCAAGGGAAACCCAGCATGGAACTCGCCCAGAGCAGCTCTAGGTCGGATGGAAGCTTTTTTGCTACAGCTACAAATCCGACAGGATTTCACATACCCACCACATCACGAGAGTATCCGTGCCAGATATACTTAGCCTTCACTCTCTCTAATGTCTTCTGCTCACCCATGTGACTGGCAAGCTTGGAATCATGACAATTTTCCAAAACCAGCTTCTGGAGAGACTTTGGGACTACCAGCAGATTCTGTGTGGTATTTGCTTCTACCCAGAGATAGTGCAAAATGCTATCGACAAAAATCAATTGATCACAATGAGCCCACCAAAACTTGACAGCTGGACTAGCTAAATATAGCTCCGCGTCAGAAGGTGTGTGTGACTGCTCAATCCATGATACAACTGTCTTCAGATCAGGATCCTCCAACTGACGCTCCCTTAGATTTTCTGAAGAGAATGCGTCTAACCAGTTTGACCTTCCGATAACCTGGTCTGTTTGGGGGACACCATTCAGCAGTCCATCTGGATCGTCGCTGTCTGTGTCGCTGTCTGATAGGTCATTATTACTCAGTTGAAGGGCCCTTATGGTTTGAAAAGCCAAAGGAATTACATCATCAACATCTTGTTCAAATTGAGACCATTGCTGCTGAAGCTTGGTACAATATTTGCACCCACCACATGGTAACGAACTAAGAGATTGGCCAGCTTTATAACAGTGGCAAGGTGAAAAATCACTTGGAACTCGTGATAGACCATCAGCATTAGAGTGCTGTTTACCGGGCCTGTACTGCATCGTCATATTATATTGGGACAGTTCTTCTAGCCATCTAGCTAGTTGTCCTTCGATGTGCTTGAAACTGAGCAGCCACGTGAGACTGTGATGGTCAGTCTGCACAATAAATGACCGTCCTAGCAAGTACATACGGTACTGCCTAGTAAATGCTACCACGGCCAGCAACTCTTTGCGTGTAACACAATATTTACGCTGAGCCGGTGTCAACATTCGGCTCGCAAAACCAATAAGCACCTCTTTCCCATTCTGAATTTGGGATAACTCTGCACCAATAGCCGCCTCTGAAGCATCCGTATCCAGTATGAAGGTACCATCCGGTGTCGGATAACCTAACACTGCAGGGTTGGCCATAGCACCCTGAAGTGTTTCGAAAGCTACCTGATGCTCTAGAGTCCAGTCATACTCTACTTTGGAACTGGTAAGTGCAGAGAGAGGAGCAGAAATACCAGCAAAACCCTGTATGTGCTCTCGGTGGTAATTCATGAACCCTAGGAAAGATTCCAGCTCTTTCCTGGTCTTAGGAACAGGCCAATTAGCGACGCTTTCCATATTGTTTGGCTTAACAGGGACTCCCTTATCACTCACCAGCTTACCTAAGAAACAGAGTTCTGTACGGAACAAATTACACTTCTTAGGTTTTAATTTAAGGTTGTGCAACAGGAATCGGGAAAGGACAGCTTTCAAGTTGGTCATATGACTGTCAAAGTCAGTCCCTGTCACTACCACGTCATCTAAATACGCAAGACACTCGCACCAGTTAAGACCTTGCAATACCAGCTGAACAACCCTCTGAAAGGTAGCCGGGCTGTTGCACGTACCAAATGGCATCCGGACAAATTCAAAAAGCCCATATCTTGTGATAAATGCGAGCTTGTGGCGGTCCGCTGGGTCAACCTCGACCTGCCAATACCCAGCTGCCATATCAAGTGTGCTGATGAACTTAGCACCACCAAGTGCATCCAGACATGTCTCAATGTTTGGTAGGGGGTAAAGGTCTTTGCGAGTTATACTGTTCAGAGCTCGAAAATCGACGCAGTACCTCACGGTACCGTCTTTCATTTGAAATTCTGTTCTAGGGTCTAAAACCTCCTCAATTTCTGTGACAATACCAAGGTTGTGGTCTTGTTCTAGAGTAATATATTGGGCCGACAGGTTCCTTAACAAAATAGGAATCTGCGAATCTTTGGCAGTGGCCACTGTATGAGGTGTTACCAGACCCTCCAGTTTAGATGAGGGCTGGAGCACAACATCATTCTGTACCTCCCGATCCAGAACACCCGTGGTCTTCACACCCTCAAAAGGACCCACGACCACTTTCTGCTTCAATGTTACCCGAGCTACTTGGGCTTCCTTCCCATGAGCTCTCAACATTGAGGCTTGAATCGGTTCTCCATTGATTGTCAGACACAGTCTAGTCAGATCAATGGTGGCCTTGTGTGCCTTCAAGAAATCCAGGCCTAATATAATCGGATCATTAATATTGGCAAGAAGTACTGGCCAGTTGAACATCATAGAGCCTAATGCAATTGTGACTGGCTCAACACTTTCCGCAGGGATAACATTGTCTCTACCTGCACATTTCAATGCAATAGACTCCAACCTCTTTAAAGGGTAAGGTAATTTATTTGCAAAGAAATTGCCAATTACTGTCACTTGTGCCGCAGTGTCCACCACTGCTTCAACGGAAACACCATTTACTTTAATGGGAATGACTAGTGTCATAGGGGCACGATTAAACTCATACATGCATACATTTCAACTTGCTGGTAATCCCATAAACCAGGACGGTTTACAGACTTCTACAGCCACTGAGGTGGACCTCCCTGTGTTCTTACAGGAGCTGTATGAGAGGTCGACATCGGGTTTATCGGAGACGCAGTCTTCGCAAGTTGAATCCATGTTAATCGAGTATCAGGATGCATTTGCAAAAGATGATCTTGATTTGGGTTTGTTCAAGGGGATAGGACATAAGGTTGACACAGGTAATGCACAACCTGTTCGTTCTAAACTTAGACAAACTCCTCTTGGTTTTTGAAGGAACAGGGATTCAAATGGTGAAGTTGCTCATTATACAGGACCAGAGAATACGCCGGGATATCGATAAATTTCACCGTTTGGCCGTAATGCCTTACTATGTCTATCGCACGTTGATAGTGTTGGCAAATGCGGTCTACCGCGAGTTCATCATCGGCTGTCCTTAAATAGACAAAACCGTCGCCTCGTTTCTCGGTAAGGTCGCACGTTCCGGCCCAGATATAGAAAACGATCCGGTGAAATTTCTGAACGGCGCTGACTATTCTCGACTGCAGAATATTGACCAAGTCTTGTGTAGTACCACCGCTTTTACACCAATACTCAACAAACCCAGTTTGATCAGCTCTTTTCAAAATGAAACCTTTACTTGTACCCAACAAAATCGCTTTGTGGGTAAAGGACTGATCCAACGAAAACTGGGTGCGAGCCAAAAACTCCTCAGATTTAACTTGAAAAGGAGGCATAAGCTGAGTATTGTTTCAACGGAGTAACTAGCAATGTGATTATGAACTTTTTGAATTAATAATAACAAGAAAAAACCCCAAAACAAATAGTGTTCAGCGTAATTAGTAAACCTAATATTACAATTGAAACATATTTGCTAATTAGAAGAGAGATTACCCTCTAATGTTCAAAAAGTTAATAATAATGATAATAATAACAACAAAAGTGATTTATATCACTTCTTTATTTCAAATAATTATGAAATAAACAAAGAAATTGAACTTTGAAAGAAATATCGAAAAACCGACGGTTAAATTACAGCTCAGAATCGCGTGCATATGACACTGAAGACAACTAACAATAACAATCCAGAAACTATAGGGTTGTCATTCCACGGAATACTGACATAGATGATAGGAACTAAGCACGAAAATATACCTCAATTCATTACAGTTCAAATAAATAACATTGAATCTTGAATTTATGACGTATATGACGTATATATGTAAGGTATATTAATCTATATACCCGAAATTTGCATGCTATAGTATAAATAAATAATATATATTTAACTATAACTCACCTATCATCTGTGATTGTTAAATCCTACAAAAATAACTATTAAATAATCAAAATGGCGGCCAGAGTCTGTAAAATTGACGTTCGGGCAGGACTAGAGTAGTCTTTATATTTCCGAGAATTCTATCTTTTTAACAGCAAAATCGTGAGTAGAATTTAGAAATAACTAATAAAAAATTTTTATTTAGGGCCCAAAGTACTCCTGACACCATTTGTAGTAACTTAACTACGTATAAAAGGTTAATCACCCAACAGAGGTCTTGAATCGGCCAGTGGAACCAGCGGCAGATGTGCACGGTTCAGGTTCCAAGGTACGACTGCCGGGCGTCTGTAGAAACGGCGGGAATCAGCTAGCCCGGCAGCCGCGAAACCCGAACTGCGGAATTGCGGGATACCGCCAGCACCACACTAATGACCCCAGGGCCTGCTTAAAATGTGAGAATTACATGTTGCCACGTCATATGATTCGGCGGCCATATTGATGACATCATAATTTCAAGAAATGCTCATTTCTCGAAAGATTCTGAATATAACGCATTGAAATTTTGTGAACTTGGTCAGCTACCCAATGCCCACAAACTTCCCACATATAAAAGGAATCGGTCAATGAACAGCCAAGCTATTATATCTTGAAAATTTGAAAATGAAATTGCTACTATTTATGTAGTAATACTTTTGGCAGGAAATTTGAATTGGCGGTTTGGCAATATTGACTAAATTCAAACAGTTTTACTGGTGAAGTGCAAGGCTCAATTAACCCTTTTACTGTTGAATTGCGCAATTAATCCTTTCACTGCTGAATTGCAAGGTACAATTAACCCATTTACTGCTAAATTACAAGTCTCAGTTAGCAATTTTACTGCTCAATAGCAAGGGTCACTTAACCCTATTACTGCTGAATGACAAGTGTCAATTAACCATTTTACTGCTGAATTGCAAAATGTCATTTTTAGTGCAACAATGTCATTCGATTGTAAAAAGGTCACATGAGACCAAAAAGTTCAAATGACGGCAAAAAGGTTATTTGAGTGCAATAATGTAATTTGAGTGCAAAAAGGTCAAATGAGTGCAAAAATGTAAAATGAATGGAAAAAAGTCAAGAGTGCAAAAAGGTTAAATCAAAAATTATCATTTAGTGCACAAAAGTCAAATGAGATTATTTTGGCCACAATTAATCATTTTCCTCAGTTTTTTTGTTATTTTGGCCCATTTTGTTCATTTGTGACTGTATTCCTTAATAATTTTTTGTCTTTTGGGACTAGATTTTGCTCACCTTTGTCCGTTTTTAACAATTTCTCAAAGCATTTGAGCATGTTCTGTGTTTTCTGTTCATTTAATCTATTTGTAAATATTTTAATGCTTTTTTTATGTTTTCAAACCAGTTTGCGACAAATTTTGGTAATTCTTTTAACCATTTTTGTCCTTTTCACCAGTTTAAACCTCAAACTGCTGAATTAATTTACTTAGCCATTGTATCTTTAGCCTTAATTGCTTACTTTCCATCATTCCCTGATAGGTCCCATGCTGTGGCGGGTATGGTAATGTTAGTGGTCTAGTTGCAGCTTTGTGAAACTGGCTTGGAAGCCGTCCGCAGTAAATGCTTGCAGTTACAGGTCTAGTTATTATTATTTTTATATTCCATGCTTTTATTTGTTCACGAATAGCGCAAAGACAAAAATGCCGATGAAATTCAAGGTTTGCATGGCAAGAGGGCCTTATTAGAGCTAGGTTTTCTGTACCAATGAATATGATTTTCTAGATAGGTTGGTGGCCATCTTGGATTTCCTGACAATTTTCCAGCGTTTTCGAAAATCTTCTCCAGAACCACTGAAGGGAATGAGCTGAAATTTGGTCAGAAGCAGCGGCTCGCGGCTCGCTATAAAGTTTGTTCAAGAGAAATCGATAGCTAAAAAAACATGGATTTGCATATGGACCCATCAGAATCAAACCGTCTGGCAGAAATATTGAATTTTTTATTTGATGGAATTTTAAGTCCAAATTGGTAATATTTAGGTTTGGGGGGGGGGGGGCGAGAAATTCAAATCTGGCATTTTCGAATCTGTCGGTTTGGCCGGCATCTTGGATTCATTTCCCGACAACATCTCCCATAGTAAACCAATGAGAAAATTAATATTCTGCCGTTATATTTGTTCGTGGATAGCGCGAAGACAAAAATGCAGGTGAAATTCAAGCTTGGCATGACAAGAGGGCCTTATTAGGGCAAACTTCTGCATGTAACTAGATATGATTTTCTAGATAGGGTGGCGGCCATCTTGTGTTTGCTGATAATTTTCCAGCATTTTTAAAAATCTTCTTCTCCAGAACCGCTGAATGGAATGAGGTGAAATTTGGTCAGAAGCAGTGGAGAGTGGGTCCCTATAAAGTTTGTTCAAGAGAAATTAATAGCTCTAAAAACATGGATTTCCGTTTGGACCAATCAGCATCAAGCTTTCTGGCGGCCATGTTGAATTTTTTATTTAATGGATTTTGATGCCCAAATTGGGCCTACATAGGTTTTTGGGGGCGAGAAATCCAAATCTGGCATTTTCGAGTTTGTTTGATTGACGATTTGGCTGCCATCTTGGATTAGTTTCCCGCCAAATTTCCCATAGTAAAGCAATTGGAAAGTTAAAATGCCTTCTTCTCGGAAACCGCTCGGTGGATTTCAATTATATTTTACAGGAAGCATCATTAGGTAATAGACATCTGATTTTGTTCAAACAACGCTGGTCGGCCTATTAGGCCGGTGGCCATTTTGGATTTTGTAGTATTTCGGGAAACGTTTTTAAAAATCTTCTCCTCCGAAACCACTTGGCTGATTGATTAAAAACTCACGAAATATCATCTAGGTTATCTGCTGAACCAAGTTCGTTCAAGGGTATTTGATTGGCCGAAAACTTGGGTGGCCATCTTGAAAGACCTAGTTTTCATGAAAACATCTTCTCCAGCACCGCTTAATGGACCAGGCCGAAATTTGGCTGATATGATTAGGGACTGAGGCGAATTACAGTTTGTTGAAATTGAGACCTCAAAGAACATGGCCGCCATCGACCAATCAAAATTCAACATGATTGGTGGCCATTTTGAATTTTTTTTATTTGTTGAAATTTGAAGACGAAATTGGTTTTACATAGGTTTTTGGGTCTTCTGATTCCAAATTTGCCATTTTCAATACTGTAGGACGAACGGTTTGGCGGCCATCTTGGATCGTTTTCCCACCAAATTTGCCAATACTAAAGCAATTGGAAAATTGAATTGTCTTCTCAAGAAGAACTGGGCCTATTTTATTTATATTATTTTTACTGCCATTGTTGACACACGATTGTTTGTTTGTCAAAGCCACATTCAATTATGGATAGACTGGGCGGATAAAGAAGATTCCTACTGTAACCTTCTCACATGATTCAATAAAATTGACAGCATTAATCCAACTTGATCAAATCTAAGAGGCTATTTAGGCTCTACGCCACCTATAAGAGCTGGCTCAGATAAGGTTCTCGACTTAGCGACTGGGATGCTAGCCGCTTGGCCCCCTGTGCATCGGTGCTTGTGGCTATATTTGGGGGCCAAGCCAGTGGCTGGCCACCTATTGTTATAATTCTGTTTTTAATTTTAATTTTATTTTGCCTTTTTATTTGTTCCTGAATCGTGTGAAGACAAAAATTCCGGTGAAATTCAGGCTTAGCATGGCAAGAAGGCCTTATTAGAGCAAACCTTTTACGTGTGAATGTATATGATTTTCTAGAAGGGTTGGTAGCCATCTTTGATTTCCGGAAAATTTTCCTGTGTTTTAAAAAATCATATTCTACAGAACCACTAAATGGAATGAGCTGAAATTTGGTCAGAAGCAGTGGAGAGTGGGTTGCTATAAACTTTGTTCAAGAGAAGTTAATAGCTCGAAAACATTGATTTCCGTATGGCCCAATCAGCATCAATTAAGCTTTCTGGCGGCCATGTTGAATTTTTTATTTAAATCGATTTTGATGCCCAAATTGGGCCTATACAGGTTTTTTGTGTCGAGAAAGCCAAATCTGGAATTTTCAACTTTGTTCGATCACCGGTTTGGCTGCCATCTTGGATTCGTTTCCCGCCAAACTCCCCATAGTAAAGCAATTGGAAATTAAAATGCCTTCTCTTCGGAAACCGCTGGGTGGATTTCAATTATATTTTGCAGGAAGCATCGTTTGGTAATAGAGATCAGATTTTGTTTAAACAACGCTGGTCGGCCTATTAGGCCGGCGGCCATTTTGGATTTTGTAGTATTTCGGGAAACGTTTTTAAAAATCTTCTCCTCCGAAACCACTTGGCAGATTGATTCAAAACTCATGAACTATCATCTAGGGCATCGGCTGAACCAAGTTTATTCAAGGGAATTCTATTGCCTGAAAACTTGGGTGGGCATCTTGAATGACCTTATTTTCGTGAAAACGAATTCTTCTCCAGAACCGCTGAACGGATTTGGCCGAAATTTGGCTGATATGATTAGGGACTGAGGGGCATTAAAGTTTCTTTAAGAGAACTTGATATGTCAAAAAACATGGCCGCCATCGACCAATCAAAATTCAGCATGATTGGTGGCCATTTTGAATTTTTTTATTTGTTGAAATTTGAAGCCGAAATTGGTTTTACATTGGTTTTACATAGGTCTTCTGATTCCAAATTTGCCATTTTCAATACTGTGGGACGAACGGTTTAGCGGCCATCTTGGATCGTTTTTCCGCCAAAATTGCAAATACTAAAGCAATTGGAGAATTGAATTGTCTTCTCAAGAAGAACTGGGCCGATTTCATTAATATTATTTTTACTGCCATTGTTGACACACGATTGTTTGTTTTTCAAAACCATATTCAATGATGGGTAGACTGGGCGGATAAAGAAGATTCCTACTGTAACCTTCTCACATGATTCAATAAAATTGACGGCATTAATCCAACTTGATCAAATCTAAGAGCCCCAAGGTAGTGTACTAGGACCACTTCTTTTCATCTGTTACATAAACGACCTTCCTGATGTAACTAAGTGCTCTACAATTAACATGTTTGCTGACGATACACAAATCTACAAAGAAATTAAATCATCAATTGATGCAATCGAACTACAAGATGACTTAAATAGCGTAACGAAATGGTCTTCTATCTGGCAAATCAAATTCAATGCTGACAAATGCTGTGCTATGCATCTAGGTACAGCTAATATTAAACATTCATACTTCATGAGATTCAAGATTCAAGATTCAAGATTATTTATTCAATAATTCCAAGGTAAACGAATTCACAAATCATACCAGGTTGTCCGCCCAAGGCAGTGCCTATTGTTATGGCGGACACCTTACACACATATATACAGGTATATATAATTAGACAAGACAGTACTTACACAAACAATTATAAATTCAGACATTACATTTACTACTTCCTTATTAACCATTTGGCCCTTGATCCACATAAACAGTTTACATTTCAAAGATAAAAATATGTCAATTCGCGGGTCAAGAGGAGACCACCCCCCCCCCGCCCCCCCCCCCCCCCCCCGAGTTCACCACCGGTTCAATTATCTTGTCAGTCATTACAGTGGAAAGAAAAACTCCTGGAGTGGGCCTCTCTCAGTCCGCGAACCAACATATAATACTGTAACAGGGTGTGTGTAAGAGTTAGTCACTTGGGTTACTATTATTATTATTATTATTATTATTATTATTATTATTATTATTATTATTATTATTAATTAGCGATACGTATGGGTAGTAAATAAGGACAAGACAGTTACGTAACAGACAAGCACAGAACATAGTCAAGTTCAATAATATACATGGATGTCTATGATTATAGATACAACAATAAACATATATATATTTTGGGGGGAGGGTACGTTTACTTATAATGATGATATACTGTTTACATGATGCTGGCTAATGGGGAGCATCCTTGGACAAGGGAAGGGGGATGGAGGGGATGGGTGCTCATTCTCCTGCTCGTCCTGTAGTTTGTTACTATGGTAATTGAAATTATTATTGGATATAATAGCAAGTGGAGTCATCTAGTCATAATTCTAGTAGTAGTAGTAGTAGTAGTAGTAGTAGTAGTAGTAGTAGTAGTAGTAGTAGTAGTAGTAGTAGTAGTAGTAGTAGTAGCATTCTTTACCTTGTTTTACACAATCATTATCTTTCCTTTACCTCGAAACAAATTAACTAAGCAATAAGCATAATGTAGTCGCCATCTATCTACAGGCATTTTGCCTATAAGGGTAGTATATGATAAGTATAAGTATAAGAGGCTATTTAGGCTCTAAGCCACCTATAAGAGCTGGCTCAGATAAGGTTCTCGTCTTAGCGACTAGGCTGCTAGCCACTTGCCCTATCCCCCACCCCCACACACACACATCCACACCAACACACCCACCACCATCCATCACCCCACCCCCACCCACCCCCACCCGATACATCGCCGCTTGCGGCTATATTTATTATTATTATTATTATTACGAACATAACTGAACAACATGGCAACGAATTTATGCTTATTTTACACACCTGCCACGGGAATCAGATTTTATCGCTGACCAATTACTTTCGAACTAACGGAGTCACTGAGGCCTAACAAGCCAATGGCCTCGGTACGGGAACTTTTCACGCATTTCACGTGCGCACTTCGTGTTTTGATAACACCCCCGATGTCATGTGACTAATTACGTCATAGTCGTCTGCAAGTTACTTAAAGCGCGAGTTCCAAAATTTATCCGTTACTTTTGTATATGGCCATCCACGAATACTGGGTTTTGGTAAGTCTAAAGATAAATGTGCTTTTGTATGTGTAATAGTTAGTCTGTTTTGTTATAGCCAACAGTTCCGATGATTGGTAATTCATTCCCCAGTGCACATAGGCAAATCAAACAAAACAGCGGTAAAATTTTTGGCTAATAGTAATACTTTTAGCTCACCTGGCCAATTGTTCGGTTTAGCTTATTACTATAACTATTCATCATCATCATCAATTTACAAGGCATAAGCCATTGGCTTGTTATTGCCTCAGTGCTAAACTGGTAGGGCGGGCAACCCTGGTCTGGATACAACACGTGTAGCTATCTTCATGTGTGCATGTTCATGTAGATGCACAGGCTGTTTCAAGATTAGTCCACTGTGATGTAATAATTGTATTATGACTGGGAATTGACGGCTCACATATGTTGTATAAGCATATGTGTAACAGCAACGTCCAAAGCCACACCACAATTAATTGTGTTCAGTCGAATTCAAATATTCTTTCTTTGAAAAAGATGTCTAGTTTGCCCTTGAATATTTCGACTGTGGTTGCTTCGACTATTGTTGTTGGCAGTGAATTCCAATGTGATGCCACTCTATTTGCGAAGGAGTGCTTCCGAATATCTTTGCTGCTACGTTTTATGTTGAGCTTGAGCCTATGACCTCTGGTCCGTGTAACATTGGACAATTCGAAAAAGTAGTTCTTATCAATATTATATAGATCTTTGATGAGTTTGAATGTTTCAATCAAATCTCCACGAAACCGTCTATATTTCAGTGACATTAGATTTAGGGCTTCAAGTCTTTCTGTGTAGCTATACTCTCTGATTTGTGGGACAAGTTTTGTTGCTCTGCGTTGTACTCTTTCTAATAGCTGCGATTGCCTTTTCAGTCTTGGAGACCATGCTGAGTTGCAGTATTCAAGAATGGGTCGCACAAGTGATTTGTATAGTAGCGTGAAAGTAGATTGATCAATGTTGGTAAATGTTCTCTTGATTAGTCCTATTGTACTGTTTGCCTTGGATACAATGTTCCCTATATGTATGTCAAAAGAGAGGTTTCTGTCGACATGAACCCCCAAATCTTTTTCTACATCTGATGTTGATACAGGATGTGGATTAGGTGTATCTGTCATATAGTATTTGGTTTGAGGGTTATTTCTGCCGAAGTGCATGACATGCGTTTTGTCTGTGTTGAAAGATAGTTGCCATGTCTGCGACCATTTACATACTTTATTTATGTTTTCCTGAATCTGACTGGTAGCTGGGTTGCCGTACATCTTTGTATCATCTGCAAATATTTTGCAGTGGCAGGTTAATCGATCAGGTAGGTCATTTATATATATCAGAAAAAGTATAGGTCCTAGAACACTTCCTTGTGGCACGCCGCTGGTCACCTCAATCCAGTCCGATGATGCATCATTAATTCTAACTCTCTGGCTCCTGTTGCTTAAGTAGTTCCCTATCCATTTTACTAAATTTTCGCCAATACCATAGCTTCTAAATAAATACCAGATGACATTTTCTTCCCATTTAAGAATAGCACAAACGTTTTTATGCCGTCAGGGTCACCATTTGTCAAACCGATCTTTCAAATATGATACATATGTTACCATTGGTTAATCTCCAGCAACAATGCATTTATGTGAAACATATGTTAAAGATGTGGTAGCATATGCTGCACAACACATAACTTTTGCCCGTGCGCAGTCCAGGCCATAGTTTCTAGACTTTTTCACATATGGTCACCAAACTTGGTATGTGAATGCATCTTAGGGAGAAGGTGTGCGCAGTATGAAAAGTAGGTCATGCTGACCTACTTTTCATGGTCGACTGAATATCACAGAAAATGTTTCTCCGGGCCATAGTTTCAAGACTTTTTCACATATGGTCACCAAACTTGGTATTGATTATTACAGAAAATCTCTCTGTTCATTTTGAACATAGTTTTTATATGTATTTTTCATATGGTGCTAAGCAAAGCCTAAGTGTGTTTATTTAGAGAAACTTAGATTTTGCTTTTATTAAGCTATCCTTAACAAATTGTTTGTTAGGGCAAATCCCGCCAGACCAAAAGAATAATGGCCCACCGAATCATTCCTACTCCCCAAATTGTGGATTTAACATCATTACCCCAAACCAACAATATTTTAAGGATGGCCTAATATGATGATATCTCATTGACATTTTCAGGTTTGTTTCTCTGTGTCTGAGCCACAGTTCCAAACCTTTCCCTGAAGCATATGCCTTCAGGGTTATCCATTCAGTTTCTCTGCAGAGTATGCCTTCGGGGAGCATACATCAATTTATTGATTTGCCTTGTTTTATTCTGTACTGCTCTTGTCCAACTACTATGTAGTTTTAAGGTGTTGTTTTATTCTGTACTTGTTTATTTAATTTTTCCTTGTTTATTACATGCTTTTATTGTCTTCGTTTGGTTATTATCCGGGATCCTATCACGAGGAGGATTATACGAACGTAACATAACATCCTGGCCTGCTAGTCCTGAAAGGCTAAATGAGCGTATGGTTATTTTTGTGTTGGTATGTTTAACCCTCTGAACCCTGCATTTGTAGTGATAGCATTGGCAAGATAAAAACTCAATTGCTAGGGTACCTCGAAGATATAACAGTCAAACTTGATTATGAACCTGTCGATGCAGTAGTCGGGTCATTAACAGGAGCCTGTTCCATAGGGAAAGCGCTCTGGGAGGCTCTGCTAGATTAGCGAGGTGGAAACCTGCCTCTCCTACTGAATGATACGTTTTGCTAGTGCGCTCTGCTATTTCGCGAAACATGTTTGTAGGTGACTTGCGAAAAGAAAAACACGTTTTAACACTGCTACGTAATTGCACGCGAAACATCATTTGTCACAGAGGCATATATTACGTCATAAGCGTGTGGCGCAAAGGATGTTGGGATACCGTTTTCTTAGCAAACATCATTCTGTATACCTAGACCACACCCTCTTCTAGCTAGCTAAGCTCCACCTACTTTATGCATGTTGGAATCGATTTGAAACTTGAATTTCCAGAATCTAATTTTCACGGGAGCTATAGGGCTGTTGAATATTTTGCAACTCTTGACTAGGGTCTGTAGCTGTCTATGGGAGAAACAGCTCCCAGTCAAATTGTTTCAAAATATTCAACAGAATGTTTATTTAATTGTGCATTTGTCAAAGACAAACAATTCATACACTAATGACAGACTTTTCGATCTTCATGACAGAGCTATGTACATCATTATGATTGTGACCGGCTAACTAGTGAGCAGTGGCATAGTTCATTATTGGGTGGACTAATTCTATGCTGGTAGGCTTCAACACTTCTAATGCGGATTTTGATTGGTCATTATTTCTGGTGGCCATCTTGGATTTTCAGAAATTTTTTGGAAATCAGTTAATAGCTTACTCCTCATTAACCTCTTGGCTGATTTCAAGCAAACTGAGTTGAGAGGACCCTAGCGTGGTATGGTTCAGAACTTGTGTAGAGAATTTCGATTGGTCTATTTCTTTGGTGACCATCTTAAATTTTCCGAAAAATGTCGGGAAATCCTTTAAAATGCCATCCTCATTACACTAACTGTTTGGGCAATTTCAAGCAGACTTGGCTGGACGGATACTAGGATGGTAGGTTTCAGAACATGTATACAGCAGTGCTCCAGATAACTTTCTTCAGTTGGGAGTACGGTACTCCTTAATTTTTCAACTGACGCGTACGGAAAGTTCAGGAGTACAAGACTTGTTGTTACTGAATACTGAACAATTATACTCGTCCCCTCCCCCCCCCCCCCCATCCCCCCACAATATATATATATATATATATATATATACAGAGCTGTAGATAAGCTTTTCAATAATTGGGTGATTTACTCTTAGAAATTTTGTAAATTGGGTTTTTCGGAATTTAATTGGGTTTTTTAATTAAGTTATTATGCATTATTAGCAAGAGAACTGAAATTAAGTGGGTGATTGGCCATTTTTATTGGGTGAAAACGCAAAAACCCTGCTTATCTAGAGCTCTGTATGTATATATATAATAATAATAAATGGTGTTGTATCCTTACCATATGAAGGTGTAACAATCAGTGCATTGTACCATCAGATCATCATGCTACAGTATGTATGAATGATTACTGTATTGTGCGGCTGTAGTAATAGAAATATCCTACAGCTGCAATCAGTCCTTTTTCTCTTGTGACCACTTTAATCCTCAAATTTGTTCAAGAAAATTTCTACTTTCTCAGAGAATATGTCCAGTTTTAAACCAAGAGAGAATTATATTTGAAAATTTATCACTGGAATGACTGACTTGACTATGAAGCCAGTTATTCCAGTGGTAAATTTCCAAAAATAGTCTTCTTGGTCTACAAATGGACATTTCCCAAGACCGCTGCAGAAGCCGTTTTGGCCGGCTTTAGCATTAAAGGGATGAACTAGTCACACCCCACCCACCGCCATGTTATTTCCTAAGGCCAGCAAGCTTTCAAAATTAGCCATTACAGTTACATGTCATGGTTGGGGCAGGGTGTTTGGGACTCGTTGGTATTGATCAAATAACTAGTCAGTCAAGCCAACCAGATTTTAATTCTGAATGAAAATATATTTTTATATCAAAAGTGTGTTTATTTTAAGTGTAGCTGAGTTATGGTGGGACAAGATTAGTCTATAGAAATGCACAAGCATTCTAAAGACTATCTCTGTGGCGTACTGGCAAATGAATAAATATTATTGCTATAATAATACTTCTCATTCTGAATTCTGAAATTTGTTTTAAAGGAGGTAAATTTAGAAGTTAGTTTGACTGAAAGAAATTACAGACAGCAATTAATCACTTACAGAAGTTGTCAAGTTACAGTCAAATTGTTTTCAAAATAATTAGCACAGCTCCTTCTCCTTCGATCAATACTCACCATTCTGTTACTTCTGATATACAGCTGGCCTTGACAGCGGCTCTAGGATTATAGACTTAGAAAGCTTTACCGACTCCTGGGAACCGGGTACTCGGCTCCCAACTGCCGAGTACCCGTTTACCATAGAGCTCATTCTTGGTTGCATAGCAACAAGAGCAATACATGCTTTCTGCATTGAGGATTTTAGTGTTTTTTGTGAAAGAAAATCTAAGTCTTTAATCTGTGATAGTTTGTGTGTTCGTGAAAGGATTAACTAAGGATACTATGGAGAATACCGCCGAAGATAACCAGGTTGTATCGTTCTTTATTATCCATAGTTAAAAGACTTAGGTCTCTAAATTTCGTTGTGTCGCATGTTCCAATTTCTGACCCGATACAATCTGGGACGTGTGTTAACAACGATATATGCCAGACGATCGCCTTCTTTAAACCCCAACAGGCGATCGGCAGATATGAAAATAGGTGTTATGCTACAGTATTTCTAACACGAATATCGGCTGACGTCGTTCTCCGTAGGATCCGAGCGGGTGACGTCACACCCGGTCGCTCGGATGTTTATGTGAAGACAATTTTTCATTAATTCGTGCTTCTTGTTCTGGGTGCTGCGTACTAAAAATGGTACCGGAAACTTTAGAATGATCAAGTTTACGTGCGATCACGATCGGTTTGCAATGATCGGTGGTTTCAAAATTCTTGAGTAAATGCGTGGTCTGCGGTTTTACCGTGTGATACAGCAGTTTGTTACACATTTTGTTGTTTTCTTCACATATCGTGCTGCTTTCGTTAGGAGTATAATTTATATTGATTAGTAAATATACCCCGAATGCTATGCGATATGATTCCTGGAGCCGTTACACATCCTGGAGGATCTATTATGGGTGTGTTTAATGCCCGCCTCGTTCTTGTCGTCATAATCAATGCGATCGTTGTTGTAACGTGGCGGGGTGGGGTGCGGGAGGGTTACAGTTAATTTATGAGTCAAATTATTTGAAAATTAATTGTCTGCCTTCCATCCGGGTCTCGTTCCGCTTGTTTATTGTAGGTTTGTGCTTATGTTATAGGCCAAGCCAGCCCCGCCATCATGTGACGAATGCCATAAGTTTGTCCGTGTCGTGTTCAAGGACCATGCCTGTTTTAGGTGTTCCCTGTGTAATATTGATCATAGGTGTAATGTTTGTGCAGTGTGGTCCGTTGAGATGATGGTTAAGTTCCTTGCCCAGAAGGACTTGGCTGGGTCTGACGCGGGGTCAGGCGGTCCGAGAGGAAATCGTGGAGCGCCCGGTTCGGCCGGTGGGGGTGCTCCACGTCCCCAGCTGGAGGTGGCGGAGATGGCACCGCCAGCGTGGTTTGGTCCGGCTATGCAGGGTTTTCTGCATAGCGTTCTGCCCACGCTGGTGTCGTCCCTGCTACCAAAGGTTGGGGGGCAGTTTCTCCCCATGCCTGGTACGGATCCTGTCCTCGGACAGGATTCTGGACTGGTTACTGAGGGGGCCGTCTCGTACGGCCCCCTGGCAGTCCCGTCTGGCTCCGGCCCCCTGGCAGTCCCGTCTGGCTCCGGCCAGACGGGTTCTGTTTCTCTGCGGCCACCTCCGGGTGGTCCAGTAGCGGTGGCCGGTCCGTCAGGTATGGGAGCCAGGACAGTTTCACGGTTGACTCATCTAGTGACGACTCTTCGGAGTCTGAAGACGAGGAGGCCGAGGAGGAGAGGTTGCTGCGGCCCGTGAAGCCGCAGGTGGAGAATATGGAGGTTGATTCCGTCCTGGACGGAACCGGCCTCCATTTGTCTGGTTTGGCGCAAGCCAGGTCAGCGGCTCCGCCTGTGGCTGAGGCCAATCTGGTACCGTGCACCGGTTCCGTGCGGCTTGGTTTGGCACCAGCCGTCACGGGAATGGGTGTGCCGGGCCGGGCGTGGTACTCACCTATCTCGCCTGGTCCGGCAGTCGGACGTGGGGTGCCGTTGGCGCCCGTGTCCGGCTATGGTTCCGCGACTGCTACGGGTCCGTACGGTTTTCCGTGCGGACCTACCCCATGGACCGGAGTGTTTCATGGGGTGGCGGCGGAACCGTGTGGTACCGGAGTGCCTGGCATGTCAGCCGTGGCTCCTTGCCGGGAGGCCGTGGCTGGCAGGCCCGTGAGCACGTCAACGGGTGACGTGTTTGCGGGTGTGTCTTCATCGGAGGTAGATTGGTCAGAGGCTCTGGCGTGGCTAGCCAGGGTTGACCCGTCTGTGGTTTCGGCCACGGCCGATGAAGATGCGCCCCGTGCGTCGATCAGGACGGGGATTTTGCCAGCGGCCCGGATCCAGTCGGTGGGACTGGATCCACGGTTCATAGATTTGTTGGATGCTATTTATAGCAAACAACTTATGACCAAGGGTCAGCTCCCTGCGGCCTCCAGGGAGGTGCGGGCAAGATGTCGTATTCCACGGGGGGAATACGACAGATATGGTGTAGTCCCGTCGGTCACAGGATGACCGATGGGTACTGGGCGTCCAGAGTGCCGTGGCGGGTAGCCCCGGTCCGGCACTTGTGGACAAGTCTCAGGTACACCAAGATGAAGTCCTGTCCCTATGCGATGAGGGTGTGAGGGCAGCTATGAGCGCTGTCAACCACTCGTATCGTCTCCTTCAGTCGGTGTGGGCTGAAGCGGGGCAGGCCACCCTGTGCCACCTGTGGCGCTTGCGTGTGTCAATGACGGCCTGGTGGTGTCTATGGATGCATTGGCAAGGGTGCAAGCGCGAGTGACGAAATCCAGGAGGCAAATGGTCATTGACCATATGCGTCCGGCTACGGCAGTCAGGGAGCGTCTTCTTGGGACGCCCCTGACAGGGCCTAGCATCTTCGGTGGCCAAGCGCGGGCCATCTTAGAGGATACCGCCAGTATCGCGCAGAATCGGTTAGCGGTAAACCTGCAGCTAGAGCTAGTGCGGCAAGCGCACACACTAGAGGCTGTGGGGAAACCGCTAATGGGACAACCTTCAAGGAAGCAGAAGAAGCATAAGGGCAAGGCGAAAGCTAAGCCTGTTGCGACTGCTGCTTCAGCTGGGTTTTCGGAGCCGGCGGCGGCGAAGAAATCCAGGAAGGTTGTAGAGGCGCCTACCCTCCCCAATGTTGCTCCTGACCGCCCTAGAGGCGGGAAGGGCAAGGGGAAGGGTAAGGCCTCAAAGGGCGGACAGAAGGGGCCGAAGCGTACCTGAGGGTACGAAAGCTCCCTTCATATCCGCCGGGACTGCGCCTGTGCGACAGGAACAGCAGTGCCAGTTATACCCGTCGTGTCTAGAACGAAATGGTTCTCTCTCTCTCTCGTTAAGAAAGAGGGGTGGGGCGGACTGCGAGCCGGACAACCCCGTTAGACGTCGAGGCGTCTATGGTGGGTGGAAGGCTCATGCGTTTCGTCGAGGCCTGGCGAGGTGTGACGTCAGACAGTCTGGTCCTGGGATGGTTATCCCAGGGTTACATGCCGAAGTGGTGGGACTTTCCACCACAAAATCTGTCTTTGGCACCTGTCTGGACACCCGTACCAAGGGAGCCAGACAAGTTAGAAGCCGTTCAAAAGGAAGTGTCGGGTTTGCTTCTGAAGGGAGAAATAAAACCAGCAAACCGAAACACTCCAGGCTTCTATTCAAACATGTTCCTTGTCCCCAAGAGCACAGGGGGATGGAGACCCATACTCAATCTCAGGCCATTAAATTGGTTTATCCATACGCCGAGGTCGGTAATGGCGGATTGAGGAAAGGAATGTGGTGTGTATCGATCGATCTGAAAGATGCATATTTCCACATTCCTATGAATCGGAGTTGGCACAGGTTTCTGAGATTTGCGTTTCAGAATCAAGTATGGGAGTTTACAGTTCTCCCGTTTGGCCTGTCGATAGCTCCGAGGGTTTTCACAAGAGTGGTTCTTGCGGTGACAGCGTTTCTCAGAAAAGAGAACGTGGCGCTACACACCTACATAGACGACTGGCTGCTCAAGGCAGACTCGGCAGCCAGGTTGAACGTGGATACTGCTCTGACTCTGAAGTTACTTTCAGATCTAGGCTGGAAAGTCAACGAGGAGAAATCCGAGTTGACGCCCACTCAGCATTTCGTTTATTTGGGGATGGATTCGACCTCGAGGAGGGCAGGGTTTACCCGTCAGAGCCCAGAGTGGTGTCTGTTAGCCATCCTCAAGAGTTTTCGAGTGGGAAACCACATTCAGGCGAGGCGGTTCCTTCAGATGCTGGGCATGATGGTCTCCATGGAGCAGGTTATCCCGTACGCTGCTCTAATGCGAAGGCCTATCCAGTTGTATCTGATGTCTCTGTGGAAACAGAGAACAGAACCCCTGTCAAAACTGGTGCCAGTTTTGGAGCCGATAATATCGCATCTTCTATGGTGGAAACAGCGTCAGAATCTCCTATTAGGGGTTTCGCTGCACCTACCCCACCCCCAGCTGTCCGTCTACACGGATGCATCGCTGGAAGGGTGGGGTGCCTGCCTGGGAGAACACCATGTCTCGGGCACATGGACTCTCCCGGAGAGTCAGCTGCATATCAATCTGTTGGAAATGATGGCAGTGGAACTGGCGTTGGAAGAGTTCCTTCCGATGATCAGGGGCAAGGTGATATTGATACGGTCGGACAATTCGACAGTAGTATCATATATAAATCGCCAAGGCGGGACCAGGTCGCCCACTCTGTGTATCAGAGTGTGGCACTTGATTCAATGGTGCAGGAATTACTCTGTTGTTTTGAAAGCAGCTCATATTCCTGGCCGATTGAACATTCTGGCGGATGCTTTGTCTCGCAGACAGAGAATCCTGCCAACAGAATGGTCCCTCAACCCTCCGGTTCTGCGACGGATCTTCGAGCATTGGGGCAAACTCAGCGTGGACTTGTTCGCCACAAAGGAAAATGCTCAAATCATGACATATGTCTCGCCGATTCCAGATCCAAATGCCGTCGATACAGACGCTCTGGCGATAAGCTGGAGAGGGATGCACGCTTACGCGTACCCACCCACCATTCTTCTACCGAAGGTATTGGTGAAGGTCAGGGAGGAACCGTGTCTGGTCCTGCTAATAGCGCCGTATTGGCCGAGCAGGGCGTGGTTCACGGATGTTCTAGATCTGCTGGTGGAAAATCCTGTGCAGTTGCCCGAGATTCCGAACATAATCTCCCAGGCCAAGGGACGCTTCCTACACGAGCGTCCCGAAATGTTCAAATTGACTGCGTGGATGTTATCAAACAACGTTCCACGTCGGAAGGCTTTTCTCAACAGGCTGCTGATTTCATTGCGGCTGCGAGAAGGAGGTCAACCTTCAAGTCATATAACAACAAGGTTAACAGATTTGCAGACTGGTGTGAAGAAAAGGGTATTGATACCTTTCAATCCACTATTCAGCAAATAGCAGACTTTCTCTGTGAGCTGTTCTTTTCAGGACTAGCTCCCGTCACAGTTGCTGGATACAAGTCAGCTTTGCCATCAGTTATCCCTTGTCTAGCCAACAGGGATAGTCCAGAGGTGGCCCAGTTAAATGTGATGTTGAAGGGAATGAGCAATCTCCGCCCGAGACAACGGGTAGTCATTCCAGCCTGGAGTCTATCTTTAGTGCTTAATGTACTGGCCAAGCACCCTTTCGAACCGTTGCGTTCGGCTAGTCTAAAGCAGTTGACTCTAAAGGCGGTCTTTCTATTGGCAGCTTCCTCAGCTAGAAGGCGCAGTGAGATCCATGCGCTTTCGGCAGAGAGGAACCGATTTATTGTTTCTGGAGAAGGTCTCCGTCTTCTGCCAAGAGCAGAGTTTATGTCAAAGAACCAATCTTTGAGATATCCCGGCAAACCGATCATTATACCGAAGTTAACTAGGTTTGATCGTGATGCCAGTGTCTGGTGCCCGGTCCGTGCTTTGACTAAGTACAAGAAACGGACTGACTCGTTACGGTCGAACGATAGACATCTGTGGATCTGCCATAAAAAGCCTTATGGCGCCGCATCCATGGATACTATCTCTCGTTGGGTGGTCGAATGCATTCAGACTACTCACGGGATGGCGACTGGGCACCAGGTGCAAGGTGTAAGGGCACACGATGTCAGAGGAATAGCCGCCTCGACCGCCCTTTACAATGGTGTTCCGTTAGAGGACATCATGGCCGTTGCACAATGGCACTGAGTCCTCATTCACGGATTACTATATGAGGGATGTGTCAGACTCCGCCAATCCACTCGCCTTAGCTGTTTTGAAACGATAGTTAGTGACCACACTGCTCTTCACCCTTTTTTCACTTTGGTAAGAAAAGAACCTAAAGCAGGCATGGTCAGGTGAGAGGATGTCAACCAGATTGTGTCACTGATGGCCGAACCGGTGAATGGTTGGAGGCGGTACGTCTGAAGTCCAATTATCATAAGGTAATTCAATAGTGAGTTTTTCGTATTATGTATAGGTATCATGTTCATTCATCTTATATATTCATGCTCATTCCCAGGCTAATACATGGAATATGCAGGGAGTAGTTAACCCTCTTGGCATATTTGTGTTTTCAGGCGAGATACATGTTCGTTAGTTCTCTCTCTTTTCTTAGGAGGAAAAAGGGGGGGGGGCCGTGACGCGAATGTGATTCGGTTCCGTGAACTTGACGGTCCTTTTAGGTCTCCGTTAGTCAAGTTTGAAGTCTAAAATCTTTCTCCAAGGGGCAAAATTAGCATTTATGGCTTGCCCCTTCCCACCAGGTTACTGATCAAATCTGGTGTATATCAGAAGTAACAGAATGGTGAGTATTGATCGAAGGAGAATGAAGGAAATGTCAATTTCCCTTTCTCCGAGATCTAACAATACTCACCATTCTGTTACGGACCCAGCCTCCCAGCCCCACGGAGGCAAGCCATAGTTTTCTCTTGTTTGGTGGCTATGCAAACAATATGAGCTCTATGGTAAACGGGTACTCGGCAGTTGGGAGCCGAGTACCCGTTCCCAGGAGTCGGTAAAGCTTTCTAAGTCTATAATCCTAGAGCCGCTGTCATGGCCAGCTGTATATCAGAAGTAACAGAATGGTGAGTGTTGTTAGATCTCGGAGAAAGGGAAATTGACATTTCCTTCATCCCAGGTTAGAAGCGCGAATATATTGTTTACTGTAATAATAAGTGTGAAAGAACATATTTAAAAAAATATTTCTGTATATTTTGCTGTATCTAATGAAATATTCACAATTGAACAATCTTCCATCTCCACTCATATGTTATCCTTAAAGTTACAAATGCCATCCATATAAGATATGCCTTCCTGGAGATTCAGAGTTTGAAAGACAAACTCGGATTATAATGTTGCGGTGGATTATGGTCAGGGTCGAACTCAACACTATTCACGGTTGAGGTTGTGGCGGCTAATGTAAAAGTTATGCCTGTAATCCAGGGCTTCCACTAATTTCTAAACACAGGAAGTCTGGGTTTTAGAGATGTGAGGGCCAAAAAATAGGAAGTCCAGGACTTCCTTGGTATGTTTTTGGGGAGTCCAACCATAAACCTTTGGAGTATAGGACTCGCGGACTTCCGCTAATGGAAGCCCAGCTGTAATCCTATTTCCAACTAAAATATGTCTTAAACAACTAAGTTCCGGTGATATTTTAGCTCATTTGGCAATATGTACAAAAATAATGTCCATTGAATGTTTTTCATTGACACTCCTATAGGTGCGCATGTGTAACGCAAAGGTCTTGTGATAAAGAAAAGAATACCCTCTTGCGGAGATGGAGATCATACCGTTTAGTGATGGTAGTATAGGCACAACTTTTACGAGTGCTTATCGGTATGTCATTGTATGTGATTAGTGACTTGATTCCCCTTCGCACCACAGGCCAGTACGGGCAGTTTAATACACTGATGCGTACTGTATTTACATGAGGCGTACATGGTACACATGAATATTTAAATGTTTGTGTACATGGATGATTTCTATGCGTATAGTACGTTTGTACGCACCTTATCTTGAGTGCTGGTATACGGTGCTGTAACTTAACATTTAGAGATGAATGATATCAGGGCATGCTAAAAGTTAAAACAGTTAACAGAGTGCCCTCATTGAACTACGGCTTCCCACATTCTATGTCATCTGATAAATCGGTACACATACTTTGTTTATTAGCTCACCTGGCCAGAATGCCCAAGTGAGCTTATGGCGTCCGCCCATCAACTTTTGCTTAAAAACACTACTCCTCATTAACTGCTAGGCAGATTTCAAATTAATTTGGCATAGATGATCCTATGGAGGTAGGCTTAAGAATGTGGATACCGAATTTTGACTGGTCAATTTTTTCGCCGCCATCTTTAATTTTCCCAAAAAATGAGGGGAAATCATTTGAAACACTACTCCTCATTAACCGCTTGGGCAATTTTAACTGGGAGAACAAACAGTACACTGTTATGTTTCAGAACTTGTATACAGAATTTTGATTGGTAACTTTTTCCAGCAACTATCTTGGATTTTGGGAAATCAGTTAAACAGCTACTTCTCATTAACCGCTCGGCCGATTTCAACCAAACTCAGCTGAAAGAACCCTTGACACTTCAGAACATGTATACAGTATTTTGATGGCTTGATTTTGCTGCTGGCCATCTTCGATTTTCCGTAAAATGGGAATTTGTATAAAATGCTACTACTCATTAATTGCTTGGGCAATTTCAACCAGACTTGGCTGGAAGAATACTAGGTTGGTAGGTTTCAGAACTCTCATATAGAATTTTGATTGGTCAATCTTTCCAGTGGTCATCTTGGATTTTTTGAACATTTTGGGAATTGGGAAATCAGTTAAATTGCTACTTTTCATTACCTGTTTGAATGATTTCAAGCAAACCCGGATGGAAGGACTCTAAAGGGGTGTACTTCAGAGAAATGTATACAGAATTTTGATTGATGAGTTTGTCAGGCGGTCATCTTTAATTTTCCGAAAAATGGTTGGAAATCGTATGAGACGCTACAACTCATTAACCGCTTGTTCCAGTGGCCATCTTGTTCTCCAAAATGACATCTCAGGAGTCGGGAACTACTGTATGGATCAGGCTAAAACTCATTAGATTTAATTTCATCAATAACTAAGGGTGATTAACGTTTGTTCAAGAGAACTTGATCGCTGATAAAACATGTTGGCCAATTTGGAGTTTTTTTATTGGCTGGATGGAACTTAAGTTCAGTTTGATTGTGTGGTCAGTGTTCATTAATTTACCACTAAATATTGATTACAAGTGCTGAATTCCCAATTTTGTAGTTTGTCTTGTTACTGCTGAATTAAAAATACGTCTGTTCAAATGCTAATGGTCCAGCGTTAAGGCCCTTGTTTAGGCCTCTTGTTTAAATATCATGACATTCATATGCATATATATTATCTTAGCAGTTCAACAGGAAGACGGATTCTCCGGCGATTAAAAGATGACCAACCATGAAAAAGACTGCTCCGCTAATGCTGTTGTGGTCTTTGACGAGGCGATCGCTAGTGTGTACATCACCCCGGAGCTAACGAGCAGCTGCAGACAGCATTTACCTGTGTCTGCTAACCATTACATCACGGTGGCCCACCACAACATGGCAACTGATATAGATGACGAAGAGGAGAACACAGAGGACAGCTCTGGCAAGATTACTAGTAGCTTCAATGATCGTGGAATATGGCCACATAAAATGGACTTCCTACTTTCCTGCTTGAGTTATGCTGTTGGTCTAGGAAATGTCTGGCGCTTTCCCTATCTCTGCTACCGAAATGGAGGCGGTAAGCTTTATAACTTACATTGGAGGGTTTCTAAATACAGTTGGGATTTATCGGTCATCTGTAGTGTCATCAATGATACTGATCACAGTATGTTTCGTCATCTGGAGATTATTGCCGAATATGGTATCTATTCTGTATGTTCCTTTGTCAATATTTATTTGACCCTTCATCTCTTCACAATTCTGGTATCGCAATGTTAAGACAACTGTTACTTTACAGGACAGCTTAAATTGAATTTATTGTGAGACTATTAAACTTTAACTGTCCAAACATTGGCAATAGTCATGATGGTAAGGGTCAATGAAAATCAACATCAAATAATTGAATATTAGAAAAATACTGTACTTTACAGGGCATAATTTATGTGGTATCACGTATCTCAATTTGCTCCACATATTTTGGCAGTTTCCTTACATTCTGCAACATGTATGGTTGTATCTGCTGTGCAAAATAATTACACGATTGCAATTTATTATTGTTTTTCGTTAGTTTTATCATTAATTGCTATACATTTTTGCTGACAACTATGTACAATTTATAATTTGCATAACAATACACCATTTATGCAAATGCCAGGTTCTAGATTATGCCCTGCTTTAGTTAGATTTTCTTTATGCTGTTGCTGTTTTAGGCAGCAATCTTAGGCAGCGACCGCTTCCATTCAAAATAACAACTTCAAGACATTAAAAACGATTGTATAAAGTGTTCATGATTTTACACATTTTTTCAACTTAATAAAAAAAAATTGTGTTCTTGTTCATAACCTGCGAGCCTATGTAAAGTGGGGAGAAAATAAGGCTAGTATCGTGCCCAAGAAATATTTGACTATATTATAATATTGTTTATATTTAATGTAAAAATAATTTTATCAAAAAAAAACAACCCATTGTGTACAGTCTACACTGGTTTGAAGTCAGTGGCACTAAGCAGCTCAACAAGGAACAATAGCATATTTACATGGACTTATTACCAGTTATAATTGAACTGTTTAATTGTTAAATAATCTGCTGGGCTTACTACAGAGAGCCAGTTCAATAATGAATATACTGACTCTTGAACACTGGCTTGCTAAAATTTTTGTTTGGCTTGGAGATAAATTCCCATAGAAACACAGCAGAGAAAACTAGTTGGTTTCTGATTGGTTGAAATTCACTAAATTTAGCAAAATTGTATGGAATATTCATATATTTCCCATGATCCCCTGGCTCAAGTCTGAACAAGAATTGTACATAACATTGCATGAATTCAGACTATGCAAAAGTGCCAGGGTGGGGGTGGGTGTCACTGACATCAGCTCAAGTATTGATTGCCTATGGGGAGAGGGCTGAGAACATATAGCACTCCAGCTGTGACAATCTACAGCCCATGGATATAGTCTATGAAGTGGTGGGGACTGGACTGGATTAATATAATTCTTTTGAGCAGTGGTTGGAGTGCATGCTGTCACTGTCATTTTCCCCAGTCTAATTTTAATTTAACCATGTAGCATTTATGTTGAAAAAAAGTAACAACTTAATTTAATTAATACCAAAAAATAAAAATATATTTTAACAATTTTTTATATCACAAAACTAATTACACCATCACTATTTCTTATACAAAAATCTAACATCGATATCCATACATACACACATTATTTAAAACAACATCCATTACAATTTTTTAGAAAATAATTAACCCTTTTCATCCTGAATTACCCATCATTTCTTTCTTAAAACACTGCTAAAACTCTTGAAAGCAATATGTATTAAAGTTATTTCTGCAGTAATAGCCTTCAATAAGATTGTTCTCAAGATAATTCTAGTAGCATTTTATGTTAGCTCAAGGCAAGCTGTTTTCGTATCAGTCAGTCAGTATAAAAAGGGTTAAAACTGTTAAATAGATTTTAAACAATCAAACAATCCAGCACCTATATAACCTCTTCTTAAAATTTAAAATCACTTATAGTGAAAAGTCACCTGATCAGTATTGGAAACAGTTTGCCCCAAAAGTTGTTGCTGCCTATAGCATCAACAACTTAGTCATATTGTTTCCAAAATACTGAGTAGGTACATACCTAGCGCCTGCACTAATTAGGTCCCTTGAAGGAAATTATCGTGCCCAAGAAATATTTGACTATATTATAATATTGTTTATATTTAATGTAAAAATAATTTTATCCAAAAAAAAACCCCCATTGTGTACAGTCTACACTGGTTTGAAGTCAGTGGCACTAAGCAGCTCAACAAGGAACAATAGCATATTTACATGGACTTATTACCAGTTATAATTGAACTGTTTAATTGTTAAATAATCTGCTGGGCTTACTACAGAGAGCCAGCTACTAAGTCATTAATTGACCCATTGTGTTTGAAGAAACATACAACCAGCACAAGAGAGTATTAACCCTTTGAGCCTTACGGCATACATATATGTATTGCAATTTATGATGTTATACTTATTCTGCTGAACATTTGGGAAATGATTTAATTGAAGGTTGTTGCTGCCAGAGGCAGCAAACATTTTCTGTTAAATTATTTGAAAACTATTCAATAGTTGCTTTGTATGAATGTTATAAAAAGTAAATACAATTAGTACAGCATTGGAATGAAAGGGTAAATCCTCATACTATGGATATATTTTAAATATAGAGATTTAACCATTATACTGCTGAACCCAGATATTAACAATTTATAATTCTAAAATGGAATCTGTATTGCTGGCAGACCAGTCTGCCTGCAATAATAATTTAATTCAGTAAATTCAGCATTACAATGGTTAAGTAGCTACATGAGGTTTAAGCCTGATATTATTAAGGATTGTATTTAATTGAATATATTGCTGAAAATTCATGTTTTTACAAATTATTGAACAGACATGTTTGAATGGTGAAAGTTTGTTTGCCTGGAAACTAGTATGCTATATATGTGTGAAATTATTTTAAAAAGGAAGAAGTTGAGCGCTAGGAGAGCATGTCAGTGAGTAAGTTTGTAAATGCAGAGAGTTATGTAGAATTTTGACTATATAAAGTTGCTATGTAAAGTTATTGAATTTGAATTTGAAAAACAAAGTACAAGTTAAGACTGCGTTGTTGTCGCTCTCTGGAATAATTATAGTCAACCTTCAGAATAGAGAAAATAACATCGGTCTATCCAGTAAATAGTCTAATAGACATTCATTAGTCTGTCCGTCTGTCACTCCATCCGACAGAAAGTATAGTCAGAGGCTCGCCCCCAGAGCTGCAATACAAACCCTGGTTACCTTACTAGCCTTAAAAAATTCTTGCTTCGGGTAACCCTACCGCCCCCAAAAAATCCTACCTACCCCAAAAAACCCTGGTTCTGCATTTCATACATGTAAAATTTCTTTTCTATTCCTATAAATTTCTAATCTTTCTTTATTTGACCATGAAAATCAAGTAAATATCAGAGATACGAATAAAAAAAAAGGTTTTGCCTACCTACCTAAACAATTTCAAAATACTGAGTTCGTTACCCGAAACCCAAAAATATTTCTATATGTTCCTTTGTCAATATTTATTTAAACCTTCATTTCTTCATAATTCTGGTATCGCAATGTCCTTTTTTATCTCATCTATTTTTCTTTTGTACCTCCTCATCTTTTCAAACAAAACTGTAAAAGAAATATCAATTATTTCAGTTATCAAATTAGCACAATACAAACAAATTAAAAAGTTTCATTTATGTGTTGTGGTTCGATTCAATCAATTGAAACTCATAAAAACTTGTTCAGCCATTAAACTTGTAATTCCGTTACCATCATGGTAACGGAATTACAAAAATCTAAGTCCCTGACAAGATTTGCTGCAATTTTAACACTGGCGCTTCATGGTGATAGATATTAAGGTATAATTAGACGATAGGAATGGAAAATGATCTGAGCCTCTCCATTACCACACGTCAAAACTTTGCTCTTTTTCCCGATTACCCGAATTACATGATCGACGCATCGTCTTCAATTTCCATATTCTACTAAAAGAAACTGACTGTCAGCAAATCTGAGAGTACGAAGTTAAAGCTAGATACTGTAGGTGGTATATAAAAAGCACTGATAGGACCTAGATTGTCTTCCGTTGCATTCAGTGTTGCCCACAACATCTGATTTTTGGGGGTCCCAAGGACCCCACACTCAGATTTTGGGGTCCCACTGTAAAATCTGGGGGTCCCATGGGGTCCTCATCTGAAATATGGGGTCCCATGTTTTTTTCTTAAAATAAACATAACACATTGATCTAATTATAAAGCACTTTATTAAACATGTTGAAAGCACTGGGTATGACATTGTGTAAATAATGTTAATGTGTATATAGAGAATATTAACTATGCATAGTTTATTAACCTTTAGCACTTAACACTTTTGGCCACTATTGTAGATCACCAAAATACCTATTTTTGAAAGTTTAACACTGGAATGACTGGCTCTAAACAGTGCCAGTCATTCCAGTGGTAAATTTTCAAAAATATGTATTCTGATCTACAATCGTGGCTAAAATTGATATATTGAAATGGCCATTGTATATTTAACTAATGACATTTGAACTGCATATCAATAGACAATAAGTTAAAGCACTGTACTTGTTTGTTGTCTGATAAACCAACCAACCTACATTGACAACCTTGTATGATTAACATTTCCAAAGACCACTATATTAGTAATTAGCTAAGACCACTGCATTAGTTTTTCTATAAAACCCTAACTTGACTTTGGATGAATTGAAAAAGAGTATCTGTGGCGAGTTTGCTCAAGGACGACTTGACCTACTTCGATATAATGCGCGCATATTTTTTTATAATGTAACTGGAACGACTAAATATAGTGGAATACATAGGCTAAGATCAGACAAAACAATAATTTATCAAAAATAATCTGTATAAATCAGATTAAAATGCGTAATTAGTGAAAATATATCAGCCAACAACCTGATATGTCTAATTCATAGGGAGTAACTATGTAACGCGATTGCTGATTGGTTGAAGCATAGATAACGCATTAGCGTGTATCCAATAAGGACGCTTGTATCAGGGAGCTTTGAGCTATACGCTGTTTGGAAAAATGATGATATCGTTGAATATCGTTGCTGGGATGAGCTTTTGAGTTGAGAAATTGGGAACACCTAACGATCGAGTATTGTTAAACATTATAAACACTAATCCATCAGTCAATCAATCAGCCGCTATTGCTAAATAAAAGACGGCTTATAGCGCTCATTGATACCGTTATTCAAACAGCAATACACAGACACCGCCGCTAATCCGTCAAATGTCCATTCAAATGTAAAAGATATCACAATATCTTCCATATATTCCTTCATCCATTTAGATACTTTGATAAGTAAATGGAAAAACATATTTTAGCTGTAGTCGTTGCTGCTTTAGGCAAGTAGGCATGCGCAAATTAATTTCAAAATATTCAGCATATTAGTTATAACAACTTTGTGATCTGTCCAATGTTCTGAGATGTGAAACGATTAAGACGCCCAGACACATTTGTATACGCTTGATCAGTTGTATTGGATTTCTCAAGCATGAGTTCCTCTAGAGGGAGAGCGCTGTTATCCAATCAAATACTGACTCGTCACACTGACGTTTAGCACAACAGACAGAAACATGGCGGGTATTTTTTACAATTTGTAGGCCAAACAAGGCGACTAACATCGGGCTTGTAAACTCATTATTTATCAAAATTAGATCAAATAGTTGATTATGACATATGATGGCAGATGATGGATGGATATACTGGAAAGGTCCATTGGGGAGAAACCTTTTTGTTTAGGGCTTAAAAGTCAGACTTATTGTGACGACTGGCAAATTCTAGCTGATGCACATTTCTATCAGTCCTCTTTATGATAATTATATAATAATTGTATTATTTATGTTTCTTACAGGGGCATTTTTGATACCGTTCATCATTATGTTGTTCATCTGTGGCATACCGCTGGTGTTCCTGGAGTTGGCATTTGGCCAGTTCGCCAGCTCAGGTGTTGTTTCCAGCTGGAAGGTCTGCCCTTTATTCCAAGGTAGAGAATGTAATGTGGAATTATAATGTAGACCTACTCAGGGCTAAAATTATCTTTTTTAATTGTGATCCCTAGTACAACAGAAAATTCACAGATCCCTGGAATTTTGAACTGACCTGTATTGTCATAGTGGTAGTACTGCACAGAATATAAATTCTCCTTCGATCAATACTCACTATTCTATTACTTCTGATACAAGCTATCCTGGATAGCTGGCCCTAGGACTATAGACTTAGTAAGCCTTACCGACTCCTGGAACTGGGTACTCGGCTCCCAGCTGCCGAGTACCCGTTTGCCATGAAGCTCATTCTTGTTTGCATAGCAACAAGAGCTACATGCTTTTTTGTGCAGCTGGAGTCTTAAGTTTCTACGTCTTTTTCTGTGTAATTGTGATAGCTTTGTGCGCTCTCTAAGGATTATATTGGATTACCATGGATGGAGCCGATGATAACCAGGTTGTATAATTCCATGTTATTCCATAGTTAAAAAACTTAGGTATTCAAAATTTTGTCTGTGTCGCATGTTCCAATTTCTGACCCCGAATCTGGGACGTGTGTTAACAACGAAATATGCCAGATTGATCGCCTTCCTTTAACCCCAACATGCGATCGGCAGATATGAAATAAGGTGTTGGCTTTACAGTGTTTTAACACGAAAATCGGCTGATGTCGTTCTCCGTAAGATCTGAGCGGGTGACGTCACACCCGTGTTGTCTCGGACCTTTATATGAAGAAAATGTCATTAATTCGCGCATCTGATTCTGGGTGCTGCGTACTTTATTGGTACCAGAAAAACTTAGGAATTTTCAAGTTTTGCGTGTTATCACGATCTGTTTGCAATGATCGGTGGTTTCAAAATTCTTGATTTAGATGTGTGGTCTGCGGTTTTACAGTGTGCTACAGCAGTTTGTTTACATTTTGTTGTTTCTTCACATATCGTTTTGGCCTTCATTAGGAGTAATTTATATTGATTAGTAAATATACCCCAAATGCTATGCGATATGATTCCTGGTTCCGGTATACATCCTTGAGGATCAGTTTATGGGTGTATTATTGCCCGCTTCGCTCTTGTCATCATAATCAATGCGATCTTTGCTGTAATGTTGCGGGGTGGGGTGCGGGAGGTTTAACAGTTAATTTATGATCAAAATATTTGAGAATATAATTGTCTGCCTTTCTTCATGTTTCGTTCCGCTTGCTTATTGTAGGTTTGTGCTTATTTATAGGCCAAGCCAGCCCCGCCATCATGTGACGAGTGCCATAAATTCGTGAGGGTTCTATTCAAGGACCATGTCTGTTTCCGTTGTACCAAATATAATCTTGACAGTAGGTGTAACATTTGTGCAGTATGTTCGTCCGACATGATGATTACGTTCCTTGCCCAGAAGGACTTGGCAGGGTCTGACGCGGGGTCAGGCGGTCCGAAAGCAAATCATGGACCATCCGTTTCGGCCCTTGGGGGGCGTTCAACGTCTGCAACCGAAGGTGGCGGAGATGGCACTGCCGGCGTGGTTTGGTCCTGCTATGCAATCCTTCTTGCATAGCGTTCTGCCCACGCCGGTGTCGTCCTTGCTGCCAAAAGTTGTAGGGCAGTCTCTTCCCGTGTTTGATTCGGACCTTGTCCTTGGACAGGGTTCTGGAGTGGCCACCGAGGGAGGCGTTTCGTACAGCCCCCTGGCAGTCCCGTCTGGCTCCGGCCTGATGGGCTCTGTCTTTCTGCGGCCACCTCCGTGTGTCCAGTAGTGGTGGCTGGTCCATCAGGCATGGGAGCCGTCCACCAGGACGGCTTCTCGGTTTCCTCGCCTAGTGATGACTCTTCGGGGTCTGAAGGTGAGGAAGCCGAGGAGGAGAGATTGATGCGGCCTGAGATGCCGCGGGTGGAGAGCATGAAGGTCGATTCACAAGCCAGCGCAGCGGCTCCGCCCTTGGTTGAGGCCACTCCGGTACCGGCCACCGGTCCTGTGATGGTTGGTTTGCCACCAACCGACACGTTGCCGGGTGTGGCTTGCCAGGCGTGTGGTGCTCACCTATCTCGCCTGGTCCAGCGGTCAGGCATGGGGTGCCATTGATGCCCGTGTTTGGCCACGGCTCTTCAACCGTTACGGGTCCGCATGGTTTTCCGTGCGGGCCTACTCCATGGACTGGTGTTTTTCATGGGGTGGCGGCAGAACCATACGGTACCAGAGTTCCTGGCATATCAGCAATGGCTCCTAGCCGGGAGGCGGTTGCTGGTAGGGCCATGACCACGTCAACGGGTGACGTGTTCACGGGAGTGTCCTCCACGGAGACAGACTGGTCAGAGGCTGGCTTGGCTAGCCAGGGTAGACTCGTCTGTGGTTTCGACAACGGCCGAGGAGGATGCACCCTGTCCATCGGTGGCATCGATTAGTATAGACTGGATCCAAGGTTTATGGAGTTATTGGATGGTATTTATAGCAAACAACTCCTGACCAAGTGCCAGCTTCCTGCGGCCTCCATGGAGGTGCGGGCGAGGTGTCATATTCCACGAGGGGAATATGACAGGTATGGTGTTGTCCCAACGGTCACCGAGGATGGGTGCTGGGTGTCCAGAGTGCTGGAGCGGGTGGCCCCACCCCGGCGCTGGTGGACAAGTCTCGGGTACACCAAGACGAAGTCCTGTCCCTATGCGATGAGGGCAGCAATGAGTGCTGTCAACCATTCTTATCGCCTTCAGTCGGTGTGGGCTGAAGCGGGGGCAGGCCACCCTGTGCCACCTGTGGCGCTTTCAGGTGTTAATGACGGCCTGTTGCTGTCTATGGACGCATTGGCAAGGGTGCAAGCGCGTGTGACGAAGTCAAGAAGGCAGATGCCCTTGACCATATGCGTCCAGCTACTGCCATTAGGGAGCATCTTCTTGAGATGCCCCTTACTGGCCCTAGCATCTTTGGTGGCGAAGCGCGGGCCATCTTAGAAGACACGACCAACATCGCGCAGAATCGGTTGGCAGCTAATCTGCAGCTGGAGCTAGTGCGTCAGGCGCACACACTGGGGGCTGTAGCCAAGCCGCTAACCGGGCAACCTTCTAAGAAGCAGAAGAAGCACAGAAGCAAGGCGAAAGCTAAGCCTAGTGCTGCTTCTGCTTCTACTGGGTCTTTTCAGCCGCCTCCGGTGAAGAAGGCCAAGAAGGTTGTGGAGACCCCTCTCCTCCCCAATGTTGCTCCTGATCGCCCGAGAGGCGGGAAGGGCAAGTGGAAGGGTAAGTCATCTAAGGGCGGAAAGGAGGGAGAGGATCGTACCTTAGGGTACGAGTGCTCCCTTCATATCTGCCTGGGCCACACCTGTGCAACAGGAACAGCGGTGCCAGTTAGACAAGCCAAGACCAAAATGGTTCTCACTCTCGTCAAGAGAGGGGGGGGGGTGGTGGAGCGGATCGCGAGCCAGACACCCGCATTAGGCATTGATGCGTCTATAGTGGGTGGTAGGCTCATGCGTTTCGTCGAGGCTTGGCGAGGTGTGACGTCAGACAGTCTGGTCCTGGGATGGTTATCCCAGGGGTACATGCCGGAGTGGTGGGATTTTCCACCACAGAATCTGTCTTTGGCACCTGTCTGGACACCCGTACCAAGGGAACCAGACAAGTTAGAAGCCATTCAAAACGAAGTGTCATGTTTACTTCTGAAGGGAGCAATAAAACCAGCAAACTGGAACACTCCAGGCTTCTATTCAAACATGTTCCTTGTCCCCAAGAGCACAGGGGGATGGAGACCCGTACTCAATCTCGGGCCATTAAATTGGTTTATCCATATGCCTCGGTTTCAGATGGAAACTCCGAGGTCGATAATGGCAGGATTGAGGAAAGGAATGTGGTGTGTATCGATCGATCTGAAAGATGCATATTTCCACATTCCAATGAACAGGAGTTGTCACAGGTTTCTGAGATTTGCGTTTCAGAATCAAGTGTGGGAGTTTGTAGTCCTCCCATTTGGCCTGTCGACAGCTCCACGGGCTTTCACCAGAGTGGTCCTTGCGGTGACAGCATTTCGCAGAAAAGAGAACATGCCGCTTATCGGACGATTTAACAGACTCCTAAAAACAAAAAAATAATAACAATGAATCATACAGCATAGAGAATCGTTAAAAAGAGTCTAGAAACATAAAACGCACTTCTAAAAAAGGCGGGAAAGTTCCAATTTGAAAACAGATTCCCTAACGACAAGAAGACAAACTTTCATATTGATAAATGAAATTCCTTATAATGCACTAGGTGAAAAGTGATAAGGGCTCTTGGAGAACGCTAGAGAATTAATATGATGATGATGATATAGGCATTGTAAATAATTTACCACGAAAACGATAGCGACTTCACGAAAACCTGTAACAATATATACATAGTTATAAAATACAATATAACCACGAATATACTTCCTAAACGTAACTTAGGGAGGATTGACTTCATAGTAGGCATATTGTTAATAATATGAAGCACAATAAGTGTAGCTGACACAGCGCAAAGCACTAAAATCTCTTAGAAAATATTTGAGCAGTTGTTCGGCAAGCAGAATAATTGAAAAGTGAATCTGTTTCCTATTTGGGCTCCAGTGCGCATGCGCGCTTAGTGACAGGTGTCACTATGGAGTGAGTATAGACTGGTGCCAGTTTATATCAGTCGGTATACTGGAGATGGACTTAACCAGTAGCCTGGTTGAGGGTCCATATTAATAGGAATAGGCATGGGGTGGTGTGTATGCAAGCATAAAAATCTTCTTCTGATAGCTAAATGCGGATAATTGATTTAGCAAGTAGTGATTGAGCAGTAATGGATGTTTTTGTGGTGTAATAACATCTGGTGTGCTTTAACACTTTAGGGGTCAAGCCGACAAAAAGAATCTGTTTCAGTTGTCTTGAGAAATGTCTATCAGATGGTATCTGCAGGCCAAGAGAATACTATTTCTGAAAATTTATCGCTGGAATGACTGGTTCAATAAATGGTAAATTTTCAAAAATAGTATTGTCTTGGCATGCAATTATGGACATTATAGTCAAAAACACAGATTTAAACACACGTATCCCATGCATAATGGACTTTCACACTCAAAGCCATAAAGCTAGCAAAATCATCAAAAAGAACTGGGAACTACTAGATAGTAGTCCCAAATGTAGAAGCACATTCCCAACTCCACTGATGTTTGGCTCCAGAAAGAATCCAACTTTCAGAAACACACTTGTCACCGCCAAATTTGAGTTTTCCGCCAAGTTAGGCCTCCAAGGAAAAACTTTCCAAAACCCAATTTATCCATGCACAAGAAAAAATTGTTTCTTGTGCAAGAATATGGACAACAAACGTGAATTCAGTAGCACACACACGGGTCTAAAATACAGATGTACGGTCAAAACATACTGCGATACACGCAATGTTATTTACCTACTCGCATGCACACATTGCCACAAACAGTATGTGGGGGAAACAAAACGTGAGTTCCATGTACGAGTGAAAGAACATTTAAGGGATATTAAAAAACAAAGATACAAACAGTAGGTCGCCTATAGCTAAGAGATCGCATTCTAGCCTTGCTAGTTCTTCCGTTTCCGTTGTGGTGGACTCGGGTTTACTTCCGTTTTCCGGTGCTACTTCCGTTTCCGGTATATCTTCGGGTTTTGTAGGTCATCCGGGTCCTCTAGATCCGGTTCTTTCTTCCGTTCTGTCCGTTTCCGGTTTGACTTCCAGTTTTGCAAGACATCCAGGTCTTCAAGATCCGGTTCTTACTTCCGTTCCGTCCATTTCCGGTATGACTTCCGGTTTTGTAAGAAATCCAGGTCTTCAAGATCAGGTTATTACTTCCGTTTCCGGTATGACTTCTGTTTTTGTAGGACATCCGGGTCTTCAAGATCCGGTTCCTAGTTCGGTTTCCGGTTTTAGCAGCGCTTCCGGTCATACCAGATATCCGGGGTCTGTGGACTCCTATTATTTTTCGTCTTCCGGTAGAAGCGCTTCCGCTTCCGGTTTGGATTCCTGTCTGTACACTTCCGCTTCTGGTTCTTGAGGTGTACTTCCGGGTCATTCAGATCCGGATAGTCTTCCGCTTCCAGTTGGGATGTAACTTCCGGGATAGCGAGAGATCATAGTCGCTTAGCGTTGTCTAAGATTTTATCCGAGCTTCATCTTATGCTTCTGTTTTCAGTCTCCTCGTTAGAGTCAGAGAAATTTTCCGAGGATAAGTGTAAGGATTGTGATGATAGGAGTTTTGTAGGTTCTTGTTCTGAAATATCTCAACGGGTGTTTTCTCAGGATTCTGTGGTTTCCAATTATGATTCTTTTCTCCCTTCTCAGGTAGTTGATGTTGATTTATCTTCCCCGTCTTTGTCTCCTTCTTTTCGTGATGCTGTTTTGAGTTCATCTTCCTCTAGGCCTCCTTCTTTCTCCTCCTCTTCTCATCCTCCAGGTTTTAAACCTATTTCTTCTCTTTCTGCTAAGGATTTCTCGTCCAGTCATGTGTCTAACTCGTCAGCTCTTTTTCAATCATCCATTCCTCCTCCGGGTTTCTCCCATCTTCCTTCTCTTTCCTCTCAGGGTTCATTAGATCATTCTTCTTCTTCTCCATCTTCTCTTCCAATCTCTTCTCTTCCTCCTTCTTCTTCCTCTTCTTCTTCTCCTTCTTTTGATTATGTTGATCCGATTGTTTCCATTGTCCTTTCTCCTGAGCTAGAATTTCAAATTGTTGATTCAGTTTTAGAGTTCTCTTTGTTTTCTGTGGTTAAGGATGCATCTCTAAATCATTCGTTTGTTTCTGCTCGCTTTTCTATTCTATCGAGGTTTTCCGCCAGTTCTCTGGTTCTCCCTTTCTTGTCCTCTAGTCAGGATCAGAGTAGGGATTCTGTTTCTTCTTCTCAAGTCTCTTCCTTTCCTGAGTATGCTAGAAGACCCTCTTCTCCTATTTCTTCTAGGGCAGGTGAATCTTTAGTTTCAGGTGACTCTTCTCTTCTCATCTCTTCTTCCTCTCCTCTTCATCCTTCTCTTCCTTCAGCGCCCAAGTCTGTCAGGGCCAAGGATCTGAAGAGGCTTTGTCTGGTCAGAGCCTCTTCGGAAGACTGGTTCATGGCTCACAGGTGGATCGCATCTACTCTTTCTCTTCCTCTTAAGGAGGAATTTGCTATTGACTCTCCTTCGTTCGTGTCATCTCTTTCTACGTCTGATTCTTCCTCTTCTTCCTCTCCTCAGGTTCTGCCTATTGATAACTTAGTTGTTGATATGCTTGATTTCTTTGTTAATGATGCTAACACTAAGGATTTTTCTCTTGTTTCCAAATATGATGCTCCTGTTCAAGTTCCCAAGGAGGATTATTTGAAGGTTGCCTCTGCTCAGTCTCTTTCTGGTTCTGCTTGGGATGTTCTTCTCAATTAAAGGAGTCTTCCAAGGTTGAGTTTTCCAATGATCTTTCTAGATGGGAGGCTGTTCTTACGGCTGAAGTTCCTTTATCAGTCTTTCGTTCTTTGGCAGATTTGTCTCGTGGCTCCCTCAATTCAGTCTGTAGGTCGTTGGGTTTCATTACCTCAAAGCATAGATCCAGGAAGCTCTGAGGTTCAGATTTCTAATTCTTTGAAGAATAGTCTTGTTGTAGCACCTCTGTTTGGTCAAGATATTTTCGGACAATTGGCTCCTAGTCTAATTCGTGTGGAATCTGAGCACCTGAAGGCCTCTAGGGAGCTTCAGGCTCAGATTTCCTTTGCTAATCCTTCCTCGAAAAGAGATGTTTTTTCAGTGAAGAGTCTGAATTCTCCGAGAAGAAAGAGCCTCACTCCTGACCAATTTGGGGGTTTTCCCTCTAGGATTATTAATAATTCCAATCTTTCTTCTTCCAATCTTCAAGATCGATCCACGGAGGAGGATCGTTTCGATTCCATATCCTCTCATCATTCCAGGTCTCAAGGGAGGCAGTCTCTCCTTGGGTGAGAGGGGGTCAGACCCCTTCTCGTCGTGCTAGTTCCAGGTCCAGAGGTTGTTCTTCCTTTAGAGGGTATCAAGGAAAGATAGTTTGAAGGTGTGGACTATTCCCGGGTAAGTCCAACCCTCTCTCTTCCCTTCCTCATCCCTCCCCCTCTTCTTGTGCCTTCGGATCAGTCGGTCCAGTGTCTGTTACCCAATGTGCCAGTAGGAGGGCGCCTTTCTCTGTTTTGGGAGAATTGGCAGGCCCTCGTTCAGGACTCCTGGCTAGTTTCTCATATACGTTGGGGTTATGCACCTTCATGGATCCGTCATCCTCCTTTTCTTTGTTTTCTCCCAATTTGGACACGGATTCCCTCCAATCCGGAAAAATTGGTTGCCTTGGAAGAGGAGTTGGAATCCATGATTGTCAAGAGGGCAATAGAAGAAGTTCCCCACTGGAGAGTAGACCCGGGCTACTACTCGATCGTCTTTTTAGTTTCCAAGAAAACAGGAGGTTGGCGTCCTATCATAAATTAAAAAAAGCTAAATCTTATGATTCACACCGCCAAGTTCAAGATGGAAACAATCTCCCAGATCATTTCCAGTTTAGATCAGGGAATGTGGACGTCTTCCATCGTTCTAAAGGATGCCTACTTTCATGTTCTCATTCACCCTGCCTTCAGAAAGTTCCTGAGGTTTGCTTACAAGGATCGAGTTTGGCAGTTCCGCGCCATGCCCTTCGGCCTGACCACGGCTCCCTTCCTTTTTATCCGTCTAGATTCATCCGTGGCAGGAATTTTACACCGTCATTCTATCCATCTTCACGTTTATATAGACGACTGGTTGGTAAAAGCAAGGTCATTCTCAATTCCCTCAGGAATTCTTCCAGAAGTTTGCAGTCTGGCATGCAACCTAGGGTGGATTTTAAATCTAAAGAAATCAAGCCTAGTTCCATCTCAAATCTTTACGCATCTAGGCGTTTCTTTTGACCTGGCCCGGGGTCTAGTCTTCCCCTCAGATCCAAGGATAGAGGCTTTGTCAGTGGCAATGGAAATCCTGTCTTCTCCCATGGTAGGAGCAAGATTCCTGTTAAGAGTGATAGGCTTGATGGTGAGTGTAGAGAATGTAATTCCTTGGGCGGCGCTGATAAGAAAACCCTTCCAAATGTACTTAATGTCCCTTTGGAAGCAGTGAGTTCACTCTATTTACCATCAGATTCCCATCAGAGCACTTGATCCGTCATCTAGATTTTTGGAAGGATCATTCTCTGCTTCTGATGGGTGTTCCACTGGTAAAGTCCTCCCCTCAGGCGATTATCTTCACAGACGCTTCCCAGGAGGGATGGGGAGCGGTCTGGGACTCCCTGTCAGTTTCCGGCCTTTGGTCCCTGGAGGAGTCGACAGCCCATACCAACATTCTGGAATTGTGTGCTGTCAAGAAGGCTCTCCTTTCATGGTCAGATCTTGTGATAGGTCTCAAAAGTCTCGATTCGGTCGGACAATTCGACAGTGGTGTCATATCAACACGCAGGGAGGTACAAGGTCGTCTCTCCTTTGTCTAGAAGTGTGGAATCTTCTCTTGTGGTGCCGCAAGAATCAGATTTTTCTAGTGTCTTCCCATGTCCCAGGCAGTCAGAATTTTCTGGCGGACCAACTGTCACGTCCCAGCAAATTCGCCCACACAGAGTGGCAGTTAAAGAGGTCAGTTGTCAGAGCGATTTTCAGTCTTATGGATCGTCCTCTAGTAGATCTGTTTGCGACCTCTGAATGCTCAGATCTCCTCTTACATGTCTCATTTTCCGGACAGTCAAGCCCTGGCGGTGGACAGGAATGTTCACCTATGCCTTCCCTCCAACGATTTTGATTCCGTTTGTCTTGAAGAAGGTCAAAGATCAAATTTGCGAGATTCTGATAGCTCCCATTTTGCCAAAGAGGATTTGGTTTGTAGACCTTCTAGATCTTCTGGTAGACTTCCCTCGTCTTCCAGTATCCCAGGATCTTCTATCTCAAGTCTCCTCCCACCTAATGTTTAAGTGGGGCACTGACCAAATCTACGGGTTTAGCAAGTAGTGATTGAACGGTAATGGATGTTTTTGTGGTGTAATAACAACCCCCCCCCCCCTTGCGGGTTGGTCTGTTGTTTTATTAACCACTATAAAAACATACTTAACGTTCAATCACTATGACCCGGTCTCAGCCACCCCCACGTGGTAAGATTTGAGAATTGGCCTTTAATATTTGGCACTTAAATTTAGAAAAGTGAATCTGTTTCCTATTTGGGCTCCAGTACGCATGCGCAAGCGCGCTTAGTGACAGGTGTCACTATGGAGTGAGTATAGACTGGTGCCAGTCTATATCAGTCAGTATACTGGCGATGGACTTAACCAGTAGCCTGGTTGAGGGTCCATATTAATAGGAATAGGTATGATGGAGGTGTGTATGCAAGCATAAAAATCTTATTCTGATAGCTAAATGCAGATAATTGATTTAGCAAGTAGTGATTGAACGGTACGGTAAGTATGTTTTTATAGTGGTTAATAAAACAACAGACCAATCCGCAAGGGGTGGGGGGGGTGTCTTTGGGGGGATTATACTAACTGGTTGATGAAGTAAGCGGTAAATCCTGTTTGAATTGCGTCATAAAACTACTGCTGAAACAGTGATCCAGCCAGATCAGTTACTGTCCTAAAGCAGTGGTCCGTTACTGATCGATATGCGATAAAGGCCTATGGATATGGGATATCAGTGGTGATTTTCTACATTCACAGTATAATCCGACGGAGTATTCGCGGTCAGTTATTATTGTGACGTTAGTCTGTATACAGACATTGATATAATTGATTATGATGTCATGTACTTGAGTGATATCGGATCCCATTATATGTGCACCGTTATGAGCGAGGATGACCAGTAAGAAAGAAGAATTTGGGGTGATAATGAGGGCAAACTTGTGAAATCTGTGGCTCAGGTTAATTTTTTTACATGTTTTCTTAATCTGAGCTGCTGTACACAAGCTGATGGTGCCCAAACCTTTTTATAATGGGTCCAAAATCAGTGGATCTGGCCCTGGTCCAATGAATGAATTAGTAGGGATGGTGGTTAAATGAATGAATTAGTAGGGGGTGATGGTTAAATGAATGACTTAGTAGGGATGGTGGTTAAATGAATGAATTAGTAGGTGGTGATCATTAAATGAATGAATTAGTAGGGATGCTGGTTAAATGAATGAATTAGTAGGGATGGTGGTTAAATGAATGAATTAGTAGGGGGTGATGGTTAAATGAATGAATTAGTAAGGGGTGATGGTTAAGTGAATGAATTAGTAAGGATGGTGGTTAAATGAATGAATTAGTAGGTGATGGTTAAATGAATGAATTAGTAGGGATGGTGGTTAAATGAATGAATTAGTGGGGATGGTGGTTAAATGAATCAATTAGTAGGGATGGTAGTTAAATGAATCAATTAGTAGGGGTGATCATGGTTAAATGAATGAATTAGTAGGGGTGATCATGGTTAAATGAATGAATTAGTAGGGATGGTGGTTAAATGAATGAATTAGTAGGATGGTGGTTAAATGAATGAAATAGTAGGGGGTGATGGTTAAATGTATGAATTAGTAGGGATGGTGGTTAAATGAATGAATTAGTAGGGATGGTGGTTAAATGAATGAAATAGTAGGGGGTGATGGTTAAATGAATGAATTAGTAGGGGGTGATGGTTAAATGAATGAATTAGTAGGGATGGTGGTTAAATGAATGAATTAGTAGGGATGGTGGTTAAATGAATTAATTAGTAGGGATGGTGGTTAAATGAATTAATTAGTAGGGATGGTGGTTAAATGAATGAAATAGTAGTGGTGATCATGGTTAAATGAATGAATTAGTAGGGGTGATCATGGTTAAATGAATGAATTAGTAGGGGGTGGCGATTTCGTTATTTCCGATTATAGGTATACAGTAAACTAAACTGAATTCAGTTTACTTAATCCTGAATGCAATTAGATTTTTGTCGAGCCCATAGCGAAGTGGAGGATCTCGACATAGCGATAAAAATGACGTCCGGCGTGACAAGGATTAGGTAAATGCTAGTTTTTCAATGGACATTTAATTCATCAGGGACTTATCCGACGTCAATAAAACTTCAGTTTTGTTCTGCGCTATCATTGCATCCTGTCTCCATTATGATGATTGTGATTTTCTCATATTTTCCGTATTTTTACCAGGTTTGGACTTAGTTTATTTTTGTGTGATTTATATCCTGCGTAACCCAAGAATTAGAAGAATGTTAGTTTTTCAATGGTCTTAATTTATCAAGGGCTTATTATGCCCCCATATAAATATATGGGGGACATATAGCATTTGCTTTGTCCGTCCGTTCAGGCTTTCATTTCCGTGTGATAACCCAAGTTCTATTGAAGGGATTGTCTGGTGTGTGAGCTTGTCTTTGGTGGTCCGAAAAATGCTATCGATTTTGGCATCAACGTTCTAGGCCATGGTGACCTAATTAGTTACATAATATTGCGTTTCCGGATGATAACGGTTCTATTGAAGGGATCGTTACTAATCTTGGGTGGTAGGTTGTCCTTGGTGTTACGAAAACCATAGATTTTGGTGTCAATGGCAGCGTTGTTTTGATTTAATCAAATCGATTAAATCATATGATTAAATCAACGATTAAATCAAGCTGAAAAAGTTCGCTTTTTTTTAATTTTTTTAATTTTTTCAATTTTTTCCTCAACTCATCTCATTTGCACTATAAATAAAGATTTTTTTTGATTTGTTAAAAGTTATTGTAGCAATTTTTCAGATAGTTAATAAGCCTGGTTATACAATACAAGAGGGCCAAGGGCCTGTGGTGCTCACCTGGACCATTAACATTTGAACCATTTGCGTTTAAATACGTAGATAATTGATTGATAATTTTCAGAAAATACAAGATGTCCACCCAAAAACTTGCCCAATCAAAATTCTGAATAGAAATTCTAGTCTAGATAAGGTCACTGTAGCCAAATTTGGTTGAAATATGTCAAGCAACTAAGGAGAAGCAGGGTTTTGACAATTTCTGGTAAATTTTTCATAAAATCTAAGATTTTCACCCAACAAATTGATCAATCAAAATTCTGAATAGAATTTCTGGACAGGGCTTCCACTACTAGTGGAAGTCCGGGAGTCCTATACTCCCAAAGCTTGTGGTTGGACCCCCCAAAAACATACCAAGGAAGTCCTGGACTTCCTCTTTTTTGGCCCTGACATCTCTAAAAACAATGTTTTTAACCAAATTACATGTGTTTGAGCCATTTTAGACTTCCATGTTTTTTGTTTGGACTCCCAATAGCATTACCCAAGACATCCCAGGCTTCCTGTGTTTAGAAATTAGTGGAAGCTCTGTTTCTAGAGCCTACCACCATAGAATCCATTAGTGAAATTTGGTTGAAATATGTGAATCAGCTAAGGAGGAGTAGCAATTTGACAATTTCCGGTACATTTTTCATAAAATCGCAGATTTTCACACAAAAAATTGATGAATCAAAATTCTGAATGGGTGGTCTAGAGCCTATTGCCATAGGATCGTTTTAGCCTAATTTGGTTAAAACCGGTCAAGATGTTAAGGAGAAGAAGCAATTTGATAATTTCCTGTACATTTAAAATAAAATCTAAGATTTCACCCCCCCCCCCCAAAACTGATGAATCAAAATTCCGAATGGATGTTCTGAAGCCTACGATGATTGGGTCCTTTCAGCCAAATTTGGTTGATATCGGTCAAAATGGTAAGAAGAAGCATTGTGACAATTTCTGGTAAAATTTTATTAAAATCTAAGCTTTTCACCCAAAATATTTACGAATCAAAATTCTGAATGCAAGTTCTATAACCTATGACCATAGGATTCTTTCAGCATAATTTGGTTGAAATCGGTCAAAATGGTAAGAAGACGCAATTTGACAATTTCCGGTAAATTTTTAATAAAATCTAGTTTTTCACCAGAATATTTACGAATCAAAATTCTGAATCAAGTTCTATAACCTATGACCATAGGATCCTTTCAGCCAATTTTCAATATGAAATCGGTCAAACGGGTAAGGAGAAGAAGCAATTTGACAATTTCCGGTAGATTTTTAATAAAATCTAGGATTTTCACTCAAAATATTTACGCAACAAAATTCTGAATGGTAGTTCTAGAGCCTATAAGCATAGGCTTCTTTCAGCCCAATTTGGTTGAAATCGGTCCAAATTCTAAAGAGAAGAAGCAATTTGACAATTTTCGGTAAATCTTTAATAAAATCTAGGTTTTTCACCAAAAATATTTATGAATCAAAATTCTGAATGGCAATTCTATAACCTATAACTATAGGATCCATTCAGCCAAATTTGATTGAAATCGGTCAAAAGGTTAAGGAGAAGAAGCAATTTAACAATTTCCGTTAAAGTTTTAATAAAATCTAAGATTTTGACCCCAAAAATTTATGAATCAAAATTCCAAATGGAAGTTCTGAATCCGAGCACAATAGCATCCTTTGACCAAAATTTTGTTCAGATTCGGCTATTGTTAAGGAGGAGTAGCATTTTAAAGCAAAAGTTGACGGACGACGGATGGTCGCCACGGCATAAACTCACTTGGCCTTTCAGGACAGGTGAGCTAATAATGCTAATAGAAGAACTAAGAAGCTTACCATGTCCAGAGTTATACAGCCATATACAAATTTTATCCACATAATATTAAGACAGATAAAATGTAGCCCATCGACGAAACATGGTTACGGTAGTGTAGGCATGTTTATTAGAAATTTGGTCTCTGGTCATGACCTGTCTAGTAGAACTGCAGTTATTTCAAAATGTGACAACAAATTAAAAAATGTCTTAAGAACAACAAGCAGTTATAATACATTTTAATGGTATAAATAAGGTCAACATTGTTTAGTGTGATAATATTCTATTTAGTTTCGAACATGAGTGCATGTAAAAAAATCAATGATTTTGTTATAGTTCTAGTATAAAAATTGAAAAAATCTGGTTAAATAAAAAAAATCTGATTTAATCATGTTTTTTTCCAACCCTCGTCAATGGTTACGGTGACGGTGACCAATCTTGTGTGGGAGGTTGTGGTTGGGGGAATGGGGTGGGGGGGGGGGTTGCATACTTTAGCAATCTCTGATGTCGTTCTTGTTCAATCCCAATGAAACTACAGATTTGTTATATATTATCATTACATTCAGTTTGCAGCAATATTAAAATGAATTGAAAAAGTTTTTCAATACTTTTACATGGTTTGGACGTGGTTTATTTCAGTGTGATTTGTCTCCTTTTCAAGAATTAGATTACTGTTAGTGTTTTGATTTGTCAAGGGGGTGTACTATTTAAAAAATTCATGCTACACGTGTGTGATATAACGGAAAATCTAAAGGGCTTGACACGCAGGACGCAGTCTATCTAGTTATTAGCTCACCTGGCCTGAAAGGCCAAGTGACCTTATGCCGTGGCGACGGGCCGTCGGCAGTCAACTTTTCCTTTAAGCGTCTTCTTAAGAACCACTGGGCTGATTTCAATTATATTTGAATTGTAGTTGAGATGCCTATGCAGCAGTCTTGAGAAATGTCCATTTGCAGACCAAGAGAAGACTATTTTTTAGAATTTACCACTGGAATTCCAGTGGTATATTTTCAAAAACAGTTCTCTTGGTCTGCAAATGGACATTTTCTAAGAGAATATTTAAGTTTTTTTAAACAAATTCGAGGGTTAAAGAGATTTATCCACTCATTTAAATAGGAATTACAGTCATACCATATGACCACTTGTCTATCATACAGGTGTCGGCTGGGGAATGTTTCTGGTGTCAATCCTTATAGCCATCTACTACAATATGATCATCGCCTGGACCCTGCATTATCTGTTTGCATCATTCACCAGTGTTTTGCCTTGGAATTCATGTGGAGACTGGAGTACAGAAGGTATAGTATAATAGTAGTACGCAGAAATTCACTTAATATATCATACAACTGGGTAGATATTGTAATTTTCAGATCGAATGATCTGGTCTAGTCAACTTCTAATTTGTTCAGATTTGTTCTGATGCCGATACTTAAATAAATGTGAATCCAAATCCAAATGATAATTATTGTAATTTTGTTTATATATTTAATCTTTAACACGTTTATCAGCCATAAACGGCTTCTGTAGTGGTCTTGAGAAATGTCCATAATTTGCAGACCAAGAGAAGACTATTTATGAAAATTTACCAGTGGAATAACTGGCTCGATAACTGAGCCAGTCATTCCAGTGGTAAACTTTCAAAAATAGTCTTCTCTTAGTCTGTAAATTTGGATATTTTCTATAAGAAAATTGAAGGTTTAAATGTCTATCACCAACTAACTCATGCAGTCTATCAGGGCTCTAGATAAGCTTTTCAATAATTGGGTGATTCAGTCCTTAGAAATTTAGTAAATTGCGTTTTTTGGAATTTAATTGGGTTTTTTTTAATTAACTTATTATACAGTATTAGCAATAGAACTGAAATTAATTGGGTGATTGGCTATTTCGGCACTCATGATGTTAAAAATTAATTGGATGATTGGCCATTTTGTTTGGGTGAAAACCCAAAAACCCTGCTTATCTAGAGCTCTGCAGTCTATTGTAGTTGTAGTTGAGATGTCTATGGTCCAGGTGAGCGATACAGGCCTCTTGGGCCTCTTGTTTAAAATTACCGATTAACCCTTTATCCCCCATATCACCCAAAAATGGTTTCTGCAGCAGTCTTGAGAAATGTCCATTTGCAGACCAAGAGAGGACTATTTTTTAGAATTTACCACTGGAATGACTGGCTCGATAACCGAGCCAGCCATTCCAGTAGTAAATTTTCAAAAATAGTTCTTGGTCTGAAAATGGACATAAAGACTAATAGTCTATTAATACATACGTACATGTGTTATTGATAGATCATAATACGATGAGGGATTCAGTACTTAACCGGCAGTGTATTCCATTCATTGTCTTGCTATTGTGAATTGGTGTTACATGTTTCAGTATATGATTGCCATGATCCTACTTTCATTCATGATTCATAATACCCACAAAAAATTCTGGTTATATGGTAATCTCTCGCCGTACGTCAGGGCGTCCGGGAGTACTATCCGCCAAAATTTCTTGTTTGGACCTCCAAAAAAAATACCACGGAAGCACTGGACTTAGTCTTTTTCTTCCTTGACACCACAAAAACAATGATTTTAAGCCAATTTAAGTATAGAAACCATTTTAGCCTTTCATGCTTACTGCTTGGACTCCCGGAAGGCCAAGACTTCTGTCTTCAGCAATTCGTGGAAGCCCTGCCGTGGGTGTGTCCGTGCATCAGTCACAGATCTTTCTAGCCTTTATAGACTGATCTGACTGCAAGCATCTTTGGGAACTGAAGAGAGTGGGTCAAATATCACATGTTTGCTAAAAGGCTAGTCTGACACTATAGAGTGGCAGTTTCATGATTGATGCGAACAGATCCCACCAATCTTGAGGAAGGCCCATTTACAGACCAAGAGAAGACTATTTTTGAAGATTTACTACTGTAATAACTGGCTCGATACGCTCTTGGTCTGTAAACGAACATTTTTCTGAGAAAATTTAAATTTTCTTGCCCAAATTAGGGAATTAAAGGGTTAATAAATGGGCTGAAAGAATCCTATGCTCATAGGCTCTAGAACATCCATTCAGAATTTTGTTGCGTAAATATTTTGAGTGAAACTCCTAGATTTTATTAAAAATTTACCGGAAATTGTCAAATTGCTTCTCCTTACCCGTTTGACCGATTTCAATCAAATTTGGCTTTTGAGACTGTTGGATAAACGGTTTGACTGCCATCTTGGGTTTTTTTCCTGCCATAGGCTCCCACAGTAAAGCAATGGGCCCATAGTAAAGCAATGGGGAATTCTTTAAACGACTTCTCAAGAACCACTGGGCCGATTTCAATTATATTTGGCAGAATGCAGCCTTAGGGCATAGAGGTCTAAGTTTGCTCAAACGAAGCTGATCGGCCAAAATCCAAGATGGCCACTGGCTAAACCAGCCAGTTTTTAGAAATGTCTTTAAAAATCTCCGAAACGGCTTGGGGGTTGATTCAAAACTCACGAAACATCATCTAATGCAGGAGGAGAACCAATTTGTTCAAGAGAACCTGATTGGTCCATTGGCTTGGCGGCCATCTTGGATGACCTAGTTTTCACGAAAACAACTTCGTATCCAGAATTGTTGAACGGATTGGGCCGAAATTTGGGAGATATGATAAGGGACTAAGGGCCGTTAAGTTTTGTTCAAAAGTAGTTGATACATAAAGAAACATGGCTTCTTTGAAATGCCTATGATGCAGGTGAGCGATACAGGCCCCTTGGGTCTCTTGTTTTATTGATCTCTTAGATGGTTTAAATCGACCATTCCAGGCCTGTCCAAATTGAAAATGTGTGTAACCCATTTTTGGGTTAAGCAAATTTGTTTTAGGTAACCCATTCTGTTTCACGTAGCCATTTTTCATGTATTTATGTACAACATGAAAGGAATTGCAGGAACGGAAATCAGGTTGTCAGAAATTCTGCATAACCTTTGCGCGAATGAAAAATGGGTTATGCCAATTTGGACGGGCCTGATTCATGAGAATTCCATCTATCTTGAGGTAATATTATTGAGTGAGAAATTTTCTCAATTTCTCACCTCCGTGAGACACATTATGAGCTGTCTCAGGGAAATGAGAAAATTTATCATGATTCTGAGAATATTCTCATCCGTATTTTGAGCAAAAGTTTTGTGAAATCCGTTTACACCATATTTTGCTCAATTTTCTCGCTGCTGAGAAATTTTCTCACATCGTCGAGAAAATTTCTCACCCTTGTAGCTTTGTGAATCCGTTTAGCCACATCATAGAAATTTTGTCACGGTGAGAAAATTTGTCAGCTCAAAAAGCTTTATGAAATCTATATATTGACTTGAGAGTGCTAAGGTTTAAGGAGAAACATGCTTATTATATACCCGCAAAGTGGCGTATATATGTATAGTAATCACTGTCTGTGCCTGCATCTGTTCTAGATTTTTGTCTGAGTATATTTGTAAGTTTTTCATGTACAGTCACCAAACTAGGTCAGTCTGACATACTTTTCATGATTCACTGAACATTATAGTTTTTTCTTGTCTGGGCTGTAGTTGCAAGGGTTTTTTGTTTACTGTACTAACCAAACTTGGTGTATGGGTGCATCATAGCCTACAGGTGTGTCATGTATCAAAAGTAGGTCAGTATGTCCTACTTTTCATGGTTTACTGAACACCACAGTTTATTCTTGTCCAGGCTGTAGTTTTAAGACTTTTGTATACGGTAACCAAACTTGGTGTATGAATGAATCATAGTCTAAACGTGTGTCAGGCACCAAAAGTAGGTCGGTCCGCGTGACCTACTTTTCACATTTCACTGTGCATCAATTTATTTTTGTCTGCTCTGTATTTTCAAGCGGGGTTTTTTTTTTATACAGTAAGCAAACTTGGTGTATGGATACATCATAGCCTAAAAGTGTGTCAGGTATCTAAAGTAGTCATCGTGACCTACCTTTCACAGTTCACTGAACATCAGAGATTATTGTTGTCTGGGCTCTAGTTTTAAGAGTTTTTCTCATACAGTAATCAAACTTGGTGTATGGATGCATTGTAGGTCATTGTTGTGTTGCATATCAAAAGTTGGTCAACCGGCCCTAGGCCATCTATAAAAAAGATTTTGTTTCCTGCAAACTGGGTGTAGAAAAAAGATTTCAGTAGGGAGGGAGGAAATTAATAATTTTTTATTTTTTTATTATTAATTTATTTTATAGAGGTCATAAATATTTGGTTTCCAGATATTTGACCAGATATCAATTAAATAGGCTTTTTCGTGACGTCATTATTTTTAGAACATGGGGAAGCCTGGCCGTCAAGCGGCCGCTGATGTGATAAAGTAAACACAGATCTTGCTGGCCGTAAATCTTATCTTACACCTCATTAGTCCTCTAAATAATAATAGTTTTGGCGGAATGTATTCAATTTCCACTTTATTTGTGTACAATATTGAGAGCAGTGATTTATTTACTGCTTTCATACCATGTTGGAACCAGTATTCATGCATCAAATGGCTTGCTCATTGTGTATGTGAATGGCAACATTTTTGCTGTTCATGCTCAAATAAGTGTATGATGGTATGAATGGTGATAAATTATACCTTTAGACAACTGAGAGAGGCGATAACTGTATACATGTTTGGTTGGGTTATGGGCGGTGGGGGGGGGGATGATAGCAAAATGGATGTTAGTCTAAGTTCATGTGAAAATATTCAGCAGTGTTGTTATTCTTTTAAGTCAGTTTAATTATCCATGGCTGGCAGGAGATATAATATGATAACCAGCTGGGTGTGTCAGATTTTGAGATGCAGGAGCTGATTTGGAGGTGTATATGGGCTGAGGTTGGGGCGAGTGGGATGGAAAGAAGTTTTCTCCTGCGTTTCAAGTGCTAGGCCAGCTAAGGGCAACCCCACTGATTGTAAGAGGAAGTCACTGTTACTATATAGCATAAAGTAAATAAGCTTAACTAACTTTGAATATATGTTTAATTGTGTATTTAGTTAACCATTTGACCAACAAATCCCTGAAAAAGTATATTCTTTATGATATAAAACTTATTCTGTTGAATATTCTTAAATTAATTTGATTGGAAGCCATTGCTGCCTAAGGCAGCAACACCTACCAGTCAAATTAATTTCAAAATATTAAATTGTTTTCCTGGATGGTAGCATTGAAAATGAGACATGGGGAATTCAGCGGGATAAATGGTTAATGAATAGCTACATACCCTTAAGGGTTAAAGCATATGGATGTCTATGATTCATTACCTACATGTACCTGCAACAATGGATACAATTTACCTGCTCTCAAAAATATTGCAATATTTATATTTCTACATAAGACTGGACTGATTGTAAAATTTATTGAATTTTCATAGTTTTATTATTTTCCTATCTTTGTTTTGCTGTGCTTAGTAAAAACATAGTAAAAGAAACCCTAACCTTCACCATGAAAGATAATTCTCTACATTTACCTACCTCAATTGCTAGAGGCATGTGATTGGGTTATTATTTTATTGTGCCTCAAGACATGATACCAACTGCTATTGCATAAATTATGTGTATGTAGTTAAAATAACTGAGAACCAACTATGTAGAGCCTCACATCCACCACTTCAAATTCTGCATTAACAATCTACATTTAATAACAAAATTATTTAAATAATTACATCATTTAATATATGGGTGACTGATGAGATATGCTTGATAAAATAGATAGTATAGAAAGAACAATCAATGTTTATCTCAGCTTATGCAAACAGTGCAAGTTCTACAAAATGTTTTGGCATTAGATAATCAGATATGTGCATCTGCAAGTGCCATGCCATGAATTGGTTCAGATAAATTAGGACCATCTTTTCTGTCTTCCTCTGTCCCTTTGCTGGCATAAGGTGGGATGGGGGGGGGGCCCTCGCTCACCCTCACCTTGATTAATAGGTACACCCTCACCTTGATTAATAGGTAGCATTGCCAGTGTTGAATCACTCACTCCATATTAAAGCATTGCTGAACATTTGCCCCCCCCCCCCACATCTGCCCAAGCATAGAAACCAATGTGTCTTTTAAATAGGAGTGGAGTAGACTTGTGGTGTATGAGTATCTAGCCATGCATTATTCACTCAGGAATTGCTGAAAATTAGATATGTGGAAGTAAGTTCCTGATAGACAGGGGTGTAACTCTGCCTGTACAGGGGAATTTATAGGCTCTAGATAGCAGATTCAATTTAACAATGACCAGGACTGTGGTAATTGGAAGTTGTACTAATTCAGTTATCACATTGGATAAATTGGTAAATTTTTAGGAGTTGGAATTGCTAATTGAAATTACTTTGCCCCAAAAATTACTAATTCTCAATTTCTTTTCAATCATTTTATAATTTTATCAACAGTTTTGTCTCCTAACATAGTATAACATATGTAATATAACAAAGTGAGTAGGTTTCGACCCTCTAAAGGCCAAATTGTCCAAAACCAGCATTTGTATTGATCTTTAGATGCCTGGCTCTATAATCAAGCCAGCCATTTCAGTTGTAAATTTTAAAAGATTGCCTTCTTTTGAACTCCAAAGTATAAATGTACATTTTGTGGGGGAAAAAAGGGAAATTTTCTTAATGAAATTTGACCTTTAATGGGGAAATTGTCATATTTGCCAAAAATTGCTTGTGTAGTGGTATGTCTTGGAAGATGTCCATTTCTAAGCCACGGGAAGATTACTTTTTGAAAAATGAATGGCTGGCTTTGTTACTGGGGCAGTAAAATAAAGTAAAGTAAATGTAATGCTCCCTACCCCCACCCTCTGTTTCTGTCACTAACCCCACAAAAAACACAATTTGTGAAAATAACACTCATAAGTCTGGAGAGGACGAGAGGTTAATAATTAAATTCACCAATGTGGCATGGTGGATTTAAGATTCTATTATGGGGTGTATCCAACCTAGCAGTTATATGGTCTGGGTGGGGTTCCCAATGGTGGTGGGGGTAGGGAGGGGTGTCATGCCCCTTCCCCTATAATAATTGGAAAATGAAATGCTCTGAGAAGTAATTTCCTGCATATTGATTAATTAATTCATAATCAAATTGAAATTAATCATTGTTTATTTACTGCGGTGGGAATTGTGGGTGCGCACCACCCTCCACCTTCCACCCCCACCAACCACAAATCTATGGGTGGGGATGGGGTGCAAAGCCAACCTAAATATGGGGGGTTACCTCACACAGACAGACAGACACACACGTACACGCCTAACACCCCCCCCCCCCCCACGTTCTCTCTCTTCGCCTATGCACACACGGATAATCCTTATGACAGTAGGACATATATATATATATATATATATATATATATATATATTGGCCGCATTCGTAAACATCTACCGGGCAGCCGCTTGTATTGGTACTATATATAGCCTACCAGGATCCACATGCACTGATGGTGTGGGGGCGTTTCTGACATATCATTGCGGTAGTATTTTCATCATCATCATCATTTGTATGATTTGCTGCTCAGTTTTGCCTTCTAATGTGCATAGAATCAATAATATATTTCTAAAAATGCATAGTAAAATAGTATTTGATGTTAGAATTGTCAATTCGGCCAACTTTACTGGTAGAGCTGACGTAAAATTGCAATTTTCATGGCTTTGAGTTGCATCAAACGCGGCAGTGTAATGTTGTTTACTAATAAAACAGTGATCCACTGGCCGTACGCTTGACGGCCAGTTATCTGCGCAGGCGTGAAAATGACATCATAAGGGAATTCTGTAAAACCTATATGGTTGTAATTGCCAAATTTGTTGTGTTTGTCATGTCACAATTAGCAAACTGGATTCACATTGCATACAAATGGCATTAAAACATTGTAATTTGTATAGTTTGACAAATGTATGCATGTTTTAACATTTATGCTGTGTGTGGGGGGGGGGGTGTGGGGGGTGGAGGAGTTCTTTATGATGCACTGCAGCACTAAAACTTATTATTATTATTATTATTATTATTTTAGCATGTAGTCATGTAACTCCTGCACACATTAAGAACTGCACTAGTATAAATGGAACCTGGTACAACTCAACCTGCTACACTGTGGTTCAGTACGGGGCTGCTGTCTACAAGCAGATAGCCGCACTAGCCAATGGAACTGACCCACTAAAAGGACTAAAATCTCCAAGCCATGAGTATTTCCAGTATGTTAAGTGCCTTTGAACCGTTTGTATCATTTGTAATTTACCCATTTAATGTTCAAGATTTGTCAAGAAAATTAAACAGTTTTCTTAATGAACATTCATTTGCATGTCAAGAACGGATGTTTTTAGTTTAGTTTACCATTGAATTACTGGCTCCATATCGAGCCAGTCATATCAGTGGTAAGATTTCAAATATAGTCCGCTACTGTCCTGTAAATGGCCATTTCTCAAAACCATTGCAAAGGCTTATTTTGGCCGACTTGACCATTAATGGGCTACTAAGCAACTAAGTCATCTTAAAGGGTAACCCAAATGAAGGGGGGGGGGGGGTGGGGGGTGTTAAAACATGTAATGTAATTAATGTATTAAAATAAAATATTTTATTTTCATAATTTCCAATTCCTAAATATTAAATTTCATTAGCAAAAGTCGTTTTTATTCAATTTCCGTGATTATCACAGGGTGATGTCATCGCCTGATTGATTGTTCTCATCACATGATAAAATAATGATCACATGACATCGTTTTGACAATTATGAGTAAATAACGGATCGGCATAAATTGCGAATTTCATATTATGCTATTTCTTGAGATTTTACCTAATATTGTGCCAATATGTAAAAGGTTGGAAAAGTACACCGCTGAAGGTTTTGCCCTGTAGTCACGACGAGTACAATATTTTTCAATGTTCCAGAACCGCTAAATTTCGCAAGAAAGAGTAAAAACAAGATGATTTTTAATGTTGTAAACGACCCGAGTTTGGGTTTTGACGCGACTACAGACACCGCCTATAGATACAGACAAGTACGCATATTGGCCTTCTAATACATGCTAAGGGACTGCAGGGGTGGGTGGGTTCAACTATGCTGTAAAACCTCTATACTAAGGCCACCTGTCACATAGTCTGCATGCATAGAAAACACCTCTATACTAAGGTCACCTGTCATATAGTCTGCCCGTAAACGTGAATCTCATTTCCAACCTCATGATAAAGTAGTTGTTAAATAATTTGGAGCTATTTCAAGTGGAATACGTTCCTGACTCAGACAGCAGCAACTTTACATAAAATTAGCCTAAAAATATCCAACCTGATTTGCAAGATGTAAAGTGAACTTGGATACGCTACTAGCAATGGAACGTGATCACTACTAGATTGCGGTCAATTTCTACTACTGTAGCTTCTGGCTAGAGGGACAGTGGTAATTTCAACATCTGATATGTTAATTTATCATATTAAATGCATGATCAAGGTCTACCCAGCAGGCACATAACGTTGTTTCAACGTTGAATCCACATTGAAATCATGCCATTCAATGTTGAAACAACGTCATGTGCCTGCTGGGTAGTGCATCATGATAGTATTTGCTGGTCACTGATAAAACCCGTTTTATGTGACCGCCTTCATATGCTTGGGGGTTGTTGGCGCTGGGTCTGGGTGGTTTCCCACCCCAATTGAACCCACTCCGACAAATTTGGAACTTTAGATGTTCTGATATGGCATCTGCATTTAGGGGGTAAATATGGAATTTCACATTTAGACTGAAAAAGTGGAGGGCAAAATTCATATCTGCCACACACACCCCATACCAGAATCCAAGCATGTATATGGGGGGGGGGGTGTGTGTGGGGGCAACCACCCCCTTGTCCCTAACCCCTGTTCTTATGCTTATGACCATATGTTGATTCCAAAGGCTATAGCTGTATCCTATTACTTCTACGGTAGTCATTAGATACAGCCATCGCATAAGAATTTATATTTTATGACCTGCCAACAAATGCTTTTATAGTACACTAGACAACAGATTCCATCAACAAGAGGCCCTAAGATCGATTATTTAGGATTATTAAATAATTGTGATTAGTCGATTAATCGGGAGAGGATTTATCATGTCATTCCCCATCACGGAAGTTAGTCATAACTAGGAGGCGCATTGTACATCATATTGTGGGTAATCTGTTCCTCTTGATTCAAGAGCATGCGTATAAGCGCAACTTTTGCACTTAGAAAATTCGTGAGATGATGCCCACTATATTTTTAGATATAGAGACCGGTATCCAGTTATTTTAGAGACTGGTATCTAACTAATTTACCCAGAAGACAATGCGTGTCCTAGTTATGATGTTTTACCTTCCGTAACGGGCAAGGACAGGATAAATCCTCTACCGGATTAATCAGCAGCTGCCTGTATACCAATTACTCAGACATAACAACAAAGGCATATCAATGACAAACGCTACAATGGTTTTAAAATTTCCATTTGCTCAAGCCAGTCGTTCCAGTGATACATTTTAAAACCTGGAAATGAACATATATTCACTGAATTTTGTGACCGATTGCATAAAAAGGTAATTACAAGAGGCCTAAAGGGGCCTGTATCGCTCACCTGAAATTATTGGTCACTGGCACAACCGAACAAAATAAGATGACCACTGGAAAAATTTACCAATCAAATTTCTGTGAAGAAGCTTTAGCCAAGTTTTATTAAAATGGGCCCACTGGTTAATAAGTCATCTTTGTATGATTTTCTCAGAAATTTGCAGAAAGTACGAGATGTCCGCCAAAAACACTAAACTTTGATTGATTCATGGTAGATATGTTTTTGTTTACATACCAACTTTCCATGGACATATTTTAATGTCGTTTCAGCCCTAATAATATCTGCCAAATTTTGGCCTGATCCATTCAATGGTTCTGGAGTTGTTTTCGCGAGAACTAGGTCATCCAAGATGGCCGCCGAACCATTTAGCAAATCAAGTTCCCTCAAACAAACTTGGTTCAGCTCTTGCCCTAGATTATATGTCATGAGGTTTGCATCGATCCCTCAAGTGGTTTCGGAGAAGATTTTTAAAGACGTTTCTAAAAGTCGGCCAAAATCCAGGATGGCCACCGGCCCAATTGGCCGATCATCTTCCTTTGAACAAACTTGTATTCCTATGCCATAAAGATTGTTCCTGCCACATATAATTGAAATCGGCCCAATGATTCTCGAAAAGACATTTTAAATTTCCCCATTGCTTTAGTATGGGAGTTTTTGGTGGGAAAATGATCCAAGATGGCCACCAAACCATTTTTCTGACAGTTGCGAAAATGGCAAATTTGAAATCAGAATGACCAAAAAGATATATAAAATCAATTTCGGCCTCAAAATCCATCAAATAAAAAAATCCAATATGGCCGCCAAACACGCTACATTTTGATTAGCCCACGGCGGACAGGTTTTTTGACGGATCAACTTCCCTTGAACAAACTTTGTCCGTAATCATATCTGCCAAATTTCGGCCGCATCTATTCTGTGGTTCTGGGGAAGTGGTTTTTGTGAAAACTAGGTCATCCAAGATGGCTGCTGAACTATTTGGCCAATCAAGTTCACTGGAACAAACTTAGTTCAGCTCTTGCCTTAGATGATATTTCTTGAGGTTTGAATCTATTCCCCCAAGCGGTTTTGGGGATTTTCTAAAAATTTGCCATATTCCTAGGCCGCCGGCCAAATTGGCTGATCGATTTCGTTTGAACAGACTTGTCTCTATGCCCTAAGGATGCTTCCTGCCAAATATAATTGAAATCGGCCCAGTTGTTCTTGAGAAGTCGTTTAAAGAAATGTAGGTTTTGAAATATGTTATGCAGGAAAAATTATTCACAATTATTCGATTATTTAATTTTCAATCAACAATTTCATGATTTAAAACATAATTACGATTTTCCATTAAATCACGTAATCGTGCAATCCTATCAAGGGCCTGTTGATGCCCACCTAGACCATTAGCATTTGAACCATCTGCATTTAAATACAGTGTAGACATAATTGATAATTTTTGGAAAATCCAACATGGTCACCAGACAAATTGAGAAATCAAAATTCTTGTTTGATATGCTGAAGCCTACGGCCATAGAATCGGTCCACACATATTTTATTGAAATCAGGTTCTTGATTAAGGAGTAACATATTAAATGGATCTTGAAAATCTTCAGTAAATACAAGATGGTCACAAAAAATGGCCAATCAAATCTCTGAATAGAAGGTCTAGAGGCTACCACCATAGGATCCTTCCAGCCCAATTTGGTTAAAATCTTCCAAGCAGTTTATGAGGCGATATGTTTTAAAGGATTTCTGAATAAGTTTCGGAAAATCCAAGCTGGTCAGCCAAATTAGTCAGATATCTCATTGAAAGGGTTAATTCATAAATGAGGATTATGACAGCTGTGTATAAAGGACAGTTCTCTATGGTCTCCACATTGTCCTTTATCAACAGGCTTGTGTGTGATTTTATCGTTCACAATAGTCTCTTGATGATTTTATTGAAGGTTTGGTAGACATCCTTTCAACTATACAGATGAGATATTAGAAATTCATCATACAATGTAAGAATTTGGTTGAATATTTTGAAAAAGATTGAACATAAGTAATGATTATGACGTCACTAATCAAATGATGACCCAAAATGGAAATGATAAAACAGATGCCTAGGAGTAGGCTATATGATTTCCATTTTGAATGGTTAACCCTTTTACTCGAAGGAAAGCTTATAGGACCGATTTGATGTAAATTCCAACACTTATCTTGGCGCGATGTATGGAAGAGTGATCTGCATTAGTATTTGAACTGTGATCTATTGGATCAAAAGATGGATATAGTAAAGAGGAAAATAAACAAACACAGATTTTGATAAATTAATATTCATTCATTTTTGCCTTTCTTTTGTGACAATTCAAATTAAATCAGGAGTATACTGTATATATGAAATAATTCTTTTAAGTAATTTATTGTGTGGAGGTGTATATGGTTTTATTGAACCAGGGTGTCAGAATCTGTGATCTGAAATAACCGCTGAATCCCTCTATTGAGAACTCTGTTGAATATCGGTAAATCTAATTTGATAGAAACAAGATCCCTATGATGACGAAGTGATATCAGATATCTATATTGAAACACCCATTATCAGTAGACGAGTGATCCTGGCTGATCCAATCCTGCTCATTCAAGTTTTGCTGTTAATCACATCAAATCAATTCTTTGATCTAATGCCACATATCAATTCTCAAAGAATGTCACAGACGAATAAATTTACTTCAGAATCATAAATGCTGTTAGTTAACTGGAGATAAGATCTGGATACATCCCCTATCCAAGTTGAAAATGATCACTACTCGATCTGGTCAATGTAGACCACTATCAACTATTGTATCTCACCGACGTGGTGTGGCGGTTACCAATCTGCGTGATTAATACCAACAGGGTCCATTGTATGTAGCATTGTTACCCACACTGGCAACATATATAAAGGGTCAGAATCTGACCATTGGCATCCAGACTCTTCTTAAACCAAGAAAGCGTCAGGCAAAAGTTCTCGAGTTTTGGTCTTCACTATCAACTATTGAATCATTTGGAACCTAGGACAGACATGGATCATTGGATAATACCATGACTTTATAACATGATTTTGTCAATTAAAATTTAGACTTAATGCTTCTTGGTTCGGAATTCAGATTTGAAATATCAACCTGACTGTCATGTTAATAACTAGAATAACTAGAATTAACTCACAGGTGATGCTGACTCACGCCTTTGCGTCTTGACATTGCACTTAGTGACCCCACTATGACCTCGATTTTCTACCTTTTGACTCCAAACTAAAACATTTTCTAGCCACTCATAATATCAACGTGTGCAGAATTGGTTGATTCTACCTTCTTGCTTTCCAGATTTATTGCTAAAAATGTGTATTCTGGGGATGCACTAATTGACCCAGTGACCCCAATTTTTTACCGTTTGATCCCAAACTAAAACATTTTCTATGCACTCATAATGCCAATGTACATGTATGTGCCACATTTGGTGATTCTACCTACTTGTGGTCCTGATTTATGGCTAAAAATGTGTATTTGGGGATGCACTAAGTGACCCTGTGACCTTAGTTTTTGACCTTTTGACTCCAATCTAAAATATTTTCTTTCCACCCATAATATCAATGTATGTGCCCAATTTGGTGATTCTACGTACTTGTGTTCCTGATTTATGGCTGAAAATGTGTATTTCGGGATGCATTAAGTGACCATATCACCTCGATCTTTTACATTTTGACGCCAATCTAAAAAAATTTTCTTGCCACCCATAATATAAATGTATGTGCCAAATTTGGTGATTCTATCTACTTGCATTCCGAATTTATGGCTAACAAGAGCTCCGCAAACGGCGCATAATGCCCCGCTATAATGACAAATGTTCTTCCTCAGACCCAGACCAGTAACCTTATGAAGTTCAAAGTGATCTGTTAAACGGTTCAGGAGTTATCATCTGCAAACAAATTTTCAAGATGGCCGCTGGTGGCCATCTTGGATTTCGGGTCATCTTCGATTCTGATAGATTTCTTCCCCAGACCTAATCCAACCACTATGAAGTTTCAAAACTATCGGACAAATGGCAACATAGTTATCATCTGGTAACCATTCTGCCGCGCAATGGACCTTTCCATTTTTAGCTACGCCCCGCCCATCACTAGCTAAGCTCCACCCACACCTCGCCGTGTTTGGATTGATCGATCCCCGAATGCCCTAGCTATCAATTTCATGAAAACTATACAGGGAAGCTGTTGAATATTTTGTAACTAATTTGACTGGGTGCTGTTGCTGCCTATGGCAGCAACAGCGCCCAGTCAAATTAGTTTCAAAATATTCAACAGAATATTTATTAAATAGTAAAAACAAACAATTTGTACAAGGCATAGACCGTCTTCAAATATGCGTTCATGACGTACTTATCGACATCATTCATGACGTCATCCATTATGATGTCATTCTACACACCGCGTAGATGATTATGATGTCATATGATGGGTACATACTCTGGAAAGGTGAATTACATAATACCCGGGGTATAAAAATGTGTATTTTGGGATGCACTAAGTGACCCTGTGACCTTAATTTTGAACATGTTGACCCCGAACTAAAGAATTTTCTAGCCACTCATAATTGCAATGTATGTAGCAAATTTGGTAATTCTACCTCATAGGATTCCCGAGATATGCCTCGGATAAATAGACACACAGACAGACAGATTGCACCACACGCAATACTAACACCAGCCTAAAATTTAAATATAACTAGAAAATGTTGTTTAGCTCAGAGGACCCCCGCAATCGCTAGAAATACCTTTTTCTCTGTAGTAGGTAGCTTTTTTTCATAGCCTTGATATTATTAAAAATAACAAATAAAAAATAAAAAACAAAAAATAAAAATAAAAGAAATTAGAAAAATCAAGGAAATTTACCAAAATTCTACGTTTTTGCATTAAGAAGTCCATTTTCACACAAAATCCAGGACGTACAACATGTATAACGGTGAATCCTCTAAAAGGCACCTCTAGACATCATAATGAAGCTACATGTACCTGCTAAGTTTCATTAAATTATTTTAAGCGATTCCGGATGATATACCGTTTACGACAATATTGACAAAAATCATTAGTTTTTGCATTAATTAATAAGCCCATTTTCACCCAAAATATTGAATCTATAAAGGTGAATCCTTCAAAAGCCAGATCTAGCCATCATAAAGAAGCCACCTGCCAAGTTTCATTAAATTATTTTAGGCCATTCTGTATGATATGGTGTTTACGAGGAAATTGACAAAAAAAATCATGATTTTTTTGCATTGAAAAGCCGTCACCCAAAATATTGGACCTATAAAGGTGAATTCTTCAAAATGCACATCTATGTATCATAACTGAGGCATACACCAAGTTTCATTAAAATATCTGAAGCGGTTCTGTATGATATGCTGTTTACGAGATATTGTGGATGGACAGGCGGACGGACAGACGCGGTGATTACTATAGGGCTTCCGCACCAGGGCCCTAATAAACCAATAATATACGACCTGAATGCTGTAACAATGCATTGATGTCTTTGATGGAGTCAGACAATTTTGTGTGACTTGAAGTGTTCACTGGATGACGACGACCGCAATATGAATACTGTACATGAATAGGAATCTGAAGAGGACTGTGGATGCATCTAAACGAACGTACGTTGCGCAAAATGACACTATCTAAAATATAATGCTAGACACAAATGGCGTTGGAAATTTGTGACTAACTGGCCAAGAGGTGCCAGGAGCCGATGGTATTGATGATGTCGAATCGAGTTCCGGACCTGAGAGGCTAACTTGCATGTAAAATGGTTTTGAGTCACTACTAAATACTATGTATGGACTGGACACTTGGATCAAAATGGTCTCCGCAAAAAAAATTTGAAAGGGAAGATTTAAAAAGAATTTACTACTAGATTTACTGTCTCAATAACCTGCCCAGAAAATTCAGTTGTAAATATTGAAAAAAAATGTTCCACTGGCCTGCAAACATGGCAAATGGACACCACTCTATGGCACACCAGTGCATAAGCCAATAAACCATTTAAGTCAAATTTTATCAGGAAAAGTTAGATTTTCTCATAAAAGGTCCAATTACACTTTGCAGACCAAGAACACATATTTTTTTAATTCTTCGCTGAAATTGCTAGCTTGGTTATAGAGGCTGGTAGTCTAGTGGTACATTTTCAAAAATATTCTCATGGCATGAAAATGACGATTTCTCAAGACAAATGCTTTAGGCAGGTTTTCACCATTAAAAGGTTAACACTAGAATCGAGGTAGCCGCAGGTTCAAGATTTTTTTCAGATTTTCTGGATTTCCACCAATTTTTCCGGATCACACCCAAAGTTGTGGAATTCTAGTGTATGATCACACCCTTTGCTGTGTTAAAATTTCAGCCAAATCAGACCAGTAGTTTCCAAGATACATGTATCCACAGATCCAGAATATGATAAGATCTAGATCCGGGTTCTTTTAGTTAAAAATGTCAGTTTTTAAAACATTTTGGCATCCCAGTTATAAGTTCCTAGGCATCTACTCAACCAGCAGAATTATCTACATCCCGCAATGTCAGCACTACATTTAGAATAAGGAACAGGCTAAAATATGTTGGTGTATTGCCAGGTACCGATACTGGTAATATGCAGTGTCCATAGCTTCGGTTGAGTGACGACAGCCTGAGACAGGATCGAAGTCTGGGTGGTCAATGATACAGGGGCACCTCAGGTTCAAATCTGCACACTTGGCAAGTCTGATCAATTTCTTGACAACTGATCTAGATTCTTTGGATGTCTTCATCATCTGGCAGTAATACCATACGTACACCTAAAATAATAGAAGCAAGAACGACAATCAGCGATTGCTAAAGTATGCCCCCCCCCCTGCCCTTCCGTCAAGCACACCCTCCCACCCAAGACCCAAGATTGGTCACCGTGACATTGACCTTTGACACCAAAATTGATAGGGTTCTTCGAAATGCCAAGGACAAACTCGCACCAAAGATTAGAAATGATCCCTTCAATCGAACTCGAGTCATCATCCGTAAACACAATATTACATCATTAATTAGGTCACCGTAACCTTTGACCGTTTGGCGCAAAACTCGATAGGGTTCTTTGGCCCACCAAAAACAAGCTCCTACACCAGATTGGTAACAGTCTCTTCAATAGACCTCGAGTTATCATCCGAAACGTAATATTACATAATTAGGTCACAGTGACCTTGACCGTTGATGCCAAAATCGACATGACTTTTTTTAAATATTTCTAAAGATCAGCCAAAATCCAAGATGGCCATCAGCCAAATTGGCCGATCGGGTTGATTTGAACGTACTTGAATCTCTATGCCTAAGGATGCTTCCTGTCAAATATACTTGAAATCAGCCCAATGGTTCTTGAGAAGTCGTTTAAAGGAAAAGTTGACGGACAGACCAATCGAAAATCTGACTAAAAGTTCTAGAGTCTACCACTATATGATCCTTCCAGGAAAATTTAGTTGAAATCCGTCAAGAAGCTAAGGAGATGCATTTTGACACTTTTCGGTAAATTCTTTACAAAATCTAAGATTTTCACTGAAAAAAATGGACAAATCAAAAATCTGAATAGATCATCTAGAACCTACCTCTATAGCATCCTTCAAACCAAATTTGTCTGAAATCCGTCAAGAATCTAAGGAAGAGATGCATTTTGACACTTACCGGTAAATTTTTATAAAATCTAAGATTTTTGACCCAAAAATTGACTAATCAAAAATCTGAATAGCTTTTCTAGAGCCTCCCTCGATAGGATCCTTCTATCCAAATTTGACTAAAATCTGCCATGCAAAAGTTGATGGAAGGACAGGCGGACCGACGGTCGCCACGGCATAAGCTCTCTTGGCCATTCTGGCCAGGTGAGCTAATAAACAACGTTGGTATAAGCTGATGCTCTCTAAGACAGACAGATTTCAGTAACATAAATGTAAACAGTCAAACAGTACTCTCATTAGGCTTTGAGTTATATCCTAGCTAATTCTATAGACGGTCCATAGAATTTTAGAAATGCATTGTTTACATTTTCCACGAAGCTGAAATCAAAATCCTGGATCTTAGAATCTGTAATAACCCCGCCCGGTATCAGAAAACATCAAATCATGACTGAATTTAGCAAGATAGCCCCTCAAAAAATGGCATCGCTCCCAAGGTATTATGGGAAATTTGATTGTGATAACGTCATTGCGATTCTATGAATTAATATATGTCTATAAAAAATATACATTAACCCTTTGAACAACGAACGCTACTGTCAAAATTGAATACAAATAATAAATATTTTGAAATCCATTTAACTGGAAGCAGGGCCTACCCAAATTTTCTTTTAGTAAATTAATTCTTTAGCCAAAAACAATTTAATATTTAGCACTTTGGTAAATATTGTCTTAACTATCTTGCGCTTTCACTTATGAATCAAAATAGATGTACATAAGAATTTGACACTGGTCAGCCATACAAGAAAGCTGTTAAACATTTAGAAAATAATTTGACAGAGCTTTGGCTGGCTTGCAGTTAAATTAATTTCAAAATATTTAACAATAATTCTCACATTGTGTTATGTTTGTAGAGCAGGGTAGCATCTAGTCGCAAGTCTGTCCGGGCCATAGTTACTATATGTACAATCATGAAACTTGGTTTGTGGATGCATCTTATGGAAAAATGGAGATGTGCATTGTTTGAAAAACAGGTCAGCATGACCTACTATTGACCTATTTTTCATTCCTATATAATCCCCTAAGAAATAAATAATTTTAGTCCTGAAATATTCGTCTTGAATTTCCCGTTTGTTTATGTTCGAAACGTCGCGGGTGTGTTAAAAAGACGGATCGTGTATTTCACTGTTTTGTGATGATGTTGATGCGGCTAGTGTTAGCGTGAAAGATCCCAAGCGCACCAAACTTCCCGTATTTCAAGGCTCATGCTCATGCAGGTGGTCTGTTAATATTTTGGGAGTTTTTCACTTAAACAAATGAGACTCAAAAATGTAATTTGGGTGTAAACAAACACTAAGTTGTCTTGTGCCTACTAGTAGTAGTATTATATAAACTATATTATATATAGTTGTGTACACCCAAATTTCTTTTCTGACTCATTTGTTTATGTGAAAATACTTCCCAAAAATATTAACAAACTTCCTGCATGAGCGCGAGTCTTGAAATGCGGGAAGTTTAGTGCGCTTGGGCATTTGGTGTTTTCCCATGCTAACACTAGCCGCATCAACATCATCACAAAAATACACGATCCGCCTTTTTAACCATCTTGTTTTGTTTAGAACATAAGCAAACGGGAAATTCAAAACAAATATTTCAGGGCCAAAATTAGTTATTTCTTAGGGGATTGCATTTTTCTTATTTAAATAGTCATGGTTATCATACATAAATGTTGTATTTGCGATAGATCGCAAAGAATAGCTTATCAATATTAAATAAAATATATTCCAGGCGAGCGCTAAAATAGGTGTCAATCTTCTTACATATCAGCTATCATCTTCGTCTCTTTCAGTCGCACACGGCTTGAATTGGTAATGTTTAACGATAATGTGTCCAATATCATTTGCACAGATGTCCTTGTAGTCGATTTTAGTGTAATGAGATGGCTGGGAAATGCCCGTGTCAGCTAAACAAGAACTTGAAGCAGGGCTTGTTTTACGCTTCGCTACTTTATTAGACGGCATTTTCTCCAAATCGCAAAACATGTGGGCGTAATGTGAACCCATGTGATTAAAAGGAATCACGCGATGACGTCATATCGTGATTTTTTAGTAGGTCACAAATAGTCAATTTTAAACTTGATTTTAATATAGATAGAGTTTGTGAAAATTTGTCAAATCGGTTTTAAATTACAAAAAAATGTGAAATTTTTTAGTTTTTGACTGTTTTTATCGAAATCGAAATCCAGTTTGTGTTATCCTTTAGACATCGCATTTAGACAAGTTAATTGCATTAACGATCATCAAACCATTACATATACATGTGTCCAACTAGTGTACTATCACATCTAAATTAGGCCTGAACAATTTCATGTTTTGTATTACAAAAATTCCCACCTAAAACGCACGATCGGAGATGGGGAAGAAATCAAATAATATTAGCGCACAATTTCAAGCTCAGAAGTTTTAAGGTATTACAGTATTAATCCTTTCATTATCTTAATTATCAAGATTAATCAACAAAATCCAAAACATTTTCTCAGTGAGTGTCTATTTGCAGGCCAACTGAAGACTTTCTGAAAAATTACGAGCCATCCATTCTAGTGGTAAAAGAGTCTTCTCTTGGCCAGCAAATAGACTTCTCGTGGCCATTGCAAAGCTATTTTGAGCGGCTTGACCATTAAAGGGTTAACAAAGCTACAAAGAACAAAAGGAGTTACAGAAAATTCTGAGTGATAAGGATTTGGATGTGAAAAATTGCTAAATGGAAAGAATGCCTGAAAATTCCAACACTATTTTTCCTCTAAATATGGATGCCCTGATGTAAAGTAGAAAACAGACCAATCAGAATGCCGCATTTACGGCACCTGGGAGGCATACGCCCTAGTTATGCGTCTTCTAAGGCTGATTGCGTCTTCTAAAGCAGATTGAAATACTGAACAACATCTGACTAGTATTAATGGTACTGTATAAGGAGAATAAGGTGGTTCTTGATCCTGATTTCATGAGAAAACTATTTCTGAAAATGTACCACTGGAATGACTCGTTCGTTGATCGAGCCAGTCATTCCAGTGATAAGTTGTTTTTTTGGACTGTCTGTAAATGGACCTTTGTCATGAACATTGCGGAAGACATTTTTAACTTGCTGAACCATGGATTAGTAAACAAAGCTACAGAGAACTGGATTCGGAAAACAGTTCCGACTGATAAGGATTTGGCTGCCAAGCATAAAATGGAAACAATGGCCTAAAATTCCAACGTTTCTTTTCTAGTTATGGAAAAATTAATTTGTTATGGTATGTAAGACAAAAAAGATAAATTGGTCTCTTGCGTAACTATGCTCTGAATATCTGCTGTTATTTTTGTCTATGCACAGTAACCATGTACTATCAATAACAGAGGACATTACAGATGTGGGTGAAGTGAAATGGCAGCTAGCTCTCTGTCTCCTCCTTGCCTGGGTACTCGTCTGTATCTGTCTAGCGAAGGGGATTAAAACATCAGGCAAGGTCAGTCTTTAGAAAATCGATTAATCTGAAACCTTCGAGAAAACCCTTTCCAAACTCATCTATCAATCTACACGTATGCAACATTCAATGCAAATTATAATAATGTAATATTTTTAATATTCTGTTGATTATTTTGAAATTCATGACTGACAGGAATCTGGTTTACGACCGCGATGAATTAATTTCAAAACCTTGTAATCGCCAGCTTTCTTGAAGTTCATATTGCTTATCTGTCAATTAAGCATACCGTATTCCTTCTATTAGAAGCCTAGGCTGCTATTAGGATAGTGATGGAGAAATTTCACCAGCAGAATGTTTGAGAAAGGGGTTAGGCTTATATTAGGGAGATTTCAACCAAAAATGTTTAGTCAACCCCCAAAACGGCTTCTAATAAGCTCATGTTAAACATTTGTATTTCCAGGAATCCACAAAATTACATTGGGAAAACTAGCACATGCATGTAGCAGACTAATTATAGGTAGCGAGTCACGAGTTCAGCACACGATCATCTATTTAGAATAGAATTCTGAGATATATTGTTTGATTAGCCATTGAATTCAATCATATTACTCTAACTATTCACAATTTAAAACGCACAAAAGGCTTGTAGCATCTAAGTTGGGCCCACCAAATTTTTTTGTAGTATGAGTTAGCTTGACAGAAATAGAAAGAAGTGGAAAATATGTGATTTTTCATGGTGCAAAGCGAGAGAAAAATTGTGTTTGCATATATCTTCAGATTAAAAAAGCCATAGAATTTCCCTTAAATAAAGTGGCCTAAGCGCAAGCCACAATTGTGGGCTTTATTTTGATATATGTATTGTGTATTTTGTCTTCCCAAGTGCATATTGGTTAGCATAAACCAGAAAAGTACAGTTCTACGGATTTAATTTGACACCAGCGAAAATCAATTAGAACAACTGAAATTTTGACCATTTTGCACCATAATGGGCCCTACTTATGTGCTACAAGCTACGGCTAAAAATCGAGGCCAGACTTCCCGCATTCTCGATCCCGTTTCGAAGGGGATCTCACAAGACACGAATGCAAAATGCTGTAAAGCAATCTCAACTTCCTTGTATGACAGGATTCATATGAACGCGCAGTTATCAAACGTGTACACGTTATGCGGATCTCCTTTAACATACAGTCCAAAATCACAGGTCCGTGAATCTGCCGCGTACTCTCTAAATATTAAATCTATGCGCAGCTTCCTGATATCACATGATTTGCATTATTTCACGGCGACATTTTGTTAGATTTAATGATGGATTTTGATGTAATAAACGATAGTGATTACAGCGAACACACTTTTTATGTGGCCCTACATAAGAATTTCACTCCCGCGGTTATTGGCATAGTATACATTAAGCATACCGTTTCTATTCGAGGAAAGGACGCTAGCTTGTATTGGACGCAGGCTAAATTTTGGCCCAAATCTTCTCCAAAAATCCTTATACTCATAGAAAAGATGCATAGAGAAATTGAAATCCATTCTCTAAAATGGTTCAAACTCGTATAGAACCTGCCACGAAAAGTTTAAAATCGATTCCAAAATGTGTGCAATTAAAGTGGGCCAAGCTTAGCTAGAAAAGGGGTTTGGGGTGGGGTGTGTGTGGGGGATCCCTCTTATCAGAAATGTTTAGGTTACATAGCAATACATTACATATAGCTTATAGAATCACTTTCATATTCTGATACTCTGACACTCCACATGCCTCTTTGCCAATGAGAGTTGTTGGCAAGCTATTTTTCATGCCTTTTAATGATCAAGCCAGACAGAAATGGCCTCTGCTGGTCAAGAGAAGACTATTTTTGAAATTTTATTACTAGAATGTCTGTCTTGATAATAATCGAGCCAGCCATTCCAGTCATGTATACACGTACATTTTTGAAAATTAGCTCGACCTACAAATTGACATTCACTAAGCCACAATGGATGAATCTAGTTTTAGCTATGCCCCACCCATCTCTAGCTAAGCTCCACGCACACTACACCTGTTTTGGAATCGATCAATCCTTGCACTCCCTGAGTATCAATTTCCAGAAAACTACAGGTAAGCTGTTAAATATTTTGAAACTAATTTGACTTAATGCCTATGGCAGCAACAGCACCCAGTCAAATTTGCCTATGGCAGCAACAGCACCCAGTCAAATTTGTTTCAAAATGTTTATTAATTGATAAAGCCATACAATCTGTACAACTTGACGGACTATTACGTGTTTATGACGGACTAAACCGGGTCATTCATGATGTATATAATTATGACATGATTGATCGATAAATTTGATTCCTCCATTATTTGACTAACTTAAGTTTTCAGTATCGTCTATGCCATTCTAATAGGGTATACATGTACTACTTATCCCATTTGTTTGTCACCCACGCAGTTGACAGATTATCTCCCTTGAATCACAATCAGACGAGTTCATTCAGTGGAGGGATCCGATCTGTCAATCAAGTGTATTACATCTTCATCAATTACATTACGTGTAATATGCCGATGTCACAATACACAATAAAGTATCTAGCTCCGTCATGAACATTGAAAAGGCTGTCTTATGAATTTTCTGTTTGATAAAACATTCTGTTGAATATTTTGAAAGTATTTTGACTCCGTGCCATAGCTTGCCTGTATTAAGTTACATTGAAATTGCGATTCTCTGAAATCAATATTCAACGTATATAAATTGATTCCAAGACATTTAAAGTGGGTGGAAATGGGTCGGGCATAGGTAAAGACATATAATTCGTACAACAACCGTTAGTCCATCTATTTAAAAGCATTTGTGACAAACTTATCTGCGTCATTCATAACGTCATTGATTATAACATGATGATGATGATGTCATGATTGATGGATAAACTGGAAATGTCGACTGTGGTTTTCTTAATCAATCGGGAGCATTAATGGGTCAAAGATATGCCATTGTTTGGCTTCAATAAATGAATGAGCTCTTGAGCTGCCTCGACGGTATACAGGCTACCCATAATTTGTGTATTCTGTGGCAGAAAGTGTTACTAGTTTTCATATTTAGCCTAAATGTTGGTTTTATTTGTTCCAGGCTGTATATTTCACAGCGTTCTTCCCATACATAGTGCTGTTGATATTGTTGGTACGTGGTCTTACGTTGCCAGGTTCAGTCAATGGGATCTTGTACTTTATTACACCTAAATGGGAGCTTCTTATGAAGGCTAAGGTAGGAAATGTATATATCTTTGCATATATTGATTGTGTTTACCGGTATGACGATTTACAGGACCTGATGCAGACTCTGACTGATTTTGAACCCGTTATGAAGCGTTTGGGCACCATCAGTTTGGGCTCCCAAATTATGAAAAGTTGAATAAAAAGCTCAGGACTAAGGTAGCTGTATGGTATCTTCTGATACATTTTTTCCACAAAGTTGTGTGAAATATCATCTCCAAGTCTCCTCTTTTGTACCCGCTAAGGGGGCCCAAACTAAATCCCTGGATCAGGCTCTGATTTAATGGTCAAGACGGCCAAAAATGCTTTCTGTAATGGTCTTGTGAACTGCCTAATTTGCTGGCAGTTTGGCGATTATTTTAAATACTTGACACTGGTCATTTCAATGTAAAGTTTTCTAAATATTCTCTGATCCTACAAATGGGCGTTCCTCATTCATGAGAGTATTATTTCCTTGCCTAATTTTGCCATGGAATGTGTTTAACATTCAGTGGTCAAGCCAGCCAAAACTGGTGTTTACATTGGGCTTGAGGAATTTCCATTTGCAGTCCAAGAGGTAACACTATAGGTCTTTGTGGCGGTTGTCTTACCATACAGTAGACAAAGCGCTCCAAAGACATAGCACTCCAAACCATGACTGGTTTGCCCCAAGAATTGGGAATATGTTAGTCTTTCAAAGGACATTTAGTTCATCAACGGCTCAATCAATTTTAATAAAACTACAGATTTGTTCTAAACCAGCATTGCATCCAATTTCCAACATAATGAAAATGATTTTCTAATTTTCCATACCTTTAAGTGGTTTTACCGTAGTTTATTTACTGTTGTCTGATTGCAGGTTTGGGGTGATGCAGCTGTGCAGATATTCTTTTCCCTGTCTCCGTGTTGGGGTGGCCTTATTACGCTGGCTAGCTACAACAAGTTTAACAACAACTGCCTTAAGTTAGTAGCTCTTTTCTTCTGACTATATTTCCCTCAATGTTGCACGATTAAGAGATTCGAAAACATATCTTTCACTCTTGAAATGTCAGTGTCTTAATTTATCTTAGTGGAAAACTGTTAAATATTTTGAGAGTAATTCAACTTGAACATTCCAGTCAAATTAGGTTCAAAATATTCAACATATTCATTACAAAGAATTTGACGTTTTTTGGTGTGAGAGAGTTAAAGGATTAATGTATGCATTTGAGTATGAAATAATGGACCTTTCCAGTTTATCCATCGATCATATGATGTCATAATCAACTACATGACGTGTAGGATGACATCATAATGAATTACGTTATGAATGACATAACTAGGTTCGTCACGAATGCTTAATTGATGATGGACTTAGCATTGTTGTACGAATTTCATGTCTTTACTATTTAATAAACATGCTGTTGAATATTTTAAAACTAATTTGACTGAACACTGTTGCTGCCTATCTGGGCAAATTAGTTTCAAAATATTCAACAGCTTATGCATTGCTACATACAGTAAGCGACTTGGTGAGAAATGTAAAATTCCCAACAAACTGACTATGCATGGTTGATTGTTATGTATGCTGAAGTACCATTAAAATTCGACTAAAGGACGCAGTTTTTTTGTCATATTACATGTTCTAGGAAGGGGGTTGCATCCTATAATTGAGTACAGTGTTTGAGCACATTTTCTTTTGTCCAAGTTTCGTAAAAAAAAATAAATGATACTCATTTTCGCACGGTGCAAATTGTCGGACTGTTTAATGTATACCTCAAAACATCCTTGCGGAAGTGAAATTATTAAATTGGAGCACCTAAATATTGCGTATCCATTAATAAAGATCATTTATTACATCAAAATTTATCCCGAATTTTGCATAAAATGGTGTCGCGAAAAGATATAAATCACGTGATTCGCCTCCAAACGCAAAAGATTGTTTTTAATTAGAGCGATAGGAACTAAGTATTGTACTTTAGGTCGGATCCATACCCGTTTGATAACAAACTCATTAACGTATAAAATCTCGCGAGAACACGCCGCCTCAAATCGCAAAAGAGCCAGTGGCTCGCTAACATACATGTAAGAAGCGCTTTATCTCATTTTAATTCTGATTCCGTTTTGGATCATTTAATGTTGGTCAGCATTACAAAATTAATGCGCAATAGGAGAGTAAACACTGTTCCATTATTAATTTTTTCAAAAAGAAATATTATTTCTCTGTTGTAATTGGAAAAATTCTCCCGTACAAGCCAATGAAAATAGAGAATGGCAGATATTAGAATTTTAGTAAACACAACTGCTGATCTTACCGCATCCCTAATATCACATGATTTCCATATTTTCTAGACGACATTTTATGTCAAAAATAGCATTGATTTTGTTGTAATAAATGATTCTTATTGAAGATACACGATATTTAGACTTCCCATTAATAATTTCACTTCCACGATGATATTTTTGAGGCATACATTAAACATAGTGGTAAGGCGGTATAAGCATGCGTATGGAAATTGCGTTCAATTTTCGTGGTAGGTTCTATATGAGTTTTAACCATTTTAGAGAATGGATTTCAATTTCTGTATGCGTCCTTTCTATGAGTATAAGGATTTTGGGGATGGATTTGGGCAAAAATGTATCCTGCATCGAATACAAGCTAGCGTCCTTTCCTCGAATAAAAACGGTAGTTGCATAGTCACTTGGTGTATCGTAAGAATCATTTTTATTGCTAACTTTCTAATGTACGACGTCTTCCATTTGACACATGCAGAGACGCTGTTGTGGTTTCTATTCTGGACTGCTTGACCAGTATCTTTGCCGGACTGGTCATCTTCACTATTATTGGTTATATGGCACATCAACTCAACCAGCCGATTGATGAAGTAGCTGTTGAAGGTATGCTATTTGTCTGTCTTACTACATGTACATGCGCTTCACACAGCAAAGTTAATCTTACTACATGTACATGCGCTTCACACAGCAAAGTTAATCTTACTACATGTACATGCGCTTCACACAGCAAAGTTAATCTTACTACATGTACATGCGCTTCACACAGCAAAGTTAATGAAGGAATCCAGCTTTAGCTATGCCTCGCCCAACTCTACATGTAGCTAAGCTCCATCCACGCTTTGTCCGTGTTAGTATCGATCGATCCCTGCATTCCATGAATCTCAATTTCCAGAAAACTATACAGGCTGACTTATTATTACAGGTAAGCTGTTGAATATTTTGAAACTAATTTGACTGGGTGCTGCAGCTCCCAGTCAAATTAGTTTCAAAACATTCAACAGAATGTTTATTAAATGGTAAAGACACACAATTCATACAACTTGACGGACTATTAAGCATTTATGACATGGACTAAATTGCGTCATTCATGATCACCGTAATTAATTATGACGTCAGCCTACATGTGACATAGTTGATTATGACATGATTGATCGATAAACTGGATTCCTCCATTAATTAACTAACTTACGTTTTCAGTATTTTCTATGCCATTGTATACATGTACTACTTAGCATACTTTCCTGTATATTATGTGCTCTAATAGATAACACATAGGGCAAAATATGAGCCAAAAAGGCCTATACAAGTGTATAACATGCAGTTGTCGTTCAGAAAAATCGCAAACCATAGTTGTTAGAGCGCTCTGTAACAAAACTTCTATGGAACAATAATGTTCTCTAAGAAAAAGCTATCCCAGAATCCTTTGCGTGAGACACGTATGATGTAATATATGCCGTGACATATGATGTTGTTTTGCGTGCAATTACATTACAAGTTAAGAACATGTTTTGTTTTTTGTGAGTCACCTCCAAACATGTTTCGCAAAATAGCAGAACGCTCTCAACAAAACGTATCGTTCCGTAGGAGAAACATGTTTCTCCAGAGCTATTCTAACAGAGCGCTCTGTTACGTTTTCCTTACGGAGAGCGCTCCTGGTAACTACCGCTAAATGCAAAATAATAATAATAGCTTGTCGGCTAAATATGTGGTTATTTTTTATTAATATTAACTAGTTTATTCCATGCTTGAACCATAATAGAACACAAAACCATCTTTAAATGAGAAATACATTCAATATACAGGGAAATTGCCATTCCTGTTCTTGCGATATCTACGCTAATGCTAAGGCAGCAACAGCACCCAGTCAAATTAGTTTCAAAATATTCAACAGCTTAACTGTGTAGTGGTTTTTTTGGAAATTAATAGTCATGGTGTTCAGAGATCGATCGATCCCAACACGAGCGAGGTGTGGGTGGAGCTTAGATAGTGATGGGCAGGGCATAGCTAAAAATGGAAAAGTACACTATCATAATGTAACCAAGTCATCCTAAACGAAATCATCCGAGGGACCAAAAATGTTCAAATAAATATACTGCCGAATGCATCTGCTGATTAGGAAATAGTGAAATTATTGCTCAAATTGTTTTAAAAACATCTGGCCATAATATATTAATTTGCGATATTGACATTCGCAACATTACAAAATATGATCTATTTTTTTGTAAGCCGCTTTCATGATCTGGTTCAGTGGAATGCCTCCAATCGCAAAAAAGGTTTAATTTGGCCCGCCAACAAAAGAAGCAATCTAACGTTTTTGTTTCTTATACCATTTTGGATCATTTTATGTTGGGTGATATATGACAATAGAGTGTTTCGGTTTCAGTTTTGTTTCATCAATTAAAAATGATACACGTAAGATTTACAAATATATCATGTAGAATACAATTATTGCAGACACTATAGCCCACAATATTGGTTATTACAATACACCAACAGGAAATAGCGGTTACCCTTTGCTGATATCACAGGCAGTCAATATTTTTTAGGCAGAATTTTATGTTTGGGAGGCCGTTCTGACTTCTGACCCTAAATTCGGAGCCGAGAAAATGTGATGAATTAATATTTAATATTAATATATACATAGTGCGAACCCCCATGCTCGCCTTCAGTAAAATGAGCAAAATCCTGTGCAATATATACATGAAAGTAGTGTATCTCACTCGTTTTAATCACCCTTACTGACAGATTATCTCCCTCAAATCACAATCGGATGAGCTCATTCAGTGGAGAAATCCGATCTGTATCAATTTAAGTACATATGACATCTTCATCAATAACGTCATGTAATATGCTGACGTCACAGTACACAATGACGGATCTAGCTCCATCATGAACATTAAACAGTCTGTCAAGTGTTGAAATGTATGTGTGATGGATTTACTGTTTAATAAACATTCTGTTGAATAATTGGAAACTAATTTGACCGGGTGCCGTTGCTGCCATAGGTTACCTGTATAGTTACCTTGAAATTGTGATTCTCTGAATTCAGGATTCAAAGTATATAAATAAAGTAAAGGTGGGCGGAGCTTGGCTGTAAATTGGCCGGGCATAGGTAGAAATGTATAATATTGGAAGCCCTGGATAGTGCTCAAATTGTATTTGTCACATGGGATCTATAGGAACAGCCATAGACAGCAACAGCCCCTCCATTCAAATTAGTTTCAATATATTCAACAGAATATTCCATGCATTATAAGGCCAAACAAATTTATGTACATGTATGTTTCCTATTCCCTACTTACCCGCAACAACAGCTGCACAACGTACCTGTCCCAACAATGTTGCTACCTCAATATTTCTAGCCAGAAAATTTTGATTGGTTGATTTATCAAATTTATCAATGTTTTTGTCATTTTCTACATTAATTTTAGAGGGAAAACATTGTAAAAGAAACCCTAACAGTAGTTACATTACCCACAAAAGAATAATGGACCTTTCCATTTTTACCTATACCCCGCCCATCTATCTAAGCTCCACCCACACCTCGCTCGTGTTGGGATCGATCGATCTCTGAACACCCTGACTCAATTAAAAAAAACTACACAGGTAAGCTGTTGAATATTTTGAAACTAATTTTACGGGGTGCTGTTGCTGCCTATGGCAGCAACAGCGCCCAGTCAAATTAGTTTCAAAATATTCAACAGCGTGTTTATGAAATAGCAAAGAATTACAAATACATAGAATTCATACAACGTGTCAGACTGTTTGAGATTTGGTGATGGTCTATATGGAACGCTTTGTGACGTAATGATTGTGTCGTCATCATACACACGCTGAGCTGATTATGACGTCATACGAAGCCAGACGATGGATGGTTACTCTGGAAAGGTGAATTCCCTACCCACTTACTACCTCAATTTTTGGTAACGTGTAATAGGAAAAATATATAATATAGATATAATTTTCTTTGAATCTGTTATTTCTGGTCTGTAACGATTAGTGTTAAGCTAAATTTCTTTAACCCTCAAATTAAAATTTTCTCAGCAGACCTGTCCAAATTGCCGTAGTCCATTTTTCGTTCGCGCAAAGGTTACGCAAATATTTCTGACACAACATGTTTTTCCGTTCCCGCAATTCCTTTCACATTGTATATTTGTACATAAATACATGAAAAATGGTTACGCAAAACGGAATGGGTTACCTAAAACAAATTTGCATAACCCAAAAATGGGTTGCACACATTTTCAATTTGGGCATGCCTGCTTAGTTTTGAAACTTTATCGCTTGAATGACTGAACCAGTCATTTCAGTGGTAAATTTTCAAAAATAGTCTTGGTCTGCAAATGTCTATTTCACAAGAGCACTGCAGAAGCTATTTTTGGCCTACTTGTGAGTGTTAAGTGGTATAAAAACTCAACGTGTAGCCCATATTGTCTTAGTGTCTATACTCCAATCGTCTTTCTCCCCAGGTGCTGGGTTGGCGTTTATCGTCTATCTGGAGGTGATAACACGTTTACGTGTCTCACTTCTCAGGGCCATACTGTAGCCTGTGAAGTCAGAGTTTTATAAATATAGTCTATTCGTGCATCTCTCTTTTTCTCACTCTCTCTCGCTCTCTCTCTCTCCCTGGACGCTTTTACCATAATTCTGAGGACATACGTTGTGGGGACACAATTATTTTATAATTTTTCTTTTCCTTTACGTGTGTCTTGTGCGTTTAACGTTTATGTCTAATTAATTTAACTAATTATTACCATTAACAAATAAAAGTATGAGAATGGTATGGACATTCCCACATGGAGCGGGGGCCATGTAAGAGAGTCAGCACTTCATGGAGTCTTCAACTGTACATGGGTAAGAGATGGGCGAGATATTTACACAGCAACAGGTGTTTGTCATAGCACTTGTTAGTATGGGCCTAGTAGTACCCATTAAGAAAGTTGGGAGAGGGTGGAAATAAGTTGTTAGAACTTGTGCCCAATCCCATTGTACACATGATACAAGTAAAATGTTTAAAAAAAAAAAGTGAGTGGGAAAATTTTGCGAGGACATTGAGAGATGGACTGTAAAAATAATATCGAGAGATATATCACCTACAGGTACTTTATTGGGTACATACAAGAAAATGCATATTTGGACGTTTCACCCTTTAGCCACCTGTAATTGTGTGGACCTAGGTAATGTCCCTGGAATTATGGTGAGTACCCAAAACGTTGGTCTGAGGCTGGAAAATGTCCCAGGAACTACTGTCTATCCAGCTCTCTCTCTCTCTCTCTCTCTCTCTCTCTCTCTCTCTCTCGCTCTCTCTCTCGTTCTCTCTCTCGTTCTCTCTCCTCAGGTGCTGGGTTGGCGTTTATCGTGTATCCTGAGGTGGTAACACGTTTGCCTGTCTCACCACTCTGGGCCATCCTATTCTTCCTCATGTTGATAACACTTGGACTTGGCACACAGGTAGATAAATTGGTATCTCTATTATGATATAATTTCTGTATACCATTTAACCCTTTTATGGTGATACCAGCCAAAACTGACCTTTGCAGTGGTCTTCAGGAATGTCCATTTATAAACTAGCAGAAGAGTATTTTTGAAATTTTATCACTGAAATAACTGGCTCAAGAACTAAGCCAATAATTTCAGTGGTAAATTTTAAAAAATAGATGGACATTCACCGAGTATAAATTGTAACTTTCTTGACTATTTTTTACCATTTCAGTCTTAAATAGGTAACATGATAGAAAGCTCGTAGGTTTTAATGATTTACTTCTAGCTTATGTCTAAAGCGTATTTATACACTAAAGCTTGTCACAAGTCAGGAAAAGTGTGATTAAAATGTACCAACTGTGAATTCTGTTATCATTAGTACAAGATTAACATGGCTACCATATATTGCCTTTTAAATTCTTTAAGCTTGAAATTTGGTTCGAACAAAATCTGTTTGATAAAAAATGCTAATTTGCAGACAAAGAGAAAACTATTTTTCAAATATCTGCCATTGGAATTACTGGCTCCGTTATCTTAATGACTGTTATCGAGCCAGTCATTCCAATATTAATTTAAAGAAATCTATTTGTCTGCTAATGAAGATTTCTCAAGACCAATGAAGAAGGCATTTTTGTCCAGTTTAACCATTAAATGGTTAATCATCTAAAAATAGACATCTGTGAGGAAATCTGTGTCAGGATTTTAAACATCTGATTACCCATACATGAGCATCTCAGAAATTACATAAAGTTGTCTAAATATACAATGATGATGATGGTGTGATTACATACATACACACGCACATGCGCAGCAACACCGTGCACGCACTCACACACACACACACGATTAATATTATAAATTTTCTATACTGCCTAAGGTGGTGATGATTTTAAATGAGCCACAGTGCATATGTGAATTTATATGGGGGTTAGATTACCTATTTACGAGATATTGAAAATCATTTAATCATATATTGTAAGGTAAAAAGGTGCCAAAAATATATTCAATTATGTCTCTTGCAGATTGCCACAGTAACAACAGTTCATACGACGCTCATGGACCAATTTCCACATATTTTTCGCAAATCAAATCGAAGTTTCTACCTCCTCCTCCTCATCTCATTCATATTTTTCATTGTTGGTCTCGCCTTCTGCACACAGGTATGTCTTTAACCCTTTAACACTCATATCAGTGAAAAATGGCTTCCGCAATGGTCTTGAGAAAACTCCATTTGTAGACCAAAAGAAGACGATTTTTTTTTTTAATTTACCACTTATGACTGGCTCGATAACCATTGAAAATGTTCACAAATAGTCTTCTCTTTGTCTGCAAATGGACATTTTCTATGAGAATATGCAGGTTAAAGCGTTAATGGTTAAGATTGGTAAAAACCCATTGATTGTTTTCTCACCAATTATACTAATGGTACATTTGCAGGCCAAGAGATTTGAAATTTATCGCTTGTTTGACTGGCTCTGTAATTGAGTGAGCCATTCCAGTGGAAAATTGAGAAAAGTAGTCATCTCCCGCCTCCAGGCCTCCAAGTAGGCATTTCTCCAGACCTCGGCAGAAGAAATTTTGGGCCGGCTTGACTATTGGCTAATAATTATAAGCAATACAGTATATCTTAGCAACTGTTCTTAGGGCACACAACATGGTACTTAAACTGTATGACTGGCTGTCTTTGCTATTAAACTGTATATATAACAAGCATTCTGTAAGTATTGCTTTGCAATACATGTCCCCTACCTGGTGATATAAATCTTTAGAGATTGACAGTCAAAAATTTCATTAAAAATTGTCAAAAGCAGCTGAAGCTCGAACTTGATCTGTAACTTCTCATAACATAGCAATAAACCAAGTCTCAGTTATATATGGTGAAGGAGAAGAAAAAGTCTTGAAAGCTGATATGTTTGTATTTCATAAGTCAAAAGGGGACATAACTCCATCAAAAAATGACGCAAACGCCTGAAACCCGAGCTGGTCTGTAGTTTCTCATAATAAAGTAATGTACCAATTCTCAGTTGAATATCTTGAAAGACTGCAGGGAAAAAAAGGGCGGAAAACTAATATTTTTCATATTTCATAGGTCGAAAGGGGGCATAACTCCATCAAAAATTTATGCATATTCCTGAGTCTCGAACTTGGTCTGTAACTTCTCATAACAAAGCAATGTAGCAATTCTTAGTATAATATCTTGAAAGACTGCAAAAAAAAAGTACGGAAAACTAATATTTTTCGTATTGCATAAGTCGAAAGGGGGACTAACTCCATGAAAAATTGCCGAAAATTTCTGAAACTCGAACTTGCTGTGTAACTCCTTACACTAAAGCGATGCACCGATTTTCGTTTAAATATCTTGAAGGAGTAGCAATTCTCAGTATAATATCTTGAAAGACTGAAAAAAGTACGGAAAACTGATATTTTTCGTATTTCATACGTCGAAAGGGGGCATAACTCCATGAAAAATTGACGAAAATGTCTGAAACTCGAACTTGCTCTGTAATTCTTTATACTGAAGCGATGCGCCGATTTTTGCTTAAATATCTTGAAGGAGTGCGGGGGAAAAGCGCGGAAAGCTGATATTTTTCGTATTTCTTAACTTGAAAGGGGCATAACTCCATAAAAAAGTGACGTATATGCCTGAAACTCGAACTTGGTCTGTAGCTTCTCATAACAAAGCAATAAACCAATTCTCAGTTGAATGAATACCTTGAAGGACTGCGAAAGAAAGTGCGGAAAACCAACTGCGACTGATGGACAGACGGAGTGTAAACCTACAGTCTCTCCGGTTTTTACCGGTAGGGGACTAATAACAACATAACGACGCTTGTTTAGGAGTGAAAAGCTGGCAAATTTTCAAAACTGTTGCTTCACGTTGTTGCTATCTTCGCCATTTCACAAATAGAGTAGAGAAATGTTTTATCATTCATTGCATTCCATGTATATCTAATGCTGTAATCCTTTGTCAATTACATAAAGTTGTCTAAATATACAATGATGATGATGGTGTGATTACATACATACACACGCACACGCAACACCGTGCACGCACTCACACACACACACACACGATTAATATTATAAGCACTGGTTTAATGCTGTAAACCAGTGTCAATTTCAAGACCTATACAGGGAAGCTGTTGAATATTTTTAAATTAATTTGACAGCTATTGCCGTCATGCAATAATAGCTTCCAGTCAAATTCATTTCAAAATATTCAGCAGAATAACGCTAACATCATAAGGAATGTGTGGTTTCTGGACTCTAGGAATTAAAGGGTTAATGACTCATGGTGACTGATTTTAGATGGGATTTACATGTAGCAGGTTGGATTAATTCTCTTTTTAGTTTGACCCCCCTTCCTTCAGCATTAAAGTTGGCCAAAAATGGTTTCTGTGGTCAGCTTGAGAAATGTCCAGTTGCGGGACAATTGAAGACTATTTTTGAAAATGTACCACTGAAATGACTGGCTCGATAATCGAGCCAGTCATTTCAGTGGTAAATTTTCAAAAATAGTCTTCTCTTGGCCTACAAATGGACATTGTCTATAAGAAACTAAGTTTTCGTGATGAAATGCGAGGTTTAAAAGGTTGTCATAAATGGTTTCATGTATGGATTTATTATGTGTATGAAAATAACACGCTAGGTGATTGATCATGTTGTTTTTAGGGTGGCATGTACGTGCTACAGCTGTTTGATAACTATGCAGGCACGTACTCCCTGCTTATCATTGGCCTGTCTGAATGTATCGCTCTCAGCTGGTTTTATGGTAACTTTTGCTACATGTACTAGTACTGGTGCTCATACTACTTCTACTACTACTACTACTGCTACTGCTGCTACTACTACTACTACTGCTACTACTACTACTACTACTACTACTACTACTACTGTTACAACTAAGTTCTACTACAGCTACTGCTGCAGCAGCATGCTACTACTACTACTACTACTACTAGATTTCATTGTTGAACAGCTAAAACAATAACTGGAATTAATACATAAGGGAGATAACTTCTAGTCATCAGAATAAAAACAATTCTATTTGGTAATAGTTGTCTCCCTTGTTAGCTTAGCTGGCCTGAAAGCCAAGTGAGTTTACGCCATGGCGATCATGCGTTCGTCCGTCAACTTTTCCTATAACACTCAAACCGGACAAAAATTCCCTCTGTAGTGATATGGAAAAATGCACTTTTGCAGACCAAGAAGACAATTTTTGAAAATCTACAACTGGAATGCAGAGCCAGTCTTTCAAGTGGTAAATTTTCAAAAATAATTCTCTTAGTCTGCAAATGGGCATTTTCTTTGAGAAAATTTAATTTTTCTTGAAAAACTTTATTTACGGCTTAAAGGAGTAAACCACTTCTCAAGAAACACTGGGATGATTTTAATTATGTTTGGCAGGAAGCATCCTTACAGATAGGATCCAAGTTTGTTACTTAAAAGGAAGCCGATTGGCCAATTTGGCTTGCGGCCATCTTAGATTTTGGTCCATTTTTACAAACATCTAAAAATCTGAAGTCGCTTCAGGGATTGATTTAGGGCAAGAGTTGAATCAAGTTTGTTCCAGGGTTTGAAAAGTTTGTTGATTGGCCAAATGATTAAGCGGCCATTTTGGGTTACCTAGTTGTCTCTAAAACTACTTCCTATGCAGAACCGCTGAATGGATGGGACCGAAGTTTAGGAGTCTGTCTGTCTGTCAATCAATCTTTTCTTTAATCAACTCGAGAACCGTGACAGATTTCAATTATATTTGGCAGTCCTGAGGGCATAGGGATTCAGATTTGTTCAAAGGAAGTCGATCGGCCAATCTGGCCAGCGACCATCTTGGATTTTGGCCGATTTTTAGAAACGTCTTTAAAGGTGAACACCAGACCCTCAATACTTCTTTGTATAAAATGAATCTACAGACCGCAACGTTTTCAAAAATATAATTGTAAACTCTGTGCTCAAATTAGAACTATATATCTTCGTTATTTAAATATGTGTTACAATAATTAAATGTCTATTCCCAGATGAGGCATATGACGTCATAAGTTGAACGCTTTTCTCGCTGTCATCCAATGCTATCACAATAACATTGCGAATTGCATTTTATAAGGGGGTTCTTTTCAGTGGTGTTAGGAATATATAAACTATATTTGCTGAAATGTTGAAGAATATGTAATAACAGTCCTTTGTCTGATTTCTCTGATGGTGCCGATTTTGACATCATGAGATAAATTAATGATGCGATTGTATAGTACAATTGCCACTTGAATCAACACTAACTGGCGCTACGGTAGATAATGTTATCAAAGTTTGATCTATTAATATGATGATTAATATGTTTAAATAGTTCTTGTGTACATCCAGTCCATATTTTAGGTACTTATGTTTCCATACTAGCCTCAAAACTTCTTGAGATACTGTAATATTCATGTGATTGGCAGGCATATTCATAGAAAACGGCCATCTTAAGGTTCGGCAACTAATGTACGAAAATAAATATTTTCCATAAATTTGCGATCGTGTGGTAAGCGTCTTGATCTCTTCAATCCGTACATATATAAATGATGTCGATAGCATTATCACCGATAGAGATATCTCCATCCAAATGCATGCACTCCTGTCTTCGGAGTGCCGTTGTCACGGTTGTTGTCGGATGGGTTCAACCTATGATGTCATAGGTTAAATTAACTCGCAAAAAAATTATAGCAACATAGCATTTTTTAACACCATTTTAATCGGATTTATATATGAATGTGGCAGGAAAGTTTTACACAGTAACTTAAATATGGGCCCTACGATAAAACTGCATGTTTTATACAAACGAAGAATAACAACATACTGGGCGTGTCCACCCGTGGTGGGCGTGTTGGTCCAGGGAAAGGGTTCCCTTATCCTGCTCGGTTTGTGCCTATAGGCTCCATTGGGTGGAGCTGGTGTATCCAAAGACATTCTTTCTGTGTTCTCCATGAGGTGGAGTTTTCATCGTCCAGGTCTGATGAGAATACCTATGGCGGTTTGATATCAATCTGAGATGTCATTGGATTCTGAATTTAGAGGGGCGTATTTTCCCCTACATACTTATGGATGGTTATTGCCGGTTCTGCCATTTTTGGCAGTTGGGAAACTTTTTTTGGCGGTTGTGGTCAACTTCACCGGTTGTAATTGTTACCGGTTATTTTTGGTGGCATTCAGGTCTGTGTAGACCTGGCGGCTTGCGTGTCCGAACCTACTGAGTTTAGACTCAGTGTGGACAGCGGAGGTATTGTGATTATCTCCGTTTCCTGTGGCAACAGTTTGCTGGATGAATCAATTGTGAAATGATAGATGATAACAACGTAGTCAGTTATATGAGCTACTCGTCGAAGGTTGTTAAGCCTGACGCTTGGTCTCGATGTGAGACCAAAGGTCTGAATGATCTGGACTGGAATTTTCTTCCCTTTTATACCCTTCCTGGGCGAGCCTGTGGATTGAGTCGATCTTGACTATATATTTATACAAACGAAGGCGACCCTTCTTGTGTTCCCCTTTAACAATCTCCAAAACCGCTTTGGGGATCAATTCAAAACTCATGCAACATCATCTATGGCTGAACCAGGTTTGTTCAAGGGAAGTTGATTGCCCAAATTCATCAGCGGTGCATCTTCGATGACCTAGTTTTCGCAAAGAAAAAAACCACTTCCATAACTGCTGAATGGATCGGGCTAAAATTTTAGAAATATGATTAGGCATTAAAGACCAATAACATTTGTTCAAAGGAAGTTAATACATAAAGAAAACATGGCCACCATGGACCAATCAAAATGTAGTGTGTTTGGCGGCCGTATTGGCTTTTTTATTTTAATGGATTGTGAAGCCGAAATTGATTTTATGTAGGTTTTTGGATATGCTGATTTCAAATTTGCCACTTTCGAAAGTGTCAGAAATAACGGATTGGTGGCCATCTTGTATTTTTTATCGACAAAAATCCCATAGTAAAGCGATAGGAAATTTAAAATGTCTTCGCAAACCACTGGACTGATTTTAACCAAATTTGTTAGGAAGCATCCTTGTTCTTGTTGCAGTTCTGGCCACAACCGTAGGGTTATACTTATAGGCGATGGCCTTTCTAGTTGCTCTGCCTATGTTCCAGGTGAGCAATACAGACCCCTTGTGCCTCTTGTATAAGGATAATCATGATTACTTGATTAAGCAGCCTGAGTACAAATTACCCAGACATAGCAGCAATGGCCTATATATACTTACTGAATAAAATGTAAATTTTCGTGAGCGATCACATTAAAAATTAATTAAAACGTAGGTTTTGACATTTTATGCAATTTTTAGCTCACCTAGGTGAGCTTATGCAATTGTGATTTGTCTGTCTGTCTGACATCTGTCAACAATTGTGGCACGTTTCACCATTTGTTGATGGATTAAAACCAAATGTAGCAGATACATGTATGTTTCTACAGGCACATATATTTGCCCTATGAATATGAAGAAGCCACAACTTGAAATAAGGGCCATAACTCTGGTTCTAAGCCATTTTAAAGTATTGAACCCTACGGGGAAAGTTATCTGTGTCACGTTTCGTCAATTCTTAATGGATTAAAACAATATTTATCAGAAATGTCCCTTTCGTACACTTGAATCATGTGAGAATAATGTCAGGGATGGCTATCCCCATTGATTAATGGTACTCTTCCGGTTGGTCAATCATTCCAATAGTCTTCCATTTCCCCATTCACGGTTTTGACTGTGACCTCACCATTGCCCATTTGGTAAATGTCAATATTGTGACACTTAAACTATTTATCAATAGTGTCAGCGATGAGCAATGGTACTTTTCCCATTGGTGAATAATGTCAATGACACCAATATTCTTACATTTCTTCATCCAAATTCTTTACTGTAGCCATTGTCCCGTTGGTAAATGTGATCTGCTGTATCAATAATGTGAAGGATGGCATCCCCATTGGTAAATGGTACTTTTCGTAGTGGTCAATAGGGTCAAGGACACCATATTTTTTGTATTACCGTCTTAAATATCTGTTTGTGACCATTTCCCCATTGGTAAATGGTATCTGTTTGTACCCTTGAACTATTTGATAATACTGTCAGGGCTGGCTGGCCCATTGATCAATGGTACTTTTCCTGTTGGTCAAGGATACTGATGTTCTTGCCTTTCCTTATCCAGATTCTTTACTGTGACCATTGTCATAGTAGTAATTGGCATCTGTTAACACACTTGAACAATTTGACAGTTTGTCAGGGACGGCTGCCCCCTTTGATCAGCGGTACTTTTTCTGTTGGTCAATAATGTCAAGGACGCCAATATTCTTGCATTTCCTCTCCAAGTTAATGCTTGTGACCATTGTCCCATTTGTAAATGGCATTTGTTATGTGTCCTCCATGAGCCAATGGAGGTTTCTCTGGTGACCAGTAGTATCAGGAGTTAACAATGTAAACATGTTTGCCGTTCCTTACCAGTGAGGTGAGCACTATGGCCCTTGGACCATTTATTAGTCATATAAATTCACGATTTAAAGAATAATCATGATTTTTGATTAATCTTATAATCGCGCAAGCATACTTGTTATCTTGCATCCAAACTAAACATGCTATTTATTCAGATTTAATGAGTGTGATTTGAGTTCTGATGTTACAGTTATGTTTATTGACGACGAGGAAGTGAAGCGAGAGATTTAACCCTTGCGTGGTCAAGCCAGCAAAAACACGCCTCTGCAGCAGGCTTGAAGAATCTACATTTGCAGGCCAACTTGTAAATTTACCAACGAAACAACTGGCTCGATAACAGCCAGTCATTCCAGTGGTAAATTAAAAAAAATAGTCTGTCCTGCAAATGGACATTATGCAAGAACATTCGATATGCAATTTTTCATTTCTTGACCATATTTAGCCATTAAAGCATTTAATTCCATGGAATTCTTATTATTCTAAAGGTGCTGATCGATTCTTGGACGATATTAAATTGATGTTGGGAAAACGCCCTCATAAAATGTGGAAATATGCCTGGAAGTACCTGTCACCCGCAGCCCTCTGTGTATGTATTAGCTTTGTTACAATGTCTCGTACATCTAAGCAGCTGGTTAACCCTTTAATGGCCAAGATTTTTCAAAAGAAGTATAATTTTTTATGTTTGAGTGTCATTTTGCAGGTCAAGATAAGACAATTTTAGAACATTTACCACAAATGGCTGGCTCGATTATTGAGTCATTCCAGTGGTAAATTATCAAATATTGTCTTATCTTGGCCAGCTAATGGACATTCCTCAAGACCACTACAGAGGCCCTTTTTGGCTGGGTTGACCATAAAATGGTCAAACATGTTTCGGAATCCATTAATGATTAAGCCAGACAAGGCTCGCCTCCACAGTGGTCTTGAGAACACATCCATTTGCCGACCGGCCAAGAAACCTTCAGGAGGATTGTCTTGAGAATGTACGCCCATGTCATGGTCTTGAGGAATGTCAATTTGCAGGCCAAAAGAAGACAATTTTTTTAACTTTATCAGCGGAATAACTGGCTTGTAACCAAGCCATTCATTCCAGTTGTAAATTTTTTTAAATAGTCTTCTCTTGGCCTGCAAATGGATATTCTATAAGCAAATGTTTTAATTTTCTTGACCAATTTTAATCAGAAAAGGATCAAGTCTCAAAACTAGTCTTCTTGTCCTGCAAACTATGATCATTGACTGAGCACATATTTTGATTTACTTGACAACTCTGTACCGTTAAAGTGTTACTATATTGAAACATGTCAATTGTTTGTTGTACTTTAAGAACCAGCCACCAGATATACGTATTCCTCTTAACCCTTTAATGGTTATACCAGCCTCTGTTATGCTCTTGTGGAATGTTCATAAATTTACGGGCCAAGAGAATAGAATTTGTGAAAGTTTACCACTGGAATGACTGTCGATAACCAAGGCAGTCATTCCAGTGAAAGATTTTCAAAAATTGTATTCTCTTAACCTGTAAATGAACATTCAATAGGCAGATATTTATATTTTCTTGACCAATTTTGACCATTAAGGGGTTAAACGAGCTGGTCAAAAATTGCTTCTATGGTGTTCTTGAGAATTGTCTGGTTGTAGCAGACCAAGAGGCCATTTTTTGAAAATTTTCTACGATAAAATTAAAATTTTCTTAAACAAATTTGCGGGTTAACGGGTTAATCACTGTCTAAGTTGTTCTTGTTAAATTCACAGATGATAATTGCCTTCACGTGGATCGACTTCCAACCAACGGAGTATGCTGGTAATGTGTTCCCGACCTGGGCCGATGTTGTTGGATGGTCGCTCACGCTCGTGTCCGTGGCTGCGATTCCGACTGTCGCTATCATACAGATTGTCACTGAAAAACGTAAACACGGGCGACCTTTGCTTGATGTACGTACAGTCTATGCTAGCATTCTGACAATCTTGTGGCATCTGATAAATAGAGGCATATATTTCTAGCTATGCTCCGCCCATTTCTATCTACGCTCCACCCATGCTTTGTGTATGTTGCGGTCGATTTATATACTTTGAACCCTGAATTCACAGAATAACAATTTCAAAGTAACTATGCAGGTAAGCTGTTGAATATTTTGAAACTAACAGAATATTTAGTAAATAGTTAATCCATCAAATGCATACAATTCGTAGACTTGACGAACAATAGAACTTTCCACTCTATCCATTCATGGTATGACGTCATAATTAACTATATGCTGTGTAGAATGAAAGTACATCACAAACGCATATTTGAAGACAGAATATGCGTTGTTATACAAACTGTATATCTTTACTATTTAATAAATATCCTGTTGAATATTTTGAAACTAATTTGACTGGGCGCTGTTTGAAGAGTGGTGTCAGTAAAAAGTGCAAGTCAACGATGTCTTAATAACATTTATAATTGTATGGCATTAACCCTTTAACACTCATATCAGCCAAAAATGGCCTCTGCAGTGGTCTTGAAAAATGTCCATTTGCAAACCAACAGAAGACTATTTTTGAAAATTTACCACTGAAATGACTGGCTCAATAACCGAGCCAGTCATTCCAGTGGGGAATTTAAAAAAATAGTCTTCTCTTGTTCTGCAAATGGACATTTTCTATGAGAAAATAAATTTTCTTGAATAAATTCAAGGCTTAAAGGGTTACGGCTATTTATCAGAGCATCAAATCAGCTGTGACTCCTGAGGGTAGGCCATGAAGACAATATTTGGACATTCTCAGGCAATCAGGATTAAATCTTGTTCCACTTTAACAGTAGTCACAGGTTATTCATCAATGCTACCTACAGAAGCATGGCTGTCATTTCAAAGCGTTGTTAGTGATGTGCACCAGCACAGTAAAGGAGGTACCCAAGGCATGTGCTGCCTTGCATATCTGGTAACAAATTTAAAGGGCATTAATGCATGACATAAGGCAGGCAAAGCAATTGCATTAATAGCCTTGCTTTATTTCACGCCCTAATTCAAGATTAATAGAGGATTAATTTCTAGCTATGCCCCACCCATTTCTAGCTATTACTTATGCGTGCTTTTAAACCTGAATTCCCTGAATCAAGGTAGTTTACTTATACAGGTAGGCGGTTTAATTTTTAGCTCACCTGGCCTGAAAGGCCAAGTAAGCTTATGTCGTGGCGACCGTCCGTCGTGTGTCCTTCATCCGTCAACTTTTCCTTTAAAATGACTTCTCAAGAACTGCTGGGATGATTTCCATTATATTTGGCAGGAAGCATCCTTAGGCCATAGGGATCCAAGTTTGTTCAAACGAAGCCGATCGGCCAATTTGGTCGGTACCCATCTTGGATTTTGGCCGATTTTTAGAAATGTCTAAAAATCTCTGAAACCGCTTGAGGGATTGAAGGAAACCTCATGAAATATGATCCAGGGCAAGAGCTCAACCAAGTTTGTTCAGGGGAACTTGATTGGTCTAATGGTTTGGCGGCCATCTTGGTTGACCTAGTTTCAGCGAAAATTACCTCTCCAGAACCGTTGAAAGGATAAGGGCCAGTAAAGTTTGTTCAAGAGAAGTTTATCCGTCAATAAACATGGCCACCATGGGCCAATCAAAATATAGCATGTTTGGCGGCCATATTGGATTTTATTTGATGGGCTTTGAGGCTGAAATTGTTTTTGTGTAGTTTTTTGGGTATTCTGATTTGAAATTTGCAATTTTCGAAACTGTCAGATAAATGGTTTGGTGGCCATCTTGGATCATTTTCCCGCCAAAAGATCCCATACTAAAGCAATGGGAAATTTAAAATGTCTTCTTTTCGAGAGAACTACTGGGCCGATTTCAATTATATTTGGCAGGAAGCATCCTTAAGTCATAGAGATTCAAGTTTGTTCAAACGAACCCTATGGGCCAATTTTGTCGATGGCCATCTTGGATTTCAGCCAATTTTTAGAAATGTCTAAAAATCTTCTCCAAAACCGTCTGAGGGATCAGTCCAGACCTAATGAAATATGATCTATGGTAAGAGCTGACCCAAGTTTGTTCAAGGGAACTTGATTGACTAAATGCTTCAGCGGCAAAACAACTTCCGCTGAAGCGATCAAGCCAAAATTTGTGATATATGATTACGGACTAAGGGCCATTAAAGTTTGTTCAAGAGAAGTTGATCAGTCAAAAAACCTGGCTGCTTTAAAATCTCCAAAACCGCTTGGGGGATCAAATCAAAATGCATGAAATATCATCTAGTGCAAAAGCTGCACCAAGTTTGTTTCAAGGGAACTTTATTGGCCAAATGGTTTGGTGGCCATCTTGGATAACCTAATTTTTGCCAAAATGACCAGAACCACTGAGTGGATTGGGCCGAAATTTGGGAGATATGATTAGGCACTGAGTGCCATTAAAGTTTTTTCAATGGAAGGCGCTACGTCAGAAACATGGATGCAGTGAACCAATCAAAATGTAGCGTGTTTGGTGGCCATATTGGATTTGCAAAAATGTCCACAAACTCATTTAGAAGACTACGGGACCCACTAACAATTGTGACAAAAATGCATAAGGTGAGCGACACAGGCCCCTTGGGCCTCTTGTTTGAAATGGCAGCTCCAAGTCAAATTTGTTTCAAAATAGTCAAGATATAACATCAGATAGTTGAGTGACAGATCGGATACCTCTATTGTCTTGTGTTACAGGAAATGTATGATAGATAATAATTATAGACATGTACAGGTAATAGTAACTATAAAAATACAATATAATAATAATATATTACAGACAATCAAGGCGTTAGTGAAACCGCGGTCAACGTGGGGTCCTACAGTCCGTGTTGTGTCAACTATGCGCCAGGACAGCAGTGGAACAGAGACAAAGATACTGTCGATGGAAAGAGACGATATTGGATATGAGAGTGCCTGCAACATTATGACTCCATCCTGACAACATGAATGAGAAATGACAAATGTTATTCAGTGTTCATTCAAGGAAGCCAACCAATACAACCTCTGCAGTAGTCTTGAGAAATGTCCTATTTGTATGCCAAGAGAATACTATTTTTGAAAATTCAGCAATCGAGGCAGTCATTCAGTGGTAAATTTTCTAAAATGTTCTTGACCAGATTTTGTTCATTAAAGGGTTAGTCGTAGATTGAGATTGAACGCCATTTGACTGGTCAGCATTTGGTACCGGTAGATATTTGCATCCAGAAAGAGCACAAAACTCTCGATTTCAAAGCACCGATGCTCATAGACTGCTGAATATTCTGTAATTAATTTGAATGATAGCTATTGATGTTCCTAAACCAACAACCAACACCTTCAGATCAATTTTTTGTTCAAAATGTTTGGCAGAACTTTCTTCTAATGTAATGAATTTCTCATATGTTGTTGAAAGGATTATGTTTTATAATTCAGGAACCATGGATAATATGGCGAGGAGTTGTTGACTGTCAACTAATGGCCTTTCTTACACATGTCCTAGAATGAACACTGATAACATTTGTTTTAGCTATAACGCAGTAGCAGTCTTTAACCCTTTAATGGCCAAGCCCATCAAAGCTGCTGCCTTCTTCAATGGTCTTCACAAATGTTCATTTAAAAGCCAAGAGAAGTGTTTTGAAAATGTATCACTAATATCATTGCCATGATCAATAGAGTGATTCTTTTCTAGCTATGCCACATCCATTTCTAGCTAGGCTCTGCCCATGCTTTCACGTGTTGGGATCGATTTATGTACCATATTTTACCTATTTTAATCGCCCCTCCCAATTATACTGCCCCCTTGTTTTTGAGAACTGTGAAGAAAAAAAACTAAGCTCCAAATTCCCAAAAGTACAGAACGAAGACAAAAAAAAAAAGTTAGCACGAAAATTGAACAGATTTCCACGCTAAGTATTTCATACCGTTTTTGCATATGCTTAATGTATAGCGCATATATATAGCCATCATCGCAGGAGTGAAATTATTAATTGGGACCGCTTAAATAGTGCTTATACTTTATTAAACATCGTTTATTTCATCAAATGTAATCCAGATTTTGATAAAATGGTGACGCGCGAGAAAAGAGAAATAACGATTTGTACCATGTGATGTATCAGCTTCCGCTTAGTGGGACGACTTAAGGTCATTACACGAGTAGCGGCAAGACACTAATATTAGTACCCGGGTAGATACTTCACAATCCACATGCATAGGAAGGTAGCTTCGAGTAGCTATGAGAGTGACGGCATAAACTCGGCCTGTAGCGGAAGCTGATTAATACTCAGAAGAATCGTCTGTGTTTTACAGACCTAATTTAATGGACTCGGGAACTTGGAATGTACTGTCTATATATATATAATCAATACGTGAGCATTATACATTTATATCTGACCCACCTAACGGGTACCCAACAAAATAACGGCAATCTACGGTGAATTTTTCTCCCTAATTAAGCCGCCCCCTTGCGCGACCGCTAACCGCCCAGTGGTTAAATTAGGGAAAATACGGTACTTCAATCCCTGAATTCATAGAATCCCAATTTTATACAGGTAAGCCGTTTAATATTTTGAAACTAATTTAACCAGCGCCCAATCAAATTAGTTTCAAAATATTCAACAGAATGTTTATTAAATAGTAAAGACATACAATTCGTACACTTGACAGGCTATTCAATGTTCATGACAGACTTAGATACGTCATTCATTGCACATTTTGATTGTGATGTCAACCTACAAGTGATGTAATTGATTATGATGTCATAGACTTGAGTGACAGATCGGATCTATCAATGATAACCTTCTTGAGTTATAAATGGACGTTTGGTTTCACTAACCAAAATCCATATCTTCTTGACCATTAAAGTGTTAATCTCTTGCTGCCATATTGATGTATAATAGTCAAATTCACATTATCATCTGTACATGCTTCCATCAATAATTTCACATATGATCATCAAACCCGGGATATGGTGCATCGTCATACATGGAAAATGTATGCAGTGTTAGTAAAACAAATCCTTGAAAATGGTTGAACAATGCTCCTGAGTGCTTCAATCTGTGCCTTCGTTGAAACGATGAACCCTGATTATTGCACAAGCATATTAATGCTTGCCCATCATGCAATGCCAGCATACCTCAAAGTCATGAATCTCGATGACAATACATACTCGGTGTATTTTGTTGTTTACCGATAATGTTAAAGGATCTCCAAATATTTACTCGGCTTGTCACTCAGAATATACTTTGTTTGCAGCGCACTGGTTGCTCCATGATATATTCTATATTGTCTATAGCTAATTTATAGGCAACAGTTATCGTGTAGAAAGATTGTGACTTTCGAATCTGAAGATTAATGCTGTTGACTGTTGAGCCGTTGACAGTTGTATATATTGTTGTTCCTTTGGAATGAAATGACATTGGCATTGTGTTCATTTGTTTGCAGGCCATGAAATCTGGGAAATCTGCACAGCCTATAGGTATTTCTTGCTCGTAACCAATACCCCAGTTAAGTTTAGCCCTTTTGATAACATTTAGAATATAATTTGTGCGTAGTAGTAGTAGTAGTAGTAGTAGTAGTAGTAGTAGTAGTAGTAGTAGTAGTACAAAGACAGAGCACAGTCATTTTACATTTTTCTCTAAGAGAATTACATTTGTTTAGTTAGTTGTTTAGATACAATAACTTGTATCTAACTGAACAGATTTAAACCAAATTCAGACTCGCTATCGTAGCTTGATTCCATGAGGCTGGAGGCAAAATTTTGATTTTAATATTTTTATGCAAATAGATTAAAGATTTGTCAATTTTTGGTAGAGTTTTATACCTTGAAAAATATGCAACCAGTGAATGTGGTGGATTCCATTTGATAACCGTCGTTTTGAGCAGATATAAACCTGATCATAATGAAACTTAGCGTAATTCACCTTTCCAGTTTTTGCTATGCCCCGCCCACCTCTAGCTAAGCTCCCAGTCAAATTAGTTTCAAAATATTCAACAGAATATTCATTAAAGAGTAAAGACATGCAATTCGTACAACAACGCATAGAAACGGCTAAAAATATGCGTCCGTGGCATACTTATCTACACCTACATGTCATGTAGTTGATTATGACGTCATGATGGGTGGATAAAGTGGAAAGGTCTATTCCAAACGGGGTTTCTCATAAGGGTCCTAAGGGCATAGACCCCCAAAATGTAACTGAGGACCCCCAAAAGTTGTGATAGTGGGTCCCATGGGACCCCTGAAAATCTTGCATGATTGTTAAATATTAATTAGATTTATAGGTTTTTGCCTAAAGACACCTACAAAAGCTAGCATTGGACCCCATAATTCATAGCTGTGCACCCATGATACTCTCTAATGGATGAGAAGAACTACAGGAGAATCCAAAATTTCAGTTCTGGACCCCCAGATTTCAGATTGGGACCCCTAGATTTCTAGGTGTGACATCCCTACGACATCCAAAATGTAGATGCCATGAGAAACAGTGATTTCAAATGAATGTGAGCACTTTAATGGTGTACAGCAACTCGAAGCTGGTCTTGAGAAATGCCTGTTTGCAGCCTGAGAGAAAACTATTTTTGAAAATTCACTTGAATGACTTGCTCGATAACATAGTTCTCTCATGGTCTGCAAATTGACATTGATTAAGCAAAAATTTAGATTAATCTTGGCTATTAAATTGTTATGGTTGTCTTGTTAACTAGTACATCTTGTAATGTATATAATACATTGCATGTACATCTCCGTTGTTAGTACATATATATATATTCTATTTCTAGAAGTCTAATTCTTTTGTTTAATATTTAGTGATGTTATGTCATATAGTTCTCTATTCCTATTCACAAAAGGCTGATATTGTGAAGGGATTTGTCTTGCTTGCAATGCCATATTGGCTTGTTTAATTAACCGTTTAAAGGTCAAACCAGACTTTGCAGGGGTCTTGAGAAATATGCATTTGCCAATACTAGAATATATTTGTAACTTTGCCACTAAAATGACTGTCTCGATAACCAGTCAGTCATTCTAGGGATATATATTCCCTGAAATGTACTTCTTTTGGCGTGCAAATGAGACATTTACAGCAGAGCAGAAAATACATATTTTCTTGACCATTAAACGGTTAGTGTTAAAATATGTGTACTAAGGCAATAACGATGCATGTATGTTACTATTTAAGTACAATATATTATCGATTGATTATATTAACCCTTTAAACCTCAAATTTATGCAGATATATTTCAATTCTATCATAGAAAATATCCATTTGCAGACTTATTTTTTAAAGATTATACCACTAGAATGACTGGCTCTGTTATCGAGCCAGTCATTCCAATGGTAAAATTTCAAATTTCTTGTTATGCAAATGGGCATTTATGACGACGACTATCTCAGGTGTTTTTTGACTAGCTTGAGTGTTAAATGGCTAATGTTGAAACGTGAGCGCTAACATAGGCTCCATAAGACTATCAAGTTGCTAGAAATTGTTACAGTTCTAGCATAAGCTCTTCAATATGTTAGTGAGCTGTCTGATGTCCAGAATTCGTCATTTAATACATATATACCGAAACAAACTGAAGTATCAATGAGAGTAGAGACGCTGAGTATTTGTTATCCATTTTTGTTCAAACTATTAGTCACCTTGTTAGTCATGTATATATGTAAGGGGGGTTCTGATGCCACAACTCACGCAAAGTTTGGAGAGCATTTGTTAGGACTTTACAGTTATATTGAATGAAGCATTAACGCTAGGATCAAGTCTATGTAAAAGGTCTATAACGATAGTCCTGGAAGCCGCCATTTTATTTTGATATTTACAGATGCCATTATTAGCTCAAAGGAGACGATCATCACTGAACATTTATAAAGATTTCCTAGTTTTAGTGCTTCTGGATAGCTTTAACTTTTACAACAATTTCCTTTGTCTAGCTTGAATGTCTAATTGATCTATGGTAACTTTAACCCTTTAATGGTCAAGCCGGCATCTGCAGTGGCCTTGAGGAATGTCTATTTGCAGGTCAAGAAAAGACTGTTTTTGAACATTTGTCACTGGAATGACTGGCTTGAATAACTGAGACAGTCATTTCAGTGATGAATTTTCAAAAATAGTCTAACGATTCAATAAGCAAATATTTAGATTTTCTTGACAAATATTGACCATTAAAGGGTTAGGTATATCCTGGTTATTCGTCATACATGTCTTACATTGTTGTTTCTTTTTTAAAACATTCACTCACACATGAACTATTTTATTCCATTTTGTTTTAATGGTATTGGCTCCGGCGTTTGAACGCCGTATGTATGTTTATATAGTATCTGTGATGCAATGATTGTTGCAACCTGCTAGTCAGCTTCAGGGTAATGTCTAGGAAAAGAAGACAAACTGGAAGAGCTTTCGGGAGGAGGATCTTTCCAAGCTAAACAGCTCAATCTGTGGTTCACAAAAATAGGAAAATTATGTCATGTTATCCTCGCAGTATGTGAGATAAAATGAAAACATGTCTAACTCTTACCACTCTGCTGTTAATATTCTGTGTCCATTGCAAAGTAATTCATTATTCAACAATTTTGGTGGACGATGTTGGTGCCTATGACAGCAACATCTTTGACCAAATTTGTTGAAAACTAAACATCAGTTCATCTTTTAATTTAATTTGAAAAATTTTAATATTTCATCAGAATAGTGAGTGTTAAGTAATTTGATTTCGGAGTAATAATGAGGTAAAGTACAGTGCAGGTAATGTAATTTGATATAAAGAAGGTAATTTCTCCTGAAATAGATGGTGTCATCTTATAATGATGAAAGGTTTTATTTGATGTAAAATGTTAAATTTAGCGAACATAGAAAGGAGAATTTGGTGCCATGAAAAATGATTACGTTTCATCCTTAGTTATTATAGAAACCCAAGAAGGGTACGAAACATTTAATAACACTGCACTGAGGAGACCAACCTTTACGCCTTTAGTGGTCATGAGAAATACCCATTTGCAGGTCAAAAAAGGCTACTTTTGAAATTGTACTACAAGAATGACTGGCTCAATAACTCAGCCAGTTATTCCAGTGGTAAATTGTCTAAGATAGTTTTCGCTTGTAAAGATATACATTTTTTCGAAAGAATCTTTACCATTAAAGGGCTAAAAAATTCCAACTTTGATACCTTTGTTAATTTCTATCAAAGGAGCAGCAAAATTGTGTTGAATATTTTGATGACAATGAGCCTTTCCAGAGTGATGACATCATATAACGTCATAATGAGCTATTCATTACGTCATAAATAATTCTATATGGACCGTCTTTAACTCTTAATAGTTTGATGCATAAGAATTGTATATCTCTACTATTTAATAAACATGCTGTTGAATAAAGAAAAATTAGTTACCTCTCTGGGATGTAGAAATTGTTTGAGTGTAGCTTTCATGACCATCTTGGTCACTTATTCAGCACTGACGGTCGCTGGCAACGTCACTCTGGTCAGTTCTTGTGGAGTCACGTGACAGCATGGACTGCTGGTATATGGTAGCCCTCGTCTCGGTTCATGGTCACGAAAGCTACACTCAAACAATTTCTACATCCCGGAGAGGTAACTAATTTTTCCCTATTATGAATCATCCTGGGATCGGGACCAACTTTTTCGGAAATATGCTGTTGAATATTTTGAAACTAATTTGAGTCATTGGTTTCAAAATATTCAACAGCTAAAGGTGTATAGTTTTCTAGAAATTGCTGGTCATGGAGTTCAGAGATCGATTGATCCCAATACGAGCGAGGAGTGGGCGGAGCTTAGTTAGAGATGGAAAGGGGCATTAAACTATCAGTTAGTTTTCAGAATACTCGGCATCATTCTGACTGCATTGTGTACATAGATAATATGTAGGTGATAAATATCTACAACACTGAAGGAAATGTGTGGGTATTGTCAATCAAGAATTGTGATCGCGTAGGATATATATATATATATATATATACCTTGTTATTGAATAATTTATTCTCATGAAAACTTATTATATTAAATTAGAATTTTAACGTAGCTTTGTTTATAATATATGTTTACGCATGCAAGTGGCTGGTTGATTCGGTGGCTGCATCATTGTCTTTACCATCGTTGATTGATATATTCCTGTGTATGTTTAACCCTTTCATGACGAAACCGGCCTCTGCAGTGGTCTTAAGGATTGTCCATTTGTAGGCAACAGAAGCCAATTTAAAACAAATTTCCACTGAACTGACTGGCTCGGTAACCGAGCCAGCCATTCCAGTGGTAAATTTTCAAAAATACTCTTCTCTTGGCCTGCAAATGAACCATTCAATAAGGAAATATTTAGATTTTCTTGAACAAATTTAGACATTAAAGGGTTAAACTGTGATGAATGTGCTCTGTACTAAGGTAATAATGAATGAGAATGCTTATATATAGTTAATGTTTGAAGAGTTATGAACAACAAGCTAGTTCTGCTGATGTATGAATTAACAGTAAGTACACCTTTAACGGTCAAATTTGGGCAAAAGAATTTAAATATCTTCCTATTGAATGTCCATTTCCAGGCCAAGAGAATACAATTTTTTAACATTTATCTCTGGAATGACTGTGAGCCATTCATTTCACTGAAAAATTAAAAAAAATTATTTTCTCTTGCTCTGTAAACAGATATTCCCCAGTGATTAGGTTGCCATTGTTTTAACACTCTCATTCTCATAGAAAATGTCCATTTCGAAACCAAAAGAAGGGTATTTTTTATACCCTGCCAAAAGTTTTGGCATGGTAGTATGTAATGGCGCCATGTGGGCGGCAGAGTGGTTTCCGGATGATAACTGCATTACCATTTGTCGGATCGCTTTGAAACTTCATATGGTGGTTGGACTAGGTCTGGGGATGAAACCTATCAAAATCGACCGTGATCCGAAATACAAGATGGCCAGTGGCCATCTTGAAAATTAGTTTCTGGATGATAACTCCATGACTGTTTATCAGATCGCTTTGAAACTTCATAGAGTGGTTGGACTAGGTCTGGGGAAGAAACCTACGAAATTGACTATGATCCGAAATCCAAGATGGCCACCGGCAGCCATCTTGAAAATTGGTTTCCGGATGATAACTCCGTTACCGTCTATAGGATCGCTTTGAAACTTCATGGAGTGGTTAGACTAGGTCTGGGGAAGAAACCTATCGAAATTGACTATGATCCGAAATCCAAGATGGCCACCAGCCACCGGCAGCCATCTTAAAAATTGGTTTCCGGATGATAACTTCTTTACCGTTTATCTGATCGCTTTGAAACTTCATGGATGGTTGGGCTAAGTCTGGGGAAGAAACCTATTGAAATTGACACGGATTCAATATCCAAGATGCCATCTTGAAAGTTGGTTTCTGGATGATGTCTCCGTTACCATTTATCGGATCACTTCATAGGGTGGTTGGAATATGTCTGGTGAAAAAACTTATCGGAATTTACGATAATCCAAAATCCAATATGGCTGCCAGTCAGTGGCAGCTATCTTGAAAATTATTTTCCGGACGATACCTCCTTGACCATTTAACAGATCGCTTTGACACTTCATAAGGATGACTGGTCTGGGTCTGAGGAAGAAATAAATATTTTCTGATAGCTCTCATTCATTGGGTTGTCATCATGGCGGGATATTATGCGACGTTTGCAGAGCTCTTGTTAAAATTTACCACTGGGAATGACTGACTCGGTTATCGAGCCAGTCAGTCCAGTAGTAAATTCTCAAAAGTAGTCTTCTTGGCCTACAAATGGACATTTCTCAAGATCAATACAATGAAAAAGCTATTTTTGGCCTTCTTGAGTGTTAACCCTTTAACACTCATATCAGCCAAAAATGGATTCCGCAGTGGTCTTGAGAAATGTCCATTTGCCGACCAAGAGAAGGCGATTTAAAAAAAATTACCATAGGAATGGCCGGCTCGATAACAGAGCCAGTCATTCCAGGGGTAAATTTGTTCAAAAATAGCCTCTTGATCGGCAAATGGACATTTTCACTGAGAAAATTGAAATTTTCTTGAACAAATTGGAGGGTTAAAGGGTTAAGCATAGCTCATTCATGAGCAATAAAATGACAGCAACTTGTGTTCATTACATCTTCCTGCAGAGCAATTTCATGACAGTAACTTATCTGTTTCACAAATAAAATGCATACACTATCTACTCTGTGTTTATGTTTATATTATTAGCTCACCTGGCCAGAATGGCAAAGTGAGCGTTTGCCATGCCGATCGTCTGCCTGTCCGTCAACTTTTGCTTAAAAACGCTACTGCTTGGCAGATTTCGACCAAATTTGGCTGGGAAGAACCATATGGGGGGGGGGGGGGGGGGCTAGGCTTCAGATAGTCAGAACCTGTACATACAGTATTTTGATCGGTCAATTTTTTCGGTGGCGATCGTGAATTTTCCAAAAAATGGTTGGAAATCATTTAAAACGCCACTCCTCATTAACTGCTTGGTAGATTTTAACCAGATTTGGCTGGAATGACCGTAAGGCAGCCATATTAGATTTTCCGAAAATATTGTGAAATCAGTAAAAATTACAGAGTTATCCCCCTTTGAATATCTTAAAACCGATACATAAACTGCATTGCCAATCATTTCTTGTCAACGCAACTCCTACAGGTTAGTTCCGATTCTTTTGAAACTTGGTAAGTGTTATTACCAAGTGACGGTGTGCATGTGCTATCCGTATATCCATCCATCTGTCCAAAGTGTATGTATGTCCGTCTGTCGGTCCATCCATCTCTGACAATCATTTCTTGTCAGCGCAACTCCTACAGTTTATTTCCGATTCTTTTGAAACTTGGTAAGTGTTATCATTACCACGTGAAGATGTGCTATCCCTATATCTGTACATCCATCCGTCTGTCCAAAATGTATGTATGTTCCTCTGTCAGTCCGTCCATCTCTGACAATCGTTTCTTGTCAACGAACTCCTAGAGGTCTCAATTGATTAACTTAAAATTTTGTCGACAATATCAGTGTCGTGCAGCTGTGCATGTGCTTTTTTCGCGCCCAAAAATTATTAATTACAGTTATCACCCTTTAAACATCTTAAAGCCGATACATAAACTGCACTACACTTAGTGCCAAAGAATTTAGGTTTTAGGAGTTGCATTTTTCATTGATTAGTTTTTCTAAAATATTGTCCTTTACAATTAACGTTGACTGTATGCCCACTCTTGATGTATGTTTATCTGAAATGTTTGGATCCGGTGGGGATATGTCGTCTTTTGATGGCTGTTGTTATATAATTTTGATTGGTCAATTCTTCTTGTGGCCATCTTGGATTTTCCAGAAATCCTTTAAAACGGTACTTTTCCTTAATCAATGGCCCGATTTCAACAAAACTGGTAGAACGATCTATGGTGATCGTCTTCAAGGGTTATAATGAGAATTTTGATTGATCATTTTTTTCGGCAGCCATCTGATTTAAAAAAAAAATTGAGATCCTTTACAACGCTGCTTAACCAATGACCAAATTTCAATGAAATCTGGCTGGAAGGATCCCATGGACATATGCTTCTAAATTTGTATACAGGAATTTGAATGGTTAATTTTTTCAGCATCCATCTGGGATTTTCCCCTCAAAGAAATTCCAGAAGCCTTTGTATAACTCGCTACTACTGCTTTATCAATGGCTTGATTTCAAAAAATTTTGGGTGGAACGTATGATAATAGATTTCAAGAAATCAAATGACAATTTTGATTGATAAATTTTTGGGGCCGACCATCTTTGATTTTCAGAAAATTATCCATCATATCTATTTAAATGTGAATGGTTCAAATGCTAATGGTTCAGGTTAGCGTCGCAAGCCATTTGGGCCTCTTGTTGTAGAGGGGGTACAGAGTGGTTCAAATGCTTATAAGATTATCTCTGGTGGGGAGTATTTGGGGAAACAAGTCTGGTCAGTCATAGTCAATGTCCCAAATCGATCACATCTAGTCTTTAAGATGTATATTAGGCAGCCACATATTTTGTTCAATCACTTGCCTTCTACAGTACAGCTCAAATAAGTTAGAGCTTTTCCAAAACAAAAACAAGCATGTTAGTAAGGATTTGTACCGTCGAATATTTTGAACATAATTGGATTGGAAGGCAGCATGTCTGTCCACCCGTCTTGTCACCCCAACTCCTAGAGGTCTCAATGGATTGACTTTAAATTTCTTCCACATTATCAGTATCATGTGCTTTTTTCGCCTCCAAAAGTTGTTCATTACAGAGTTATCCCCCTTTAAATACATATATCGTAAAGCTGATGCATAAACTGGATTGCCACTCATTTCTTGTCAATGCAACGCCTCCTACAGTTTAGCTCCGATTCTTTTGAAAGTTGGTATGTCTTATCATTACCACGTGAAGGTATGCATGTGCTATCCCTATAGCTGTATGTCCATCCGCCTGTCCAAAATGTATGTATGTCTGTCTGTCGGTCCGTCCAGCTCTGACAATAATTTCTTGTCAAGGCAACTCCTAGAGGTCTCAATGGATTAACTTAAATTTTGTCGGCATTATCAGTATCATGTGCAGCCCCCTTAATTACCTTTAAGCCGATACATAAACTGCATTGCCAGTCATTTCTTGTTAATGCAACTCCTACAGTTTAGCTGCAATTCTTTTGAAACTTGTTAAGTGTTATCATTACGACATGAAGATATGCATGTGCTATCCATATACTTGTATGACCATGCATCTGTCCCAAATATATGTTCGTCTGTCAGTCCATCCTTGTCAACACAACTCCTACAGTTTAGTTACAATTGTTTTGAAATGTGGTAAATCTAGTTATTACCACCTGAAGATGTGCATGTTATTTTTTCACGGCCAGAAAATTATCCATTACAGAGTTATCCCCCTTTAAATACCTTTAAGCCGATACTTGAACTGCAGTACCAATCATTTCTTGTCAACACAACTACAATTTAGCTGTGATTCTTTTGAACCATTATCTCCCCTGAAATACTTAAAATTCATCAAAATTGTCTTGTTCATGCCAGATCTTGGGAAATTTTGAACCTATGCTCTATGCTTTGTCACTGAATATATTACTTGAAGAAGCAGTGCTATGATTCCATTTTGAAGAAATTCATCTATTTTCCAGAGTTATCTCCCTTGAAAAACTTAAAATTCACCAGAAATCTCATGTCCGGTCATGATAGTTGAACAGAATTGAACCTGCACTTACAAATCTATTTTTCTTTAAGGCAAGATGCAGTGTCAGGATTTCATTTTACATTGATTAGTTTTGCTAAAATATTGTTCTTTACAATTAACGTTACATGTATGCCCACTATTGAACTATGTTTATCTAAAATATTTGGATCCGTGGGATATGCCGTCTTCTGATGGCTCTCACTTTCTTTGAGATTGATCACACCGTAGTAAGACCCTGCCATCCCTGTAATCAGTGCCATTTAAAAGTAGTGCATTGGAAGCAGGTGGATGATCGGGATACTTTGTATCATAAGAGAAGCGATTGCAGAGCAGCTTATTGGTGGTGCATGTTTCTGCTAATATAGTGCATGGATCCAGTCACTATGGATGTATCTGTATAACAATGGAATACCAGAGCACCAAGCCTACGTTGAACTTATATGGATTCGCTTCCTAGATGAGAGACCAAATAGTGAGGTACACTGTAGAGAATCAAATCTGTGTATTTTGAAACAAAAACAGAGCTCTGGACGACACAGTGAGAAGTAAAGATCTATAAGATAGGATGTACAAGTTATAGACACAAATTCAGATAGAATACCTTTCGGAAACTAGCATCCTTGGCTCAATCACAATATAATCGGTGTCAGAGGTCTAGAAGAGCTACAAGGATCTATATGAAGGGGACTGAAATAAAGGGTACTCGCTACATGCTGACGTGGCGAACCAATGGTGAGCCATGTGTCAGGGAAGCGGTGGCCATTAACCTGACTGGTTGATACCTATTGGCACCATAGGGTGGAGCTGGTGAATCCAGTGGCTTTCTGTCCTCTCCATATGGTGGAGTTACTGTCCTCTGGGTCTGATTTGAGGATGTGGGTGATTCTAATGTGCATTTCATTTCTGGAGTGTTCTTTCTTGTTGAAATGTCTAGATACTGCTGTGTTGCTGTGTCATATCTTTCGCTCCTGTAGAGATTGATGTTCTTTGACGTGCGCAGTGTCTCCCACATACTGTTTGTGGCATTTGTTGCAGGCGAGGAGATAAACCATGTTTCTTGTCTGGCAGTTGCCTATGATTTTGGCGGTGTAATTGATTTGTGTGTGGGTGGGTGCTTGTGAAAAAGTGATTCTTGTCCATGTGGTTGTAGATGTGGCAATTCTTGGTAGGGCAAGCTTAGAACGGGTTCCAGTGTGTCTCCCTTGGCAGTGCTGTGAGGGGCGGTAATTTCTCCGTGACCATGGTGTCAGTAATGGTTTTGTTCTTCCTGAAGCCAAATAGTGTTTTTTCAGGTAATGCTAGTCTGCACTTCCAGGATTGGCCAATATTTTTAATAGTTTTCTTGAGGAAAGTGCCTGCAGGTGAAATCGCAGACAAAAATGTGTCTGTGCTCCTGCACGTTGTGCTTTTGATGCTGGGTGTAGTAAGGCTTGTCTGGCTTTCACTCTTGCTCTGGTATCTATGGGGTATCCTCATCTCATAGTGACCCTGTAAGAGGAGGCTGTTTTTGTCATGGTCTTCCAAACGTGTGCGGATCAGTCTGAGGTGCAGAAATTCGCCATATGGGGGAGCTGAGTTTAGTAATTTTGTTTCCAAATCTGCCATGAATATGCTGAGAGAGGATGCAGCTTTACTGCCCATGGTAGTGCCACCCACCTGGAGGTAGTGTTCGTCGTTGAACTCAAAATTGTTGCACTGCTTACTGAATTTGTACCGTACCTTACTGCTTTGAAAAAGGATTCCAATGTTGCATCCAGGCAGCATCTTTTAGACTACAAATTTGCTGATTATGACGTCTTGGAAACTTGGCAGTGCAGGCGATAGCGTGGCTGTGTGCGTGTTGGTGTTAGTCTGTGAGTGGAGGATGTGTGGTGGGTGTGAGTTAGGGTCAAGAAGTAAATGAGGCGCATTCATCTGAAAAATGCATGGAGGGCTGAGTACAGACTTCCCATGTTGGGTACACAGACAATAGAGCTGCAACTAAGGCCCTTGTCTAGAACGTATATTGTTGGATGGGTTAGGGTTGTTGGAGATATTGAAAACAAAAAGTGATGAGTACTGCGGTGTGCCTGTATTCATCTCATTTGCCCTGCCTCCGCTATTGTTACACTTACAAGAGGCGGTGCACAGTGGTACAGTGAATTGAAATTGCTACAATTAAATAGATTTTCAGTATGGTGAAAAAGGTGGTGGTGACCGGTTAAACGAGCGACTCTGATGGTGTAGTCAAATGTTTGCTGTCCCTGAGCTTCGTCACAATTCTAAAGAGTTTTCATCAGAGCCATCTCAAAACTCTTGAAGGCTGTGTCCCATTCTGATTTTAAAGCCGCATCCCTGGTGTCTGGGATGAAGGCTACCTTAGCTCGGAGCATGCTTGGAGGTGCATTCTCCTTCAGGGCTGACTCGAGCCTTTCCACCTGGAATTCAAGGCGAGTCTCTGCAGGCGGCGTTGTGCCACAGCCTGTATGCATCCAGATGGATTTATGGTATTTTAGGTTTAGAATACTTAGACCAGCTGTGGTTGGCAGTGCTGTGGTCATTGGCTGCTGTTGTTGATTGGTCATCAATGCGACGGCATTTGGATGCCCACTCTTGTCTTTGTGGTGCAGGATCCACTGCTGAATAGCTGGCTGTCCCTTGAGCAGGGTTATTGTTGGGCTGCTTAGGCAGTGCTCGTGTCCATGTTGAACAGTGCAAGGAGTAGTTGTGTATCCACAGAGTCAAGGGTGAGTGCTGAAATGGATGGTAGCACTACCAACTCCGTCTCTGGTACTAGCATCTTCATGGTGTTAGAGCTCATTGTTTTAATAGCCCCTCCAACCCTGACTGTGAAATAAAGGCAACCAGACCTATCAGTACATGACGGACAAGATGGAGGAAAGCGACATCGGAAATAATTGATGTAGCTGTATCTGGAGATAATTGGGCCCACACATGGGATTCAATTGGTACCACTGTATTGCCCACAAGTCCTACACCATTCATCGCACATCCTGGAGGAAAATCTTGAATGACACAGTGGACACCACGTGATGCAACAAGGCATTACTGCAAGAGAGCTACTGCTACAAGTTCAGTGCCTTTCAAACAATATCGTATCAGCGGCTGTTTATGAATTGGTAGGTCTCCTGCTAGTAACAGCAGAAATACATCGATGAGCACTGATATTTTCAGGAACATCATCTATGACACCCCACAAAGGGAGTTTGATCTGGTCTTATGTCAACTCACTTAAGGAGGCAGATGGTCACAGCTGATTTGCTTGGATAGTGCAGATCTTGTGGGAACATGGTCGCCCTAGCACTCATGAATTGGCCGCTGCACCACTATCGAAGGACCAATGGAAGACCTGCCATTCACTCCTTTGGGACAGAAAGTCTAGTGCATGAAACTCAGAATCTGAGTTCCTTACATGTCAAGAGACAAATTCATTTTATAAATGGTGCGTCATCAGTCTGGACAACTTCTGTCTCACCTGTGCAAGATACAAAGAAAGCCACACAAGGCTAGAGCATTAATAGGTAAGGTATGGTATAGGAACCCTAATCATTATGTTCGGGACATGTCTACTCTGCAGTATAGGGGAAGCTAACCAGAAACATCTGATACCCTGCTAGGCAGTGCAGGAATCTTGCACCTAATCTATATTGGGCCAGTATTATTTCTCCTGTTTGTAAACGATGCTTGACAGCCAAACTTTTTGCTGATGATACCAAACTGTACATGACCATGGATGAAATATCGGACTCCCCCATTCTTCAACAAGATTTAAATTCACTGCATGGTCCAAAATATGACTAATGAGATTTAACACCAAGAATTCTATTGTTCTAAGAATTATGTCATCTTTAGAGTAGCTATGCACCTTAAATGGACACTATCTAATTGAAGAATAAGACCAGAGAGATCTTGAAATTACAGTCTCGAACTCACTCAAACCCTCGGCTCCCATTACAAATACTACCAACAAAGCCAAACAGAAAATCGTCATGATAAAGTGGTGCTTCAAAAACCATCATTAAAACACTATTTAACTCTGTCACTAGACAACTTTAGAATATGGTTTAATCACCTGGAACCCACACCTCATTAAAGACAAACAATTGATAGAGAAGGTGCAAACCCTGTGCTACAAACTTTGTCACGAAACTCCCGTGTCTATGCTAGAGGACAGTCGAGAAGATCTTGTACAGATGTACAAATATGGCCAAGCAATACTTCCCATCTAGAGTAATAGACGATTGGAATAGGTTGCCAGAAGAAATTGTTTCCGCACCTTCAGTGGAATCCTTCAAAAGAAAACTGAGCTGTGCCATTCGGTGGAGACAGCTAAAACACCAAGTAACAATATGATCAATTACATGATATCCTTTCAAAGTCTGGCACGGTTGCCACTAATCGACTCAAACATGCTCTGCTTGATTCACTTCATCCATCTGGCCCTAAAGTCTGCCAACTGCTGAGATTGAACATATATTGAGACTGGATTTTCTACTCATGAATACACAGCGCGATTACTGCTGCTGAATACTCACCATCACCTGTATGCTAATTATTCAAGATTCAAGATTCAAAATTATTTATTTTCATATAACACATAGATTTTACATTTACACAACAGGCAGTCCACCGAAGGCTGAGCCTATACAGCGATGGACCCCTTACATTTAACATACAATGGGAATATTAATATCATTAATAACTTATTAACGCCGGGTGGGTAGAGGGGAAGCCTGCCATCCGGCCTTGTGAGTTTATCCGTGCCAGGGTGTAAAACCTAAACGGATAAACTGTGAAATCCGGCCTTTAGAAATCACAGGAAATCCAGTCCTTTGCTTCTGCCCTCCCGCTAAGCTCGATAGGTTTCTCATGTCCACCCCATTGCCCAGCTCATTAATATTCATAGCCTTGACCCCCGACCTATCAGATGCGTGGGCGGGTGGCCTGCACACGTGCTGTCCGGCCAGGAGCTTGGGCCAGACCCAATCAGCTCCGTCCATTAGTCCCCTTATACTAATGCACCTTAGCTAAGTTCCCCATTACCTCAGTCTTCTCGGATGGGACTTTAAACTGAGGTCCCGTCACACAGTGCCCATCACTGTGTGAACGTGAGCTAGGGTTAGGTAGGCAAGAAATTTTGGCATAGTCAAAGTAAACCGGATGCTGAATGGATCCCTCCTCGGATGGAACCACGCAACATACGGATTACAAAACCAAAACCAAATTGCTAGAATTAGAATCTTTCGGAATTTTCGAGGGGACTATGGAGGGATGTAACCCGGATGACTGATCGAGTTCGTCCTCGGACGGACACAGTCACCATACGGGCTACCTAACCAATCAAAATCAAACAAGTGCGCGCTGGTGCCTGCTCGGATGATGGCCAGAAGACCAAATGGGTCCCAGGACCCGAAAGACCCCACACCCCAACCTCCCCACTCCCCCCAAAGGGGCCGGGAGGTCTCTGACCTAAAGCCCCCCCCCCCCACTTGGATGCATCAGGTCATAAGACCGTACGCACCTCCCCCGACCCAACACCTACCCCATCCCTTACCCACCCCTGTTAGGTCCAGGTTAGGCCATCCCCATTACACACGCCCAAGCATGAGGAGCAACAAAAAAAAAAGCCATGGAAAAGAACAGCAACATGAGACAAAATCGAGAGACAACGATCAACACACACACACACACACACACACACACACAGAGAGAGACACAAGCTAATGCACAAACCGACGTCACAAGAATTCACAAGAATTCAACAGAAACCATAAAGGCCAGGCGTGAGTCTAGACCCTAGCATTGGGAACTAGCATATAAACGCCTCAAATATTACAACACACACACACATAAGTTCCCCATTCTATCAAAGTTTCTCACACTACAAACTTTAGCTAAACAGGCGAAATCAAATAAGCATTCTTGCTTTTTTTTTAAAAGTTTTAGAAAGTTTCGATTCCTCTAGAGATATAGCAAAGTCGTCTGTGCAGTTTAGTCTAATTAGCCAGGAGTCATACAGTTAGCAGCGGTAGTTTCGTATAAATACGAAAATTCTTCTATCATTAACTGTGTTCAGAAATGGCGGGGATAATAATTAAACATTTTTACGCATTCCGGACTGGTTTGTCTTGACAGAAAGCGAAGAAAATAGACTAGCGTCATACATGGTAAAGTGTAGAACAAAATCTGAAGCTCTCATTACTGCCAGTCTGGACTGTGCCGCTTTTTGCGACGGTTGCGTGATATGTGATACGGAAGAAATTTATCCCATCGTCGATTCTGTACCGATTTTGCTGAGAAACGATTAGGAACGGACTAGAATTTAAATCCAGATCATCGCGCATGAAGCTATAAATTCCGCATCCAATTTATATATTCTAATCAAAAGCATGGAAAATGATAACAGTGATATGCCATCCCCAGTGCCAGCAGAACCACGCCATCCGACGTCGAACGCGTCGAGATATGGGGCCGACGTAAGAAGATATCGGAGCGGTCCATATCCACACTGATAGAGCTCGGGTTTGACACGATGGAGACACTCGCCTTATTGGACAGGGGTGACCTCGCAGAGTCAGGCATCCCTCCCGGGCACGTAAAGCTGATTCTGCGAGCAGTTGAGCAAACCTTTCACAACAGACAACAGTCGGCTGGCCCAGATACACACCCGCCCGCCCACTCACAGCCTGCCCAAGATGCAAATCGACCCCTCGCTGCGCAAAACGAGGAGACGCATGAGGACAACTTGAGAGATTTCGTAAACAGTCTACGAGACACTCAGCAGCGTACCGGTCATACCAGCGGACAGACCTTACAAGCGCTAGGTGCCTCTCATGAACGCGATGCAGGTAATTATGTAAATGACATAATATCTTGGCAAGACCCCCAAATTTACTTTAAGTCTAATGTACAGAGGGGGCCTGCAGTGGCACATCGTGATATCACAGATTTTGTGAACATCTCCGGGGTCAGTATAAACGAAGAAGCAATCTCCGGGTTTGAGGGGGGTCAATTAATTTACAAATCTGGACCGGTAAAACCCAAACTTGAGAGCGTGACTCAAAACCAATGGTCTCTCGCCAACCTGGCAATTATGAACGAGTTAATGGGGGAGGGGAGTTTAGACCAATCCAGCATAATTGACTACCTGTCGTATACCACTCGGATATACCATTTGCTCTCATCATATGAACAATCTTCGGTGTATTTTTATGATAGAGAGTATCGGCGTCTGCAACAGTTGCACAAGTTTAGGTGGGGAACTGATGTGCCACACATTCAAATGGTTTTTCTGAAACCGAGAATGTCAATGACTAAACCCCATCCAAATCAGCAGCAACACAATACAGGCAAACACTACCAACACCGCCCTCAGAACAGGCCAACTGTCGCATCACACTACACAGCCGGTAATGAAATATGCCGTCTATATAATAGTGCTAAGGGGTGTAAGTTAACATCATGTAAATATTCACATGTATGTGCAGTCCCTGGATGCTCATTGAAGCACCCGGCTTCAGAGCACAGGTGGTCAAAAAACTAGACAGGACAAAGCTCCCCCATGGTCTATGCTTTGATGCATGGCAGGAGGAGCTGAAGGATGATCCAGACAAGGAATTCATCCTTGCAGGCATCAAAGATGGATTCCATATAATTGACCCTGAATCCTCCATTGAGCAAGTAGAAATAGAAAACCACAAATCTGCTTCAATAAATAGTCCACATTTTCAAGCAGCTTTGCAACAGGTTATAGAGGAGTGGGAAAATGGTAATTATGTCCCTGTCCACACCCCTCCCTTAATTGTTAGCCCATTAGGGGTCATACCTAAGAAAGATGGGGGGATCAGACTCATACATGACTGCAGCAGGCCATATGGCCTAGCAGTAAATGACTATGTATCAAATCTTGAAAAACAACGGTTTCAATCAGTCGATGATGCAGCCAAATTGGTGACCAAAGACTGTTATATGGCAAAAATTGATTTAAAGTCTGCCTATAGATCTGTCCCCATCTCTTCTCAGAGTCAACGTGTAATGGGACTAAAATGGCCACTCCCAAATGGCATCCAATATTTTTATGACACAAAACTCCCCTTTGGTGCTAAAGCCGCCCCTGGTATATTCCACCGCCTGTCCCAAGCAGTCCGTCGTATCATGGCTCGTAAAGGTTTTGAAATTGTTGCCTACTTGGATGACTTCTTTGTCTGTGAATTATCTATAGACAGATGCCTATTAGCAATGAACACTCTCATTACACTGCTCAGAAGCTTAGGCTTCATGATAAACTGATCTAAAGTCATTGGACCGACCCAGAGACTTGTATTTCTGGGAATAGAGTTTGACTCTATCGGCATGGTCTTACAACTCTCATCTGATAGGCTCGCATTACTGAGAGAAGAATTGGCTGTCTTCTCACGCAAGCGACGCGCTTCAAAAAAGCAAATCCAGTCACTCGCTGGAAAGCTAAACTGGGCAGCACAAACGGTTCATGGCGGAAGAGTTTTTCTTCGCTGTTTGCTAAACTGCCTGCGCTGCCTAAAGCATAGCAATCATAGAACATGCCTATCAGATGAGGTAAAAGAGGACATAAATTGGTGGCTCCAATTTATGTCTACTTTTAATGGCAAGACCCTTATTCTGGACAAGCGTCCTTACTCTGCGCTCTTACAGATGCATGCACAGAGGGTGGGGTGGTTTTTGGGGTGGCGACTGGGTTCATGCGAACTGGATGATTGACCACCCTAGTATTATGCCCCTTCACATCAACGAAAAAGAAATTTTCTCGGTGGTTTTATCTGTAGAGAGATGGGCGCCTCAATTTTCAAATAAGCGTATTTTTCTATACTCTGATAACAGCACAACAGTTAATTGCATTAATAAAGGCTCATCTAGGAACAACATAATTATAGAAGCTATTAGATCCCTTTTCTGGCTATCTGCTTGCTATAACTTTCGCCTAACAGCTTTCCACATCCCAGGGAGCAATAATGAAGTAGCAGATAATATTTCTAGAATGCATATGCGTGATCACTTTCAAAATACTATTAATTACTATGGCACCACTCCAGTCCTTACCTCTGAATTAGCTATGCACATGTCAGCTCACACTCTTTTCTTTCTTTTATCTAGGCACATCCCCCCTCCTCTGCCAGGCTTTGGACAGCACAGTTGCTACATTCAGACGTAATGCGCTGGCCCCCTCAACACGGAGAACCTACCTTCAGTATCTGAATACCTACAATGACTTCTGCAAGCAAATGAAGATAAACTGGGTCCCTATCTCTGCCAGAAACCTAGCCAGGTACTTAGCCTTCCTAGCTAATAGGCTATCGTTTAGCTCCATGAGAAATTACTTATCCATAGTAAGGCTTCTTCATTTGGAGGTAGGCTAAAAAAACCCGCTGCAATCTCACTATTTTCTGTCTGTCATCAAATGGTCTAGGAGAGTGTTGGGGGACACACCCAGTCCAAAGCTACCTATCACACCCCATATTCTTCTAAGAATCTTGTCTCAGCTTGACCTCTCATCCCCCAGGGATATCACTTTCTGGGCGGCATGCCTGGTGGCCTTTTTCTCATTCCTATGTAAATCCAACCTTCTATCTCCCTCTGTAGGGGCCTCCAACCTGACTAGGGGGTCAGTCTCCTTTCAAGGGTCAGGTGCTATTTTGAGGGTCCTAAGCACAAAAACTATCCAGTTTCGTGAACGTGCACTTCTTATCCCTCTGCCTCGCATTGAGAAGTCTGCCCTTTGCCCCACCCAAGCACTATCACTGTCCTTTAGGATGTCTCCCACACCTTGCTCTGCCTGCCCTCTGTTCATGTACCGCTCAAGTTCAGGAGTGGTGCCTCTATCTTACTCCCAGTTTCTTTCTCAACTTAAGGGATCTCTTCAACGAGCAGGGATCCCACCTCAGCATTATTCAGGGCACAGTTTTCGTAGGGGAGGAGCCACATTTGCTCTTGAGTGTGGCATGCCAGCTGACTTAATCCAAGCTCAGGGTGACTGGCGCAGCGATGCCTACAAAGGTTACCTGGAGCCTTCTCTGGCCATGAGACAGGATGTGGTATCCACTTTAGCGGCAAAAATCAAATCTACCTTTCCTTAGCCTATTATGCTGCCAGATGTGCTGTCAATCACACTTACCCTTGTTGCCAACATTTTTTTTGCCACATACATATATACTTTCTCGTTGTGAGTCTCACCAGAGTTGGGATGAGACAGTTGAGCCTGGCTGTAAGCACCACCTGGGAATTGGCTAGTTCGGCTTGCTTGCCAGGTGGTCCTTATAGACAGGCTCAATGGTAGTGGTTGATCTTCCATAGGTAAGGGGGGATGTTCACATCATCTTGTTTTCATGCCACATGCCGCTCCACCCTATCCATATACCCGTCATGACCAGTTTGTCTTGCCAAGATATTTTTGTCATTGCAGGTACCTGTATCATGGCCATGGGATCTTGGAGCTCGCTTGTTCACCCAAGCTACGCCACTGGGATACAGCAGTGACCGGTATGGGAAGAGCTCCACTCGACAATGGTTGCTGAGTGTCTCAGTAGAGCAGTTTACCATTTTTATTTGTGTCAGTGTGCTTGTTCCCTTCATAGCTGTGCACACAGCATTGTGATTAGGCAACAACTGAACTATCACGTTTAACAAATAGATATGCATACTGAACAGTGTACAGCAAGTTCAAACTTTTGACCTAATAATATATATATATATATATATATATATATATATATATATATATATATATATATATATATATATATATAGGCTTATGAACTGTGGATCCAGATTGCCAGTGTAGCTCTTCAAGGCACTCATAGTGCATATCTGAAATACCAATATGCATTATAGTTGTTACTGCTTTTTAGAGACATTATGTACAAATTGTGTGTGTGCGTGCGTGCGTGCGTGTGTGTGTGTGTGTGTGTGCATGTGTGTGATCAGTCATCAGTGTGTGATCAGTCATCAGTGCAGCTCGGAAGTGGCGGGGGAGGGGGGCTTTGTTTGATATTTTCTGGACAGGTGGATGGAGACTCCCTGTCTCCTATCCAGTTGTTACGAGGTATTATGCAGTGCCCCCACCCTTAGCCACTTGGAACTCCTCCCGAGCTTGACTGAGGACCTTATGTGATGGGATTTATATAGGCGTATATGTATATTTATATGCATACATAGGTGTGTGTGTGTACATGTGTATGTACCCAGCTCAGTTTGTATGCTGTGCCAACTCATGCACTACGTGCATATTTCGGTCAGGCCATGTACATAGAGCCCCCCCCCCACTATTTATGCACCAATATATAGGCACATGGCAACCACTGTATCTCCTACCTCCTACAGTTTGGGTGAAGTTTGGACGACCATAGATGGCAAATGTCATATGAAGACTTATCACGACCTGGGCCTTCATTGGGCCCAGGAACCGTGTTAATAAAATCTATGGTTTTTCTGAAGTTCAGCCAAACTCCCTGTCTTGTCATACTTTCATGCCATCGGGGGCCATGGGGCGGGATGGTGGGTAGCCCCTCGTCTGCCTGACGTTAATGGGAATATTAATATCATTAATAACTTATTAACGCCGGGTGGGTAGAGGGGAAGCCTGGCATCCGGCCTTGTGAGTTTATCCGTGCCAGGTTGTAAAACCTAAATGGATAAACTGTGAAATCCGGCCTTTAGAAATCACAGGAAATCCAGTCCTTTGCTTCTGCCCTCCCGCTAAGCTCGATAGGTTTCTCATGTCCACCCCATTGCCCAGCTCATTAATATTCATAGCCTTGACTCCCGACCTATCAGATGCGTGGGCGGGTGGCCTGCACACGTGCTGTCCGGCCAGGAGCTTGGGCCAGACCCAATCAGCTCCGTCCATTAGTCCCCTTATAATAATGCACCTTAGCTAAGTTCCCCATTCTATCAAAGTTTCTCACACTACAAACTTTAGCTAAACAGGCGAAATCAACAAGCATTCTTGCTCTAGTACGCAGTAAAATCCCGGCCCTCCCACCCGCCTTTCTACATGTCCATATCCATACATAGCAAGATGTACGTCCTTTCCTATACATGCTATACAGTTCTGCTCCATATAATTACGCGCTTGCTCGTTATTGTACTGTTCATACTGTACTATAATCTATAATACTGTCACTATAATTTTGCCTCCATACTACCTTTAACTTTAATAATATACACCTGTGCAAAAGTTAAGCACCAGCAAAAACAATAGAACGTAGAAACATGATGGTACAACTAGGCTGCCATACTTTTTGTCCCCGCGTTAGCTGACATAATTCCAAGTACGAAATGCACATGCATGCATGACTTCACGCCGCTTGATGTCCGTGCGTGGCGGGAAACAGCACACATGTTCAGTTATGTAAAAGTCCAGTTTGAGGTGTAGAACATTACATACAGATTTAGGCGACAAGATTAGGAATTTTGTGTTCATGACCGTGGTTTATTTGTACAGAGAGAATTAGCTCTTGATTGTGAACCGCTATGGCAAGACGAAGGTTAAGTGATCGTGTGAAATGGCAAATCATAGGCATGCATACCACTGGTATGTCATGCAGAGAGATTGGCAGACAGCTGAACATTAACCATACTGTAATCAGTCGTTTGATTGCAAAACATGGGCAAACTAACGAGGTGAAGGACAGGCCTAGATCTGGAAGACCGAAGAAGACTACTGCCCGTGATGATCGAGCCCTAGTATGCCTTGTTAGGAGATCTCCATTCACCAACAGCAGAGTGCTCAGCCAGCAATGGGAAACGCGCAATAGAGTGTCAATGTCTACCGTCAAAAGGAGACTGTATGCTGCTGGCATGAAAGCTAGGAGACCTGTCAGACGTCCTCTCCTCACTGCACACCACAAAGAGGAGCGTCTGAGGTGGTGCAACAAAAGAAGACACTGGAACATGAGATCCTGGAGACGGGTACACTGGTCCGATGAAAGTCGGTTCCTGCTTCATGCCACAGATGGTCGAACTCGTGTATGGAGGTCCAGACGCACGGCGTACGACCAACGTAACATCATGGAAGAAGTTCCATTTGGTGGAGGTTCTGTTATGATATGGGGTGCATCTCATTTGATTGTAAGCTGGATCTGTTGACTGTACCTGGAACACTAAATGGACAAAGATATCAAGATTCCATACTGGATAGAGTTGTGGTCCCTCATTTTGTAAATCATGCACCTGGAACCCACCCTATATTCATGGATGACAACGCCCGACCACATCGTGCTAGAGCTGTGCATGAATACCTCCGCCAGAATGCCATCGAAACCCTACCATGGCCAGCAAGGAGCCCTGACATGAACCCTATTGAGCATATCTGGGACATTCTGGGAAACATGGTGAGAAGGAGGGATCCTCCTGTGCAGAACCTACAGGAATTAACAGACGCACTCCATCTTGAATGGCAACGAATACCACAATGGCGTATCAGTCGGTTGGTGATCAGCATGAGACGTCGTGTCCAGGCCGTCATCCAGGCACAAGGTGGATATACCCGGTATTAATAATGACAGTCTCAAACTCGTGCACAGATGTTAAACTTCGTTTTCAGACACCATTAATGACAATCTAGCCACGTGTGTCAACTGTAGGGCAATAGTTGTCAGTTGTGTCAACGTAACCATATTCAGGCCTCGTTTTCAAGTTCAAACAAAAACATACAGTGTTTCCCCACCATCATAATCAGCATTCCTCTAGTTGCATTATTACCTCTTGCACTAAGATGGATGGGTACATAAATGTTTATGCTATTGCTTTCTTCATAGCACATGAATATACCCTCGCATGTGCGTAAAAATAGGGTGGTGCTTAACTTTTGCACAGGTGTATATGTATCATTTGTTAGTTTGTTAGTTAGAGGAGGACCATAGATGGCAAATGTCATATGAAGACTTATCACGACCTGTGCCTTCATTGGGCCCAGGAACCGTGTTAATAAAATCTATGGTTTTTCTGAAGTTCACCCAAACTCCCTGTATTGTCATACTTTCATGCCATCGAGGGCCATGGGGCGGGATGGTGGGTAGCCCTCGTCTGCCTGACGTTAATAAACATATACTTCAGTAATAGTTGGATCATGGGTGAAGATAATATAATATTTACATGTAAACATTTAAGACAATAGACAATTAACACGCACGCACACACACACACACACACACACACACACCCACATGGGAATGGGGAAAACACGTGCATATCTTGTTTACAATATTATTATTATTATTATTATTTTTGTCATATATAATAATACGGCCTAATTTGTATCAACATTTCTTGGTGCAGCATTATTATTATTATTATTATTATTATTATTATTATTATTATTATTATTATTATCATATATAACAATGCGGCCTAATTTGTATCAACATTTCTTGGTGCATTATTATTATTATTATTATTATTATTATACACAACTGCATCATCCACATCAACAATTACGGATGCATTATTATTATTGCAGATGTGTATTTTACATTCTAGTTGTTATCCTGGCAACTGGGTACATACTTGTTTTTGTACTGCCATGGTGGTGACTTCTGCATTCATGTCATTGGTTTGAATTTTTAGTATCTTTCTAAGAATTTTTTTTAAAATATTTTGTTTAAAAGAGCTTTGTGTTAGAATTTGTGTGCGTATATTTATATCTGTGTTGTTCCAGCGTTGTATTGCTTGGTGGGATGGTTTTTGTGTAGCTGTCATTGTTCTGTAATATGTTGGGGGTAAGTTATTCTTAGTTCGTGTGTTGTGCGAGTGTATATCGGAGTTGTTCCTAAAAAGGTTTGATAATGAGGAGGGTAGATTGCCATTATGGCAGTCCCTTAAGATAGTGTATAGTTGGACAGCTCCAATGTCCAAGTTTTAGCATCTTTTCGGTTTTAAAGACATCCTGGCCCTCTGCTGGCTGTGCGAATAATTTGATTGCCTGCTTTTGTAGTGATTTTGGATGTGCTAGTTTAGTTTTATGCGTGTTAGTCCATATTACATTGCAATATGTGATATGTGGAAGGATCAGTGTACAATATAGAGTTTTTAGAATATTAGGGGGAAGATATGGCTTAAGTCTGCGCATGATACCTATGTTCTTTGCTACCTTGGATCTCACTATTTCTATATGCTTCTCCCAGGTTAAGCTTTTATCCAGATAGACGCCGAGAAATTTGACATATTGTGCTTCGTGAATTTCTTGATTATTTACATGCATTTTGGGGAGGGATATTTGTTTTAAATTCTTAGATTTTGTGAAAAGTATATAGTTAGTTTTATCGACATTCAGAGATAATGTATTCACTTTAAACCAGTCTATGATTTTTTTCATTTCATTATTTACATACCTGTATACAGTATCTATGTCCTTGTGACTACAAAAGGCATTGGTATCATCCGCAAACAATATTAGTGAGAGATGATTACATGCTTTAGGTAGGTCATTCATGTATAGTAAAAACAACAGAGGTCCAAGAATTGATCCTTGTGGAACGCCACAGACTAATTTCCTGTCTCCTGACATGGCCCCACTGAATTTTACACATTGTGTTTTGTTAGTTAAATAGCTATATATCCAATTTAATGCAATGCCCCTAATTCCATAGTGGGCTAGTTTTTAAAGTAATATTTCATGATCAATAGTATCGAATGTTTTGGAGAGGTCCAAGAATACACCTAGAGTGTGTTCATTTCTCTCAAGGGATGTGGTTATTTTTTCAAGCATATCCACAATGGCAAGCATGGTAGAGTGTTTTTCCCTGAAGCCGTACTGGGATTCATAGATTATATAGTTTTTATTAAGATATTTTATAGTTCTATTGTAGTATAATCTTTCCAGAAGTTTAGAGAAAAGCGGAAGTACTGAGACTGGCCTATAGTTAGTAAAATCAGATGGGTCTTTAGCTTTGAATATAGGTGTTACGCATGCAGTTTTTAATCGGGATGGAAATATGCCCTGTGAAAATGATAGATTGCAGATGTGATTCAGTGGAGTTAGTATTTCTCTAGCACAGTTTTTAAAGATTTTCCATTTAAAGTTATCAATGCCGGCACTCTTAGTTGGGTTAATTTTCATTAAGATTTTGTAAATTTCTTCATTGTCAGTAGGGGTCAGGAACATTGAGGATTGGTAGTCGCCTGTCAGGTAGTCTTGCACATTTATTCCAGGACTGGTCTGTATTTTTTTTAGATAAATTAGGCCCAATATTTATAAAGTATTCATTAAATTTATCCGCAATTTCTTTTTTGTCAGTTATAATTGTATTATTATAAATGAACCGGGGTGTTTCTGAACTGCTTTTTTGTTTATTCAATAGTGTTTTTATTAATTTCCATGTTTCTTTTATATTGTTCTTTTGCTCTTCAAATTTATAATGATAATAGTTTATCTTTGCCGTCCTGATTATCTGATTTAATCTGTTTCTGTACTTTTTAAATTGTGCATCATTATTTCTTGTTGGAAATTTTATAAAATGTAAATACATCTTATTCTTCTTATGACAGGCAGCTATCAATCCTGTTGTTAACCAGGGTTTAGTAGGGTTTTGTTTAACATTTTTTAGGCTTTTTTAGTGGAAAGCTTGATTCATAAATGTTAGTGCAAAGAGTATGAAATGCGTTGTAGGCATCTTCACATGTCTGGCACTCTATTATCTGATTACAGTTTATATTTGCCATATTCATTTTAAATTTTTCTATGTTATCATTTCTAAAATCTCTGCATGTTATTTCTTCCTTTATGAATGATTTTTGTCTTATCTTTTTCTTTCTCCATATAATAAATAGGTAGATGGTCTGAAATGTCCACAACGAAAATACCTGCTTGGTTTCTTGGTGCTTACAGAGGCATTCGAGAAAATATTGTCAATAACAGTAGCTGTGAACTCAGTGATTCTTGTTGGTTTTGATATAAATGGATAGAATCCAAATGTTTTTAGTAAGTTAAAAAAATCCTGGGTATAGAAATTATTTTGTTTCAATAAATCAATGTTAAAATCTCCCAATATATAGGCTGCTTTATTTTCATTTTGAACTGTTTTAAAAATATTTTCTAGGGTTTTAATAAATTTATCATTGTCACTTGCAGGAGGTCTGTATGTGACACCGATAATTTTATTCTTTGATTTTTCCACGGGAATTTCAATAAATATTGTTTTAATGAATTCTTCAGTTGTTGACAAATCTTCCCTCATAATATACTGTATGTTGTTCTTTATATAGATGCCTACACCACCTCCAGGTTTAATAGTTCTGAACTTCTCTATGAATTTATAGTTTTGCATATTAATTAAGTTGAGTGGAGAGTCCGGCTTTAGCCATGTCTCAGTAATCCCTACAATACTAAATTCATGAATACTAGAATCTAGGAAATTACTTAGTTTATCATAATTCTTTAAAATAGAGCGAGTATTAATATGAAGGGCTGGAAAGGAAACAGATTCTGTACTCTTAGTCATTTTTTCATTGAATTCATTCTGTAGTGTATAGTTACATTCAGGCTGTTGAAAATCAATTTCTCCGTCTTCAGTATCGGCTTCAGAGAATGTGCATTAGTCTTGTGTATTTAACTGAAATGGATTTATAAACATATTTGAAACTGTGTGTGTATTAGGGTTCAAGTAGCTATCATTGTAATTTACACCCAATATGGTCAACATAAAATCGATATCATTTTCATAGTGATTGAATGGGAACAAGCTTTTATTGCATTCTATGCACCACCATGGCTCTTCAGTATTTTCTAATAATTGGTAATCAGATATGATTAGTTTGGAGCAAGTTAGGTGCACCCAGTTGCCACAACAATCGCAGAGTATTGCACGCTGGTTGGTCTTGCCTGGTTTGCTACAAGATACGCAGGGGAACTTGACTGGCATATGGAAACAAACAAAACAAACAATACAAATACATACAAACAAGGTTTTGGGCGGCTTTGGTGATTTACACCGGTTTCTGTGGATAAACAGCAGTTTTAGGTTTGGATTTAGAGGAGGAGATTAGTTAGTATATTCATATTTATATGTTAGGCTTGAGGAGGATAATCATGTTAAAGTACATTGTTGAGGCTAGTGATACTAGGTTACTGGAAGCTTCCGCATTGATTATAAAGCATAAAAGCATCATAGCTTCCAGTTAATCGGCATCACAGGCCAACAGGCTGCTGCATATATAATATTCATCGCAGTGAACAGCTGGATGGGAATCCATGTGGGTTAATATAGGAATTATAATTATAATATTGCTTATTGTTACCATATGGGTGTTTACTCAAGTGCTGTAGTTAAACACTGTTCAGCCTTTACATTTCAATGCCTGAGAACAGAGAATATATTTGCAAGGAAAATAGCATAAAATAATACATGACAGGTCTATCTGAATTTTGAAGAGAACTTGAAAACGCATTTCATTTAGATTTGCCCAGTGTTGCTTTACATGAATCCATGTGAAGTGATATATATATGTGTTTGACAGTAATGGATTGGTCAGATCAGTTTGTCACTTGGGAATACGACATTGTTATCAAAGTGCGTAATAAATTACGTATCTAGATAAATCATGGACATTGAATTCTGTTAAGTGTACGAATTGTATGTGTTCCCTATTTAATAGTCAGTTGAATATTTTGAAACCAATTTCACGGGGCAATTCTGGGTTTGTGGTAAAATATAGATGAAAACCTGGTAGCACACAATGGCAAGTTCATACGCAGCTTTTGCTTAATTATACATATCTGAATTATATGTGTTTCCAATTTAATCATCATCATCAATTTACAAGGCATAAGCCATTGGCTTGTTATTGCCTCAGTGCTAAACTGGTAGGGCAGGCAACCCTGGTCTGGATACAACACGTGTAGCTATCTTCATGTGTGCATGTTCATGTAGATGCACAGGCTGTTTCAAGATTAGTCCACTGTGATGTAATAATTGTATTATGACTTTGGGAATTGACGGCTCACATATGTTGTATAAGCATATGTGTAACAGCAACGTCCAAAGCCACACCACAATTAATTGTGTTCAGTCGAATTCAAATATTCTTTCTTTGAAAAAGATGTCTAGTTTGCCCTTGAATATTTCGACTGTGGTTGCTTCGACTATTGTTGTTGGCATTGAATTCCAATGTGGTGCCACTCTATTTGCGAAGGAGTGCTTCCGAATATCTTTGCTGTTACGTTTTATGTTGAGCTTGAGCCTATGACCTCTAATAAAGTCAGTTGGATATTTTGAAACCAATTTGACTGGGAATTCAGGTTTTGAGGCAGAATATACATAATAACCTGGCAATGACACAATAATGATAAGTTCAAATATAGGCTTTTGCTTAATTATACATAGCAGAAATGTATGTCTTAACTCTTAACTTTGTCTTTACAGTTTAGTCAGCAGCCAGTTGACCATTTTGGATCCAATTTCACTGGGGGCGATTGATAGGCAGCAATAGCATCCAGTCAGATCAGCCCCGAGAATAATAAATTCAAATATATGGGATTGCTTAATTATACATAGCTATATATTATATTAACCCTTTACTGGCTAATATTGGTTAGGAAATTTTTTTTCATTGAATGTCCATTACAGGCTAAGAGAAAATTATAATTGTGAAAATTCACAAATTACCGCTTACAGAGCCAGTCATTCCAGTGGTAAATTGTCAATAATAGTCCTCTCTTGGTCTGAAAATAGACATTCCTCGAGACCAGTGAAGAGGCCGGTATTGTCCGAATCTCCATTATCAAAAAGTAGAAGAATTTAAGAAATTAATATAACGTGGATACTCTCCCAGGAGCGTCAGTGTCGCAACGGATTCAATCCAGCTTGTGCGCGTGTGCTCGGCAACATCCGTTGCTTCTTCGTGTCTTCCGAACATTAGTTAAATTAATAAAACCTTTAATAATAAACTATTGTTGCTCGTGCCGAGGCTGGCGTTCCGAGTACAGATTACAGAAATTACAGAATGGCGTCATCGGTTGAGGAAATGAATCTCGGTTCACCGCCGGGAGATTCATCACAAGCGAGGGCCAGCCTTCCTACAGGGGAAATGAGTCGGCCAAATAATCTAGAGAGAATTGCGCAGAAGAAGAAGCAAGTAAAAAATTACCCACGCAACAAGAAGCTTGAAAAATTGGCCGTGTATTCGTCATGCAAAGTAAGGGAAATATTGACACCAGTTTTCGGGAAGTTTTGAAAGAGCAGAAACGTCTGAACTTTACTTGCAAACTGTCGACAATCCAATTGTAGATTTGCATTTGGAAATGCATAATTCCAGGATTGTCTGCAATATCCCGTCACTGTAACACTGATGTCTTGTTATATAATTGTGTTCCCTGTGTGTTTGCGCATCCCCTCTCTGCCCATACGCATTCAACCTCTTGTGAGAGTCCCTCACGATCGGCACGCACACATATTGATTCGCATGTCAATCTATGGTTATTCATTTTGCTCATGTAACACGTTCTCCACTTGAAATTGTAAAACTACTTGTCAATATAGGTTTAAAGCAATGCTGTTGATTTCTGACACTGACATATTATTTCAAAATTTTCACATCTATGATCTAGGCCAAAAATTGTTCTTAGAAACATAAAATATTAAGGCTTGTACCTATATTTGATGATTATGACACTTTCTTCCCATTTAAGAATAACAGACGTTTTTACGCAGTCAGGGTCACCATTTGTCAAACCAATCTTTCAAATATGATACATATGTTACCATTAGTTAATCTTCAGCGACAATGCGTTTATGTGAAACATATGTTAAAGATGTGGTAGCATATCGTGCAAAACAAATACTTTTTGCCTATATTCGGTAACTTCTCCTTTTGGGCTGTATTTTACGCAGACCGACAATTAAAAAGTCAAGTTGCATACAGGTGAATAAGAACCTATGCTAGTTTCTTATATTTATTCAACAATTACAATTTTTGCGCAGATTATTTGATAGGAGGCGGTAATCCAAACATTCGCAATATGTGGGTACCATAGGATACACGCTTTTCTTACAAATTTTATCAACATTTCAACAAACCAGGGTACACAAGGAGGGACAAGCGCTTCAGAATCATACAGGTACTATCAACTGATCCAACCGACCCAACTCCACACCATGGAGGAGACAAAAGGAATGCCACTGGATCCACCAGCTACACACAATGGAGCCAATCAGGATTAACCCAGCGGGATAAAGGCCACCTCCCCACTGGATGGTGGTAAAAACACCAGACTGCCGACCGGCACGTCGTTATTACCACGTACCGTAATTTCTCGACTAAAGGCCGCCCTCGAATATAGTCCCAACAAATCGGCCGAGGACGATCCTCAGCAAATATGATTTTATTTGCCAGCAATGAATTTTACATGACGTAAGCTCTGTGGGTTCAATGTAAGATTGAATAATTTGAAAATCAAAAGTTCTTCTTTGCAACAAATAATCCTTTTTTCAATTCGAGTTTGTACTATGTTTAATTAGGATTCCAAATGTAACATGATACAAAAAAAAAAATCAAGAAACGCGCTGCGAAAACAACGTCGCTATACAATGAACTCCCAATCCAAACAAATCATTATTTCCCTTAGATTTCGACAAACAATAAATGATCCATCACGGACTACGAAATGAAAATGATTGTCGCTTCTTACGTTCGCGGAGTAGTTACAAGTAAAATACACCTCTTAGCCTCTCAAATACGAGCAGGCGTAATGTGACTGGTTGTTAACAAATTCTTCCACCGGGATATTTACTACTATCGATTTTATGAATGAAAGTCGTAGTATTTTTTATCACGTGACTTTTCTGCTCGATAGGCATTAGAATCACATCGTTTTGTTTTACCGCCCGGTCTTTTTCGTCTTCGTATATCTTCAAGTACGAAGTGTTGATTTAAGTAGATTTAAGTTAGATTCACGAATCATTGCGTTTATGTTGTCAAATTATCATTTAGATTTTCAAATTATTCAATCTTACATTGAACCCGCAGAGCTTACATCATGTAAAATTCATTGCTGGAAAATCAAATCATATTTGCCGAGGGTCGTCCTCGGCCGATTTGTTGGGATTTCAACAACACCCTTGCTTTCCCACGGCCAATAGTTATAGATGACTGTATTTTATGTCTCTCGTAGCAAATGGTTACACTAGATGGTAATATTAAACTGCAAGTCAAGAACAAACTAGTTTAGGACAGTCACCAGATTTTGAGCAATGGCGATCTTACGGTTAGGGTTAGTATGTTATACAAATATTGCAACGGTTTTTCGTTTTTATTATTTTCGTAATGGTTTTTAAACCGTCGCCATAAAAAACCGTGAGACGGTGTGAAACCGGTATACCGCCCAGCTCTACAGTACTCCCACCCTTTCTTAATATTACTCGTTATTGGGTGGTGTTAACGACTGGAGCACAGATCGGCACCAAGTTCACTCACATGCATTCAACCTATTCTATAACATATACACCTGTGCAAAAGTTAAGCACCACCCTATTTTTACGCACATGCGAGGGTATATTCATGTGCTATGAAGAAAGCAATAGCATAAACATTTATGTACCCATCCATCTTAGTGCAAGAGGTAATAATGCAACTAGAGGAATGCTGATTATGATGGTGGGGAAACACTGTATGTTTTTGTTTGAACTTGAAAACGAGGCCTGAATATGGTTACGTTGACACAACTGACAACTATTGCCCTACAGTTGACACACGTGGCTAGATTGTCATTAATGGTGTCTGAAAACGAAGTTTAACATCTGTGCACGAATTTGAGACTGTCATTATTAATACCGGGTATATCCACCTTGTGCCTGGATGACGGCCTGGACACGACGTCTCATGCTAATCACCAACCGACTGATACGCCATTGTGGTATTCGTTGCCATTCAAGATGGAGTGCGTCTGTTAATTCCTGTAGGTTCTGCACAGGAGGATCCCTCCTTCTCACCATGTTTCCCAGAATGTCCCAGATATGCTCAATAGGGTTCATGTCAGGGCTCCTTGCTGGCCATGGTAGGGTTTCGATGGCATTCTGGCGGAGGTATTCATGCACAGCTCTAGCACGATGTGGTCGGGCGTTGTCATCCATGAATATAGGGTGGGTTCCAGGTGCATGATTTACAAAATGAGGGACCACAACTCTATCCAGTATGGAATCTTGATATCTTTGTCCATTTAGTGTTCCAGGTACAGTCAACAGATCCAGCTTACAATCAAATGAGATGCACCCCCATATCATAACGGAACGTCCACCAAATGGAACTTCTTCCATGATGTTACGTTGGTCGTACGCCATGCGTCTGGACCTCCATACACGAGTTCGACCATCTGTGGCATGAAGCAGGAACCGACTTTCATCGGACCAGTGTACCCGTCTCCAGGATCTCATGTTCCAGTGTCTTCTTTCGTTGCACCACCTCAGACGCTCCTCTTTGTGGTGTGCAGTGAGGAGAGGACGTCTGACAGGTCTCCTAGCTTTCATGCCAGCAGCATACAGTCTCCTTTTGACGGTAGACATTGACACTCTATTGCACGTTTCCCATTGCTGGCTGAGCACTCTGCTGTTGGTGAATGGAGATCTCCTAACAAGGCGTACTAGGGCTCGATCATGATGGGCAGTAGTCTTCTTCGGTCTTCCAGATCTAGGCCTGTCCTTCACCTCGTTAGTTTGCCCATGTTTTGCAATCAAACGACTGATTACAGTATGGTTAATGTTCAGCTGTCTGCCAATCTCTCTGCATGACATACCAGTGGTATGCATGCCTATGATTTGCCATTTCACACGATCACTTAACCTTCGTCTTGCCATAGCGGTTCACATTCAAGAGCTAATTCTCTCTGTACAAATAAACCACGGTCATGAACACAAAATTCCTAATCTTGTCGCCTAAAGCTGTATGTAATGTTCTACACCTCAAACTGGACTTTTACATAACTGAACACGTGTGCTGTTTCCCGCCACGCATGGACATCAAGCGGCGTGAAGTCATGCATGCATGTGTATTTCGTACTTGGAATTATGTCAGCTAACGCGGGGACAAAAAGTATGGCAGCCTAGTTGTACCATCATGTTTCTATGTTCTATTGTTTTTGCTGGTGCTTAACTTTTGCACAGGTGTATATATACACATTGTGGTACGAAAATGACAACTGAATTACGTAACACCCCCACACTTAAGAGATGGCAAGAGGGGTGAAATTTGACTAAAATATCAGACCGCTTGACATATCAATAAACATGGTTGAATTACAATTGGTGATATCTATCAAAGGACACCTAGGGGGCTTGCATATGAATGGTGCAGAGTACCTTTCATAGCTGACTTCAACATTCAGAAATTTGGGTAAAAGAATAAGAAAAGTTGCTTGGATAACTCGCTGTAGTTATTCTACCAACTGTTAAAAAAAAAAATCCTGGTACCAACCATTTATCTCGAATCAAGTACTACTAACAGACTTGCCCATTCCGTCAAAGGTGTTTTATAGGGCCGTCAGTCAAACATACATTGTCAGGAAACTTAACTTACAACATTTTAAAACGCAATTAATAACAATCAACATATTACAACGCTTTACTTATAATATGTCAGTGCAGTTTTAGCATAAAATACTACGAGTTTACTACAACCGCAGTTCGCAAAACAAGAATTGTTATGCATGTCAATTTCTGACCTATTTATAGACTTTCATTCATTTGACGTGCCGTAGCTAGGATACTCTGCCTCGTGTAGTAAACTAAAAAAAGCTTGCAGACAAAGATAAAAATAAACAAATTCACTTCGATGTGGATGAATCAGCAGATTTAACGTTTTTAGTAACAGAAAATCCACAAACTTTATCATAGAATACGAACATAAAAAAATAAATATAGCATTTCAACAACTCTATTTTACACACGTGACAAAGCATCCGCTATCACGTTTTCACGCCCTCTTATATGGTGTATGCGCAGATGATAACCCTCCAAAAGTAAGCTCCATCGCATCAGTCTCTCATTTTTGTTAGACAATCGGTTTAAAAACATTAATGGGTTATGGTCTGTCCATACTTCTATAGGAAACTTGGAACTTTCTACATAGACATTAAAATGATGTAACGCTAACAGCAGGAAAAACGTTTCCTTTTCCATTGTTGAATAATTTCTCTGATGACGATTGAATTTTCGCGAAAAATAGCACATTGGGTGCTCAATACCTTGATCATGATATTTGTGAAAGAACAAAACCGGCTCCAACATCACTGGCATCAATAGTGAACTTCGTAGCAGATGCAAAACTAGGTGCTGTGAACACTGGACAAACTTGCCTTACAGCTTTAATATTTTCAAACACAGCCTGGCAACGATCAGTCCAAATGTACTTTGCACCTTTCTTGAATAAGTCTGTCAGTGGAGCAGCTACATCCGAGAAATTTGGGCAAAATTTACCGGGAAAACACACACCAAGATAACGTAAAAGTTCTTTACGAGTTGTGAGTCTTGGGTATGGGATTATCACATCAATTTTTGCTGTACAGGGTCTCACTTCCCCAACGATGTGACTTAGATATTCCACAGTGGCATGGGCAAATTCACTTTTTTAAATTGATCACTAGGTCTGCCTCAATCATACCCTGAAAGAACTGAGTAATTGTACCCAAATGATTTGACCATTGATCATCATATATTACCACATCATCAATACACGTGTAGCAGTTCACTATGTCACCTACTAAGGTATTCATCAGCCTTTGAAACGTTGCAGGGGCATTTTTTAACCCAAAACTCATAACTTTATAGGGATAAAAACGTGTCGTCACAAAAGCTGTGATATCTTTTGCACGCTCAGTGAGGGGAACCTGCCACTAGCCCTTTAACAAGTCTAGTTTTGTGACATACTTTGCTTGACCTATTTTGTCGATACATGCGTCTATCCTTGGTATCGGATAGCCGTCAGTTTTCGTGAGGTCCTTAATTTTGCGGTAGTCTGTTACAAATCACATATTAAAAAGATACTAATCTCGTCTCAATAGTTGTATTATACTGATCATACATAGATGCCAGGCATCCATATTCTTCTTCCTCATTGGTTATATCTGACGGCGTAAAATGTTTGATATGGTTTTTGTGCCCTGGAGTAATTATCGATTGTAATGCAACTCCTCCTAGACCATTTCAGATTGAAACTTGAAACTTTGGGAATGATTGCATATATGGACAGGGATGTGCATGACACTTGGAATTTTGGCATGACTCCAGGCCCTTGGGGGGGTGGGAAATGTGGGGTAAAAAATTAATTTTTTCCAAATGTTGTTATGTCGCATATCGTTTTCAAGCCAATGATGAGTAGACTACAGTACAAGGAATTATTTTGATCTTGGGTCAAACTGAGGGTAGGGGGCAGGGTCAAAAGTGGGCACCAATCGATTGTAACGCAACAACTCCTAGACCATTTCACATAGAAACTTGAAACTTTGGGTATGATTACACCAGGGATGGGGTCAATTCCATTTTATCAATTCCAATTCCACCTCAATTCATTTGATCAATTCCAATTCCGTTTCCATATCAATTCATTTGATCAATTCCAAATCCTATTCCGCCCAGACAAGTTCAATTCCAATTCCATTTGATCAATTCCAAGTCCAATTTCAATTCCATACCAATATTTACGTGAGATTCAACATTGTTACATTTTAACCCTTTAATGCCCAAGACTGGCCAAGAAAAACTAGATTTATCATTAGCAAATGTCCATTTGCAGAATAGAAGACTATTTTTTTAAATTTTACAATGCAATGACTGGCTCAGTTATGGAATCAGTCATTCCACTGGTAAATTTTCAAAAATAGGCTTAGCATACATATGATCCTTCCTCAAGAACAGTGAATTTTTGGCTGGCTTCTCCGTTAATATTTAAAACAATTTGAATAAAAATTGTTGTTGCCACATATATCTTTCAGTCAAATTATTGTCAAAAAAAAAAATCAACATTCAGCAGATCTTATTTTTAGTTCATTTATCTTAATTATAGCATAATAATACCTACCTAGCGCAATACCTTCCAAGCAAATTATTCTCAAAATATTCAACAGATCTCCAGTCATTGCCTGGCTGTTTGTTTCTTTAAATTGGGACAATAGGGGTTCATCGTTGAAAGGATTAATAAAGTGTACAATTCACTCTAACATTGCTGATTTAGAGCACAACAAGTGATATATCTATTTCACATATTGAATCAATCAATCCTTTACCTGTCACATGGGACAGGTGGATTTTCTCTATGACTCACCAGCAAAATCCACTTGTCAATGACAGGTAGACAGGCAAACATTTCGACCCCTAGACCAATATATATATATATATATCAGTTTGTTTTCTTTCTGTTTCAGTCTGAGAATTGTAAGTGCAATGGATGGAAGAATCCTAATCCGATGCCGACACCTGCACGCGTGGATGTGTCACAACCACTGGCCAGTCTCACGGACCCGTGTCGAAGTTGTGGCCACACATTGGGTAATAAACATATGTGGGGAGCACCTCACCATTTATCTATTAAACCAGAAACATGTTAGTTAGAACAATTCTGAATCACGTCCTCCTTCACTTCCAATGTCTACGATCCATCACCACCAGGTAACCCTTTGAACTGAACGCTACATAGCAGATACAAGATTATATTGCGCAACAGCTTCCAGTCAGATTAATTTTAACATATTCAACAGCTGCCCCATATAGGTGCTTTGGTTTAAACAGTATTTATATTTGTTCAAATTGTAGCATGATAAGACATGTGTCTTATAACCGTGTCTCCCATACACATAAACATACAATACAATAAATACATAACGGTGGTGGAGTGTCTATGTTCTTGCTTATTACTCAACACCTTGGTTTGTATTTTACTATATTTATTAGTCCCCTACCGGTAAAACCGGGGGTACTATAGGTTTGCACTCTGTCTGTCTATCCGTCCATCTGTCGCAGTTGGTTTTCCGCACTTTTTTTCGCAGTCGTTTTCAAGGTATTCAACTGAGAATTGGTATATTGCTTTGTTATGAGAAGTTACAGAACAAGTTCGAGTTTCAGGCAAATGCGTCAATTTTGGTGCATCGCTTAAGTATAAGGAGTTACAGAGCAAGTTCGAGTTTCAGACATTTTCGTCAATTTTTCATGGAGTTATGCCCCTTTCGACTTATGCAATACGAAAAATATTAGGTTTCCGCACATTTTTTCGCAGTCTTTCAAGATATTATACTGAGAATTGCTACATTGCTTTGTTATGAGAAGTTACAGACCAAGTTCGAGTTTTGGGTGTATGCGTAAATTTTGAATGGGGTTATGCCCCCTTGTGACTTATGAAATACAAACATATCAGCTTTCAAGACTTTCTCGCAGTCTTTCAAGATATTTAACTGAGAATTGGTACATTACTTTATTATGAGAAATTACAGACCAAGTTCGGGTTTCAGACGTTTGCGTTATTTTTTGATGGAGTTATGTCCCCTTTCGACTTATGAAATACAAACATATCAGCTTTCAAGACTTTCCTTCTCCTTCACCATATATAACTGAGACTTGGTTTATTGCTATGTTATGAGAAGTTACAGATCAAGTTCGAGCTTCAGCTGCTTTAGACAATTTTTTATGAAATTTTGGACTGTCAATCTCTAAAGATTTATATCACCAGGTAGGGGACATGTATTGCAAAGCAATACTTACAGAATGCTTGTTAAATACTACTTATGCTACAAACTGATTTAATATTAATACTAGGTTGGTTAGACATGGAGTCAATGTATGTATGTCCACACAGGTTGCTTGCCGGGCCTCAACTGATGATGCTCGTCCATGCTCGGGTCTTTCCGTAAAGCATCGGAACTATATGGAAAGCTTGGACATCACATTCCCTTCCTTCTTTCAGTTTTAATGTTTACAATTGACACAATTAGAGCTGTTAAAAGAAATAAGTTGTATATAGATATAAGTAATTATGATCAATGATATTAGGTATTAAAACATATAAAATGCCTTTGACATTCACACGGAATTGACATAAATATGAAACAAATATCCACAGGAGGGTACCAACGTAATCCGTGCCAGTGGACTTTTATAAGACACATATATAAAGCACTTTTGATGCATAAAAGCGATCACTAAGACACATGATCGTTCTGACGCGTACCCACTAAGACATTGTCACTAAGACGGTTGATCATTCATGAAGATCTTGTCACTAAGATGATTGTTCAAGAAGATATTGTCACTAAGATGATTGATCACGAAGATATTGTTACTAAGTCGAATGTTCACGAAGATATTGTTACTAAGACGAATGTTCACGAAGATATTGTTACTAAGATGAATGTTCACCATGATATTGTTACTAAGATGAATGTTCACCAAGATATTGTTACTAAGATGAATGGTCACCAAGATATTGTCACTAAGATGAATGGTCACCAAGATATTGTCACTAAGATGAATGTTCATGATGATATTGTTACTAAGATGAATGTTCATGATGATATTGTCACTAAGATGAATGTTCACGAAGATATTATTACTAAGATGAATGTTCACGAAGATATTATTACTAAGATGAATGTTCATGATGATATTGTTACTAAGATGAATGTTCACGAAGATATTGTTACTAAGATGAATGTTCACGAAGATATTATTACTAAGATGAATGTTCATGAAGATATTGTTACTAAGGTGAATGTTCATGAAGATATTGTTACTAAGACGAATGTTCACGAAGATATTGTTACTAAGATGAATGTTCACCAAGATATTGTTACTAAGATGAATGTTCACCAAGATATTGTTACTAAGATGAATGGTCACCAAGATATTGTCACTAAGATGAATGGTCACCAAGATATTGTCACTAAGATGAATGTTCATGATGATATTGTTACTAAGATGAATGTTCACGATGATATTGTCACTAAGATGAATGTTCACCAAGATATTGTTACTAAGATGAATGGTCACCAAGATATTGTCACTAAGATGAATGGTCACCAAGATATTGTCACTAAGATGAATGTTCATGATGATATTGTTACTAAGATGAATGTTCATGATGATATTGTCACTAAGATGAATGTTCACGAAGATATTATTACTAAGATGAATGTTCACGAAGATATTATTACTAAGATGAATGTTCATGATGATATTGTTACTAAGATGAATGTTCACGAAGATATTGTTACTAAGATGAATGTTCACGAAGATATTATTACTAAGATGAATGTTCATGAAGATATTGTTACTAAGGTGAATGTTCATGAAGATATTGTTACTAAGACGAATGTTCACGAAGATATTGTTACTAAGATGAATGTTCACCAAGATATTGTTACTAAGATGAATGTTCACCAAGATATTGTTACTAAGATGAATGGTCACCAAGATATTGTCACTAAGATGAATGGTCACCAAGATATTGTCACTAAGATGAATGTTCATGATGATATTGTTACTAAGATGAATGTTCACGATGATATTGTCACTAAGATGAATGTTCACGAAGATATTATTACTAAGATGAATGTTCACGAAGATATTATTACTAAGATGAATGTTCATGATGATATTGTTACTAAGATGAATGTTCACGAAGATATTATTACTAAGATGAATGTTCACCAAGATATTGTTACTAAGATGAATGGTCACCAAGATATTGTCACTAAGATGAATGGTTACCAAGATATTGTCACTAAGATGAATGTTCATGAAGATACTGTTACTAAGATGAATGTTCATGATGATATTGTTACTAAGATGAATGTTCGTGATGATATTGTTACTAAGATGAATGTTCACGAAGATATTGTTACTAAGATGAATGTTCACCAAGATATTGTTACTAAGATGAATGTTCACCAAGATATTGTCACTAAGATGAATGTTCATGATGATATTGTTACTAAGATGAATGTTCATGAAGATATTGTTACTAAGATGAATGTTCATGATGATATTGTTACTAAGATGAATGTTCACCAAGATACTGTCACTAAGATGAAGGTTCACGAAGATATTATCACTAAGATGATTGTTTATGAAGATATTGTCACTAAGATGAATGTTCTTGAAGATATTGTTACTAAGATGAATGTTCACGAAGATAGTGTCGATAAGATGAATGTTCACGAAGATATCGTCACTAAGATGATTGTTTATGAAGAGATTGTTACTAAGATGAATGTTCACGAAGATATTGGCACTAAGACGATTGTTCACGAAGATACTGTTACTAAGATGAATGTTCACGAAGATATTGTTACTAAGATGAATGTTCATGAAGATATTGTTACTAAGATGAATGTTCACGAAGATATTCTTAATAAGATGAATGTTCGCGAAGATATTGTCACTAAGACAATTGTTCATGAAGATATTGTTACTAAGATGAATGTTCACGAAGATATTGTCACTAAGATGAATGTTCACGAGGATATTGTTACTAAGATGGTTGTTCACAAAGATATTGTTACTAAGATCATAATGGCATTGTTCATGAAGATATTGTCACTAAGATGAATGTTCGCGAGGATATTGTTACTAAGACGATTGATCACAAAGATATTGTTACTAAGATCATAATGTCATTGTTCATGAAGATATTGTCACTAAGATGAATGTTCATGAAGATATTGTCACTAAGATGAATGTTCATGAAGATATTGTCACTAAGATGATTGTTCATGAAGATATTGTCACTAAGATGATTGTTCATGAAGATATTGTCACTAAGATGATTGTTCATGAAGATATTGTTTCTAAGGTGAATGTTCATGAAGATATTGTCACTAAGATGAATGTTCACGAGGATAGTGTCACTAAGACGATTGTTCACAAAGATATTGTTACTAAGATCATAATGTCATTGTTCATGAAGATATTGTCACTAAGATTATTGTTCATGAAGATATTGTTACTACGGTGAATGTTCATGAAGATATTGTCACTAAGATGAATGTTCACGAGGATAGTGTCACTAAGACGATTGATCACAAAGATATGGTTACTAAGATCATAATGTCATTGTTCATGAAGATATTGTCACTAAGATGATTGTTCATGAAGATATTGTTACTAAGGTGAATGTTCATGAAGATATTGTCACTAGGATGAATGTTCACGAGGATAGTGTCACTAAGACGATTGATCACAAAGATATTGTTACTAAGATCATAATATCATTGTTCATGAAGATATTGTCACTAAGCCGATTGTTCACGTAGAACATGTGTCACTGAGACAATATTTCACGAAGACATGTGTCAAGAAGACGCTCATTTATAAACGGCGTTATTATTTCCCACTGATGAGCTTAATTGCTCGATCTGATACCCGCAGTACCAGCTACGGTTATTGTGTTCCGTGGTTAATCTCAGTTTACATATCTCTGAAATATGATCTGAGTTGAGCTCGCTGCTAAATTCGGCTATGGTGAGACTGGTACCTCCCAGCCAACTGATGCAAAATGTTTGACAAAATATCATCTTCCCTTTCGAAATTTCACACAGAAGTTTCGTCTTTATCCGTATATCCTCGTCACCAATGTTGTGCTTGCTTATTACTCAACACCTTTGTTTGTATTTTACTATATTTATTAACTACTAATTATGCTACAAACTGGTTATCCCCATGTTTTAAAAAAACGTTGGGGATTTTGTAATCGACTGTCCGTCTCTCCATCCGCCCATCCATCCTTCATGCTATCGCCTCCTAAACCATTGGGTGGAATTAAATCTAATTTGGTATGTGGGTTACCCACATGATTCCGCTTTGCAAGACGATATTTAGATTTTCCTCCGGCCCCCGGGAGGCATGGCAGGGGTCAAAAGGTCAAATCAGTTGTAATGCAATTCCTCTGAGAGCGTTAGACGGAACTCAAACCAAATTTGGTATCTGAGTTACCCATATGATTGCAGAGTGTACGATACCATTTAGAGTTGTCTCCTCCCGATGGGGTGGGGGAGGTGTCAAAAGGTCAAATTTTAACCTGCAGAATTTGATTGTAACGCATCTCCTCCAAAACCGTTGGACGGAATTCAACCAAATTTAATATGTCAGTTACCCATATCAATGCGGAGTGGATGAGCACATTTAGATTTGGACCTGCCCCCAGGGGTTTGGGGGATGGGATCAAAAGTTCATGTAATTGATTGTAATGCAACTCCTCTGAAGTCATTAGACGGAACTAAACCAAATTGGATATCTGAGTTACCCATATGATTGCGGAGTGCAAGAGGCCATTTAGATTTGGCTCCGCCCCCAAGGGGCGAGAAAGGCGTCAAAAGGTAAAATTTTAACCTGTGGAAATTGTAACGCATCTCCTACGAAACCATTGGGCGGAATTCAACCAAATTTGGTATGTGAGTTACCCATATCAATGCGGAGTGGATGAGCACATGTAAATTTGGCCCCACCGCAGTGGTGGGGGATGGGGTCAAAAGGTTATACAATTGATTGTAATGCACCTCCTCTGACACTGTTGGACGAAATTCAACCAAATTTAGTATGTCAGTTACCCATATGAATGCGGAGTGGATGAGCAAATGTAAATTTGGCCCCACCCTCAGGGGTGTGGGATGGGGTCAAAGGGTCACCTCTGGACGAAATTCAGCCAAATTTGGTATGTCAGTTACCCATATGATTACGGAGTGCAAACAGATGTTTACATTTGTCTCCGGCCCTGGAGGCGGGGTGTGGGGTATGTCAAAAGTTCAAAGCGGTGAATGTGGGGATTTGCGAGAAAGTGTTATCGACCGATCAATCTAATTTAATATTAATACTAAATTGGTTAGACACGAAGTCAATATATGTATGTCCACACAGGTTGCTTGCCGGGCCTCAACTGATGATGCTCGGGTGTTTCCGTAAAACATCGGAACTATGGAAGGCTTGGACATCACAGGGGGCAGATCATAAAAATAATAGTTTTACATAAGATTTTTAACGTTTCAACAAGCCAAGCCAGTGCCAACAAAAACGGCTTCTGCAATGGTCTTGAAAAAGTCCATTCGCAGACCAAGACAAGACTATTTTCATAAATTCAGCACTGTAATGGGTGCTTTGTGTCCAAGATATTAGGATTTCAGGGTTTATTTGGTGACAATAAAAACAGTATAAGTAATATATACATGTATGTTCTAGTTACATGTATATAATAAATTAGACTGGCATGATTACGTGATTAAATTGAAAATCACAATTATTTTATAAATCGTGAATTTATATGATTGAAATGTATATAATTGAATAACCGTGTCTAATTTTTACTGCATAAAATATTTAAATTTCAAACTTTTAATTACTTTTTAATGAGATCGGTCACGAAAATCGACATTTTGCTCCGTGATTGTATGTCTGTTTGCAGGCCAGGAGAAGACTGTATTTGAAAACGTATCACTGGAATAACTGGCTCGAGAATCGAACCAGGCATTCCAGTGATACGCTTTCAAAAAGTCTTCGGCCTGCAAATACACTTTTCTAAATTTCATTGCAGCTTTGGTTATTGATATCCTTTTTGGTGTTATGACCGGGTAATTTGTACCCAAGCTGATTAATCGAGTAATCACAATTATTCTTAAATAATCGATCGTGATCACGCGAAGCGATAATCTCACAGGCCTAACATAATATTTATCTTAAGATGTTCTTCTAAGATTTAATTTTACTGATTATCTACTTAGCCTTGACTTGCCTATTTTATCTTATTTATTATTTAATTTAGTTAAATTTTATCACAGGTGCTCATGTCTCACACTTGGACACAGTATCTGAGGAGGAACTAAATCGTCTCCTGAGAATTGTTGTGGATGTTGAGAATTTATTCATGTGTGTCCATAAGGAGGAAGACGCAGAGACAAAACAGGTGTATTTCTACCTGTTTAAGGTAAAACATAATTAATTCTAAACGTTATAATAATTCTCCCCAAATACAATAAACTCATTATGACATAAAAATGTTCTGTTGTATTTTATGAAATTATTTTTCAACGCCACCGCAGCAACATGTTCCAGTCAAATTAGTTTTAAAGGCGTACTTTCACACTCAATGTCTCTCATAACTTTTAATCGTCATGCTGGCTACACTGGACATGCTGGGATGACTGGCTCCATAACCGAGCCAGTCATTCCAGTGATAAAATTTCAAAAAGTGTATTCTCTTGGCGTGTAAATGGACATTCAATAGGCAGATATTTAAATTTTCTTGACCAAATTTAACCATTAACGGTTAATCTCCTGTCCACTCAATGCATCTCCCCACCCCCTGTAACTCTTTGAGATGTCATTCATTGCTATTAGACCATTGGATATCTATACTGCTGAATCCCTAGTAACTGTGTGTCGTAGATTGTCTGGATCCCAGGCTTGCGAGATTATTGCTTTCAGTAATCACAATCGATTATTTAATAATTATCACGATTACTCGATTAGTCAGCTTGAGTACAAATTACCCAGTTATAACAGCAAAAAAGCATATCAATGACGAAAGCTGAAATGGTGAGAAAAGTCCATTTGCAGGCAAGAGAAGACTATTTTTGAAATTTAATCACGTAATCCTTTAATGGTCATGCGGCCAAGACCAGCCTCTGTTATTGTCATGTTGAATTTACAGGCGAACTGAATCCCATTTTTGAACATTTACCAATGGAATAATTAGCTTGATAATCATGATCGATTTTCAAAAATTGTATTCTTTTGGCCTGTAAGTGGACATTCAATTGACCAAATTCGACCATTAAAGGGTGATATTTTTGCCATGTTAAAGGGAAACACCAGACCCTCTATACTACTTTGTATAAAATGAATCTACAGACCGTAACGTTTTCAAAAATATAATTGCAAGCTATATGCTCAAATTAGAAATATATATATATCTTCATTATTTAAACATGTGATACATTAGTTAAATTTCTATTCCCGGATGAGGTGTATGACGTCATAAGTTGAACGTTTTTCTCGCTGTCATCCAACGCTATTGCAATAAAGAAGTGCAATAAAATTGCGAATTGCATTTTATAAGGGTGTTCTCTTCAGCGGTGTTAGGAATATATAAGCTATATTCGCGGAAATGTTGAAGAATATATAATAAGTCCTTTGTCTGATTTCTCTGATGGTGCCGATTTTGACATCAAGTTTTGATCTTGAGATAAATGAATGACGCGAGAGTATAGGCATATCAGTGTAATTGCCACTTTTGAATCCACCCTCTCACTGGTGCTACGGCAAATAATGTTATTAAAGTTTCGTCTATTAATATGAGAGTTTAAATAGTTCTTACATCCCAATACATGATTAGTTACATATGTTTTCATACTGGCCTCAAAATTTCCTTAGATATTGCAATGTTCATGTAATTGGCATGTATCTTCATAGAAAATGACCATCTAAAGCTTCGGCAACTAATGTATGAAAATAACAAATATATTCCATAAATGTAAGATAGTGGGATAAACATCTTAATCTCTTCAATCTGAACATATATAAATGATGTCAATAGCATTATCACTGATAGCGATATCACCGTCCAAATCTATGCACTCCTGCCATTAGCACGGTTCTTGTCGGATAGGATTCAGCCTATGACGTCATAGGTTTAATTAACTTGCAGAAAATAATAGTAACATAGCGTTTTTAACACCATTTTAATCGGATTTATATATAAATGTTGCAGGAAAGTTTTACACAGTAGCTTAAATATGGTCTCTACGATAGAACTATGTGGTTTATGCAAACGATGGCAACCCTTCTTGTGTTCCCCCTTAACAGATATGCAACAACATTTTTTTTAAATATTCAACTGCATATTCATTGCATCCAAATAATTTTTTATTTCTTTTCTGTGACAGTTTGAGGATTAAAAGTAGGTTTCTTGAAAATTAACCTTTCCAGTTTATCCATCAATGATATGACGTCATAATCAACTATGTGGCGTGTAGACTGACATCATGAATGACTAGATAAGTTCACCATGAAGGCTTAATTGATGACGGACTAAGCGTTGTACAAATTGTATGTCTACTATTTAATAAACATGCTGTTGACTATTTTAAATCTAATTTGACTGGGCGCTGTTGCTGCCATAATTAGTTTCAAACTATTCAACAGCTTACCTGTATAGTTTTCTGGAAATTGATAATCTGCGAGTTTAGGGATGGATCGATCGGACACAGGTGAGGTGTGGATGGAGCTTAGCTAGGGATGGGCGTGGTATAGCTGTAACTGGATTCCTCCATTATGGTCCTGTCTTAATATTTACAGTAGAGCTCAGAAATAATTTTAGAATATTTCCAAAACAGAAACATGCTACTTGGTACAATTTTGGACACAATGTTACGTAGAACTGTTCTGTTGAATATTTTGCACTTTGATTGGAAGCTGTTGATGCTTAAGGCACAGCCAATCAAATTAAGTCCAAAAAATTCACTGATGTGTTTTATATTGTTTTGGAAATATTGTAAGTTATTTCGGAGCTGGTGTGTGTATAACATACATGTATAAGTCACATGAATTTAGGATTAACGTAACCCTTGTACCATTACAAATAGTAAATGCCAAATTTGACATAAGAAATATTATTATGTATATTTTGAAATTAATTTGACTGGGATCTGTTGCTGCCATAGCAGCAAACAGCTCACAGTCAAATTAGTTTCAAAACATTCAATCGCTTAACTGTATAGTTGTCTTTTAATTGGGACAATGTCTTTGTTTTTTAATTTCAGCTTTTGAGGAAATGTATCTTAAACATGAGTAACCCGACAATCGAAGGTCAGCTCGGCAACCCGCCATTTGAGAAACCATCTATTGCAAAGGTTTGTTTGAAATTCATGTCATGTCAGTACGATGGGTAGCTATATGATAATTGTTATTGTAAAAAGTAAAAAGCTTGACTCCTTCTCGCAAGTGAAAGACTAATGGAGGAATCCAGTTTTAGCTATGCCCTGCCCATCTTTAGCTAAACTCCACCAACACGTCGCCCGTGTTGGATCAAGCGATTTCTACTCCCTGAATCTCAATTTCCAGAAAACCATGCAGGTAGGCTGTTGAATATTATGAAACTAATTTAACTGGGTGCTGTTGCTGCCTATGTCAGCAACAGCGCCCAGTCAAATTAGTTTCAAAATATTCAACAGAATGTTTATTAAATAGTAAAGACATACAATTCATACAACAGCACTTATTCCGTCAGTTAAGCGTTCTGTCAAAACTTACCCTGTAGCTACGTCATTCTACACGTGACGTAGTTGATTATGATGTCATATGATTGATGGATAAACTGGAATCCTCTATTTACTTTGCTACTTGAACAGTTAGTAACTGAAAAATCTGATTTGAGTGTGGGTGGGTGTGTGGGGTGTGTGTGTGTGTGTCCTGTCTTTCAGACAATGTGACATGGTTACCCTTACGACTCTGGTATCAACATTGTGTCTTCTTACAGTGCCAGTAGCAAAGAAACTGGTGTATATTTTTAAACAATTTTGGTGGACGATGTTCCACCAAATTTGTTTGAAAGTGAACCCCAGTTCGTCTGTTAATTTAATTTGAAGATTTTTAATTTTGACTTAAAAGTGCTAAGAGTTAAAGTCAAGACTCTTAACCATCTAGCTGCTGAGTTTTTGCAGATGAGATATCCCAGGGGTTATATTTCTTGTCCTGCTAAATATTTTGAAAACAATTTGACTGAAAGTGTTGGTGGCTAACAACTTCCAGTCAAATTGTTTTCAAAATATTCAGCAAGTTAAGAGTTAATCCATTTAGTCGTAAATATAGGCTTGCACGATTTTTTGATTTAATCGGAAAATCGTCTAAAATTTCATGTTTGTTTAGAATCTGAAGTGTGTAAGCCTACTTTTCCGTCGCATTTTCTCAGTACTTGAGTACAATTATAATCGATTCACGCCTGTGTTCATTGTGTTTATATCCCGCCGTGCCATGCACGTGTCGAATAATACTAATCACAACACAAAGCGCTACGACGATAAGCAAGCTAATAATAGCGAGGTAACACTTTTGTCATTGAGCTAGCAAGTAACCAGCTAATTACTCAATCGAATCGCCATAAAATTGTATTTCTTTCGCTGCAAACCCCGAGTCTGTCGTGAAATACCAAGTATATACTTAGTTGCAGAGTTTTAAGCAATAATCAGTGAACATAATTCTTTTTAATTCTAGAGTTAGCAATTTCAGGCGGTGTAATAATTTTTCCTTTTTGATTCGGTTGTCATGTCTAATTAAAAAAAATAAAGCAACAGCATTCCAGATTGTTGTATTTTGAACTATGCATATGGTTGATTACTCTTAAATGTAAATCATACATTCTGAAAGCAACTATAAACTACACTATAGGACGAGTTGATGCCGTCACTCTCATAGCTACTCAGAGCTACCGTCCTATGTACGTGGATTGCGCAATATCTCCCCAGGCACTAATAGTAGCATCTTCGCGTTACTCTGGTAATGACCTACGCTCGTCCTACAAAATTGAAAGGGAGGCTATAAGCGGAAGCTGATACATCACACGATTTATATTTTTTCTCGACAAGATTTTATGTCAAATTCTGATGAAATAAACGATGTTTATTAAACTATGCGCAATATTTAGGCGGTCCCAATTAATAATTTCACTCCCGCGATGATGGATATAAGGTATACATTAAGCATAGACGTAGGACGGTAAGAATTTGTCGCATGAAATTGCGTTATAATATCGTGCTATTTGCATCATTTATTTTAACATTTTCTAGAAAATCCAAGTCCTAGTTTTCGTGACTTGTCACGTTACCCCGGTTTATACTTTTGGGAATTTGGACCTACGATGTAATCAAAAATTACAATTTTTTTTCATAAAATTGATCGGGATGTTTCAAAGCAAAAATCGTGCAAGCCTACGTCAAGATTACCAAAAACCAGACTGCAATGGTCAGTACGAGTGTTAAAAAGTTAACTATAGAGGCTTTGAAATGCCAATCTTTGCTGCCTGTACCGCCCCAGGCCGCCTTGTTCACTCCAGACTGTAACAGCCCTAGGAGTGCTCTCCCTTTAGCCGCACTCCATCTGTGTTATACAGGCGTATTTGTGTGGCGAAATATGGTACCAGTATATATGCATTGAAGTTATTTTGAGAAGATTGGCAGCTTGCCCACCCGCCAGATGCAGGAATATCTAAAAACCTCATCACAGGGCATATGGAGATTTAATTTATAATCGCAAAGCATTGTCAGATATACCATGGGTAAAGCAAGGGAGGGAGCAGACATAATTTTATTTATTTGTGATTTTCGTGATTATAAGAAAAATGTCACATTTTTGGACAATTTTGAGCATCAATTTAGTCCACACAGAACATTTTGCAAATATATTCAGGCCTGAAAGGGTTAATTAACCCGTAGCACTCTGATGTCAATATTGAATATTCTATCCTTTACCATGTAAATGTCAAAGAAACTGATGTACATCTTTCAACAATTTTGCTGCAAGATATTGATGTCTACAGCAACAACTCCCACCCATTAAAAAAAATAAATAAACACCAGTTCATCTTTTAATTTAATTTGAAAATTTAACATTTTGATACCAGAGTGTTATGGGTGAAATACTTGTAACTCTATTTCAGGGTGTGACAAATTTCATGTTGTACAAGTTTGGTCACTTAGCGGAGAAAGAATGGCAGACGATGTACGATCTCGCGAAAATGTTCCTACACTGTTTAAATCATTGGAAGTTAGAAACGCCGACGTCTCGAAAACAGAGCTCTCAAATGGACGATCTATCTGTATACAAAGTCAACTACACAAGGTAGTTTGAGTAGCTCATCTTATTGTACCCATTTAACATTGATAAAAATCTTATTATGTTTTGAATGTCCTTTTGCAGGCCAATTGAAGAATATTTTTGAAAATTTATCACTGGAATGAAGGGCTCAATCATCAAGCCAGTCATTCCAGTGATAGATTTTCAAAAATAGTCTTGGCCTGCAAATGGATATTTCTCAAGACCACTGGAGAAGCTATTTTTGGCCAGCTTGAGTGTTAAAGGGTTAAGAGAGATTTTATTCATAAATTTCTGCTTATTTAGCTGCCATTGATGAGGCAGCAATGGTGAGAGACAATGTGTCAGATTGATTATGAATCAATGTAGCTTGCTATAGCTATGCAGAGGAGAAAATTAACAGAATGACTGATAGGAGAATGAATAGACAAATATACAGAGACCGGTAGATGGCCAGGTAGGTCAACAGAGGTATGTGATGTCATAATCAAATATCTCACCAGTTATCTGATTTCACAATCAAAATGACAATGCTCTGTCATGAAAATCGAACTGTCAGTCACAAAAATGTATGAATTGTGTGTCTTTGAGACCGGTTTTGGCTGCCTTGACCAGTAAGTGGTCAACTGTCACCTAGTAAAACAAGGCCAAATCTGTCATGAGAAAGCTTGTTATATCTGATTCATTTTTCAAGGATGACTTGCCCATATCTTATTTTTAACCATACCATACAGGAAAACTGTTGAATATTTTGAAATTAATTTGACTGCAAGCCAGTGTTCTCATCCAGTCAAATTAATTTCAAAATGTTGGATTTTTCTTTCTGTGAAAGGGTTAATTAAAAGTGTATGTATAAAATAAAGATAAAAGCTTTATTTGCAGTATACATTTCCTCTTCATTTGCCATGTTGCTGTAATATTGTCGTAGTGGTAGTTGTAGCAGTACCAGGAACAATATCAGTGATTGCCACGAAATGATGAAAATGTTGAAAATAGGAATAATTTAATAATAATCGGCATTTGCAGACCCTCGTCAGTTCATATTATGTCACATTTTAAAAAGATTTCTGATTTTCTTGGGTTTTTTCCTGATCTTGACCAAAGATGTGAGACCGTAGTATAAGTTCACAAGCATTTAGTTTTGATTCAAATCTGACCAGCAGCTAATAAGTTATCCATTGATTAAGGATTTGATCCGATCTGAGGTTTTCAATTTTGATCATGGCCTGGCCAAAGGACACGTGAACAAACCTGAATGTGATACCATCTACCGCAACAATTTTAACCACAAAATATTCAACAGTTTCACAGCAAAAGAATTGTCTATTGAGATTTAAAAGTAGGGCATAAGTGAAATTGATGTGCAGTCGTATTACAGCCATGAAGCATATTCGCCTAAACGGCTTTATTCAAGAATATTGTATATTAGTCTACTCTTACATTGGAGCCAGAAGAATGTCTTGTATATTGGTTGTAACAGCATGCAATGGTGGTTTGCTGCTCCAGTAACCTGGCGAAATACATTAGAATTTCATGTTAAGAAATTAAATATTTGTTTTTGTCAAGCATTGATAACTTAGTCTAGATCTGAAAATTGTGTCTTGTTTGCTTGTTATGCCATAGTTAATCAATTGAATAGATATTTTAGGAAGACTTAATATTGTTTTAAGTGTTCATATGATACAGTTGTTAGAGTGTGTTCTCAATTAAGGCACACACGCACACACGCACACACACATCTCTGTGTCGTGATTCACTTCTCCATAGCTTAGGGCTTCAAGTGTCATATCATGTGAACTAATTTGGCATCTGATCATAGGTCAGGATTATGCATATGTCTCACAGCCTGGAGCCGTTTATTTATGATATTTTGAGGTGCAGATTTTCCCCAAAATTCATAGCATAGAATTGAATTTAATATAGTATTATGGGTAAAAATAAAATCTACCTTCCTGCGCATCCGTTTTGACAGTTAACCAAAGCGGCCTGTGAAAATTAAACCTCTTGCAATTGGAGGCCTTCCACTGAACTATATATTATAGTAATATACTGGAAGACATCCCAAATACGAATGGATTTTATAACATTGAGAACATAAATATTGCAAATTAATATGATATTATGTACAGAAGATAATGTTTTTAAAACAGTTTGAGTAATAATTTCACTATATCCTAATCAGCAAATTCATTCGGCATTATATTCACTTGGGCGAATTAGTTTGGGACGACTTGGTTATCATAACTAGATGGCGACTCGGTGAAGTAAATTTAATGGACGCCATTTTTTAATTTTTTTACAAATACTCTTTCCAATAAAAGATTTCAAACAATAAATGGCAAATTCCTGCGATATCGTTTTATATAGTACTTGTACATCATGATATTGCTCTCAATTAAGCCAAGAATACGCCATCTCACTCTCATTAGCGTAGATAGGACGAGAACACGAATGGATATTCCCCTGTACACTACCGCTACCAGGTTACTGTGCTCAAAACGGGATTTCAAGGGGCAAAAAAGACACAGAATAAGTTTTATTGAACAATTTACATTAAATACAGTATCATACGACACAAGCCATCATTCTATATTCGCCAATACTGTGAAGCCCTAAAGCCTACGCACCATTCGAAAATCTCGAATCCACAAAAATTGAATCGAAGCTTCGTGGTGATATCAGATCGAATACTCAGAGCGTCGCAGGGTCCTACCATAGCTTGACATTTTAGGAAAGTTGTGGGTATTCGAATGATCTGTGCGTTATAATGGATGTCAGCTACTGTTGTTACGATTAATCTATTTAATCGATGATTGATTGGTTTGCATATTCAACCAACTGATTGATCATGATTTCAGAAATCGATTTTGGTCATTTATAAATTGACTTTACTAAGATATTTTAACTGGTCAAGCTAGAAAACGAATACATTTTGGAAAAAAATTTAAATTTAATTGTTACAACTATTTAGTATTACTCCTTAGTCTAAGACATTAATTTTTTCAGCACTGAAATAGTATGTTAATTTCAAAGCAACCATACCAATAACATATTGAGTATTTTGAAACGTATTTGACTGGAAGCTGTTGCTTCCTAAGGTAGCAACAGCTTCCAGTCAAATTAGTTTCAAAATATTCAGCAGATTATTTCTTAAATTATTAAGAATCTGTCATACGTGTGACTTGGTTTGAAAGGGGTAATTATCCTTGAATGTGCTATAATTACTGCATTCAAAATGGGTAAAAAAACTGAGAAACTTATGATCAATCATTAATTGATCATCAGTTATTATATAAAACCAATCATCGCTCACAAAATAGTACCAATTGCCAACGCTAATGTCAGCGCTCGTTCCATAGCCTACGTCTGTGTAGAATCTCGGGATCCATCCTCGGCAGCTGTACAGACATTGGAACTCTCTGTGTAACAGGAAATATCGCCTTCCAGTTCTTTTGGAGTTGTGCCGTCAGGGCTCTAATAATCACCATGAAAGTTAAGATGCAATTATATGATGCTACGTGTTTCCATACTGCTATACAATTGCAACAGCTAGGGAGCTCCAGAAGCACTCGTGAATAAAGTTGATGCATGTCACGGCAAACATCTGTGAGTTATAGGATGCCACAACATAATCTTGCTAGGTGTTTTGTGATCAGACCTCAAAGGACGTAGTCTAGGACCACTAAAGACTAGAAAGAACCTAAATGAGATTAAAACGCTCGCAATGAACAGGGCATAGTGGACGGTTGAAGAAAACCTGATTGTAACTAAGCTGCAGAATTAGGCTTGTGCGATTATTGCTTTGAGTGATCGCGATTGATTATTAAAAGATAATCGTGATTACTCGATTAATCAGCTTGGATACAAATTACCAAGACAACAACAAGAGATTGAGAATATCAATGACGAAAATTGCAAAGGTGTTTAGAAAAGTCCATTTGCAGGGCAGAAGATTTGATTCTCGAGCCAGGCATTCCAGTAATACATTTTCAAAAATAGTCCTCTTGCCATGCAAATGGACATACATTCACTAAGCAAAATGCCATTTTTCATGACCGATCGCATTAACAAGTAATTGAAATTTAGGTTTTGAAATATTTTATGCAATAGAAATTTATTCACGATTATTCGATTATTTAATTTTTAATCATATAAATTCAGGATTTAAAACATAATCACAATTTTCTCTTTAATCACATAATCGCGCGCGCCTAAGCAAAACACAGTCACTCATCATCATACAGCTTGTACAAAGCTTGCCAATAAAATACCTCGCTTTGAACAGCTATGAATGGACCGTATCCATTTATCCATCAATCATATGATGTCATAATCAATGACGTCATGAACAACGTAACTAAGTTTGTCACGAATGCTTAATTGATAATGGACTAAGCGTTGTTGTACAAAATATTCAACAGCTTACCCGTATAGTTTTCTGAAAATTGATAGTCAGGCATCGATCGAACACGGGTAAAGTGTGGGTGGGGCTTAGCTAGAAATGGGCGGGGCATAGATAAAACTGTATTCCTCCATTATTCACTGAAGTATTGGCAGTATTCAATATGTAACTGTCAGTAACCCTCATATCAGTCAAGAATGGCTTCTACAGTGGTCTTGAGAAATGTCCATTTCCAGACCAAGAGAAAACTATTTTTAAACATTTACCACAGGAATGACTGGCTCGATACCCATACCAGTCATTCCAGTGGTAAAATTTCAAAAGTAGTCTCCTGGTCTGCAAATGGACATTTTCTATGAGGAAATTGAAATTTCCTTGAAAAATTCAATGGTTAAAGGGTTAAAAATAAATGTATAACTAATATTATTTTGCTCACAGATGGCTTTGTTACTGCCATGTGCCGGCTTTCTGTGACAGCCTCGCTCGACATGAAACAACGATGATATTTGGTCGCACGTTACTGCGCTCAGTCTTCCAGACCATGAGGAGACAACTGTTAGATAAATTCCGTGCAGAGAAGGATAAGATGCCGCCAGAGAAGCGGACATTAGTCCTGACACATTTCCCAAGGTTAGAAGTGTTTGAATGACAGATGTTATATGTGCTCTTAGACGATGAATGGACTTTTCCAGTTTTAGCTATGCCCCACCCATCTCTAGCTAAGCTCCACCAACACCTCACTTGGGTTGGGATTAACCGATCCCTGAACTTCCTGACTATCAATTTCCAGAAAACTGTACAGGTAAGCTGTTGAATATGTGGAAATGTTGCTGCCTGTGGCAGCAACGGTGCCCAGTCAAATTAGTTTCAAAATATTTGACATAATGTTTATTAAAGAGTAAAGACACAATTCGTACAATGTGTCGATCTATTAAGCATTTAAGACAGACTAAATCAAATCATTCATGCTGTAATTGATTATGACATCATCCTACACGTCACATAGTTGATTATGACATCATATGACGGTATATGATGGATGAATAAACTTGAAAGGTCCATTGTTCCTTATTATCGCACTGTTTGCTTCTCTAGGAAAATGTTAACGATTCAGTGGTCAAACCTGTGTACTTCTCAGTCATGAGAAATGTCTGTTTTGCAGGCCAGAGTATTTTAGAAAATAGTCATCACTTGGTCTGCAAATTGGCCTTCACTAAGCAAGTAATTTGATTCTATCTCTCCCCAATCTCGCCCCTCCCCCCCTTTCACGTGTCTGCGGAAGGGAGTTTCACAAGCACCCAGAAATATACACATCTTTGTCTTTTATAAACAGCCTAATAATTTCCTGCTTACTTTTATTTCTGTCTGCAACACATCCATCATGTTTCTATTTCTCTGACTATCTTTCTCTGCTTTTCCCCCCATTCCTTACTCCTGTATCGGCCATCTCGCTCACTCACGCACCCACACATGCTCACTCTCTCACCACTGGATCCCTTCACCTTTGTATTTGTCAAATGTATTGTCTGCAGCACACCAGTACTTATCCTGCATACATGTTTATAATTGTCCAGGTTTTTGTCCATGTTGGAGGAGGAGGTGTATGGAGCAAGCTCTCCTATATGGGACCCAGACTTCCAGCAAACACATGCTCACATAACCTCACCCGCTAACTGTGAGTAGCTGTCTGTAAACTCGTACAACCACATTGGGTGTTTAAAATCTTGTTTTTCCATTCTGTTGTTGTCATGAATTTCTAAATTATTCTGTGTTTTTTGGAGTTCAAGGATCAAACGTGGAAGTTTAAAATGGTTCACGTAAATATAATCTGTTTAAAATCTTTGTTTGCGTGGGGTAATGGGTAAAAACATGAATTTACAGACTTTCTTGGTATTTCCTTTCGGAGTTTAACCATTTAATGGTCAAATTTGGTCAAGAAAATTTTAGTATCTTATTGAATGTCCATTTACATGTCAAGAGAATACAATTTTTGAAAATTTACCACTGGAATGACTGCCTCAGTTCATTGAGCCAGCCATTCCAGTGGTAAATTTTCAAAAATGGTATTTTCTTGGTCTTCCACAAGACCGTAACAGAGGCCGGTTTTGACCATTAAACGATTAATATAATCATCATTTAGTCGAGTCCAGATCCAGCTTTTTCTCAAGATCACGGCCAAAGTCACGAAAAACATATTTCACATTAAGATTGTTGCGTTAAAATTTGAGTGAAATCAGATCAGTAGTTTTAGTGTGTGTGGGTAGAACAGAAACATGTATACACACTATCTAGACCAATCGAATAATGACATTGTGTCATGTGACATTGATGAGTAGTAAAGCAAAATAAACCTTCGTATTCAAGGGACAGTAGACACATTAATGGTCAAATCTGGTCAAGAAAACAATAATATTTGCTTATTGAATGTCAATTTGCCGGCCATGGGAAGAGTTATTTTGAAAATTTACCACTGGAATGACTGCCTCAGTTAAAAAATACTCCTTCTTTGGCTGCGAAATGGGCACTCCACAAGACATGTGTAGAGGCTGGTTTTGGCCAGCTTGATGATTAAAGAGCAAAGTCAGCAAATGCCTAGTAGCAGCTACATTAAGTAGCAGTACTAATAAAGTTGATAAAATGTCGGTAGCTGTGGGTGAAGCCTGAAAATTAGGTCACACTGACCTACGTTTGTTATGCTACTTACCTTAATAATACATACACCAAGTTTGGGTACTGTATTCGAAAAGCTCTTGAAACGACAACCCGGAATAAGATTTTGTGATTGACTGACTGGCTAGCCGACCAACAAACCAACCAATGAACTAATGAAAATATCTGCTACCCGCAGATAAAAAGATAGAATACTTTGGCAACCTACACCTTCAAAATCCAAGGGGAGTAACTCCTGATGTATTATATAGTATTTCACAATTTCTGTATTACTATAGGATCAGTATAATTAATGCAGCATTTTTGTTGTATTTTAAATTCTGTTCTGTTGCTTAATTTTGTTTTCTCAAAGTCACTGCAAGTGTTTAGCTGCTTTTAATATAAAAATGTTTTATTTAGTGGGGGGTGGGTGGGTGGGTGGTGGAATTTTCTTCTGATCAAAACAATTGATATAGGGTGTTCATAGTTTAGCCATAAAGCTCTTTTTCTTGTGTTAAAATTTGATCCATGAAAATAGTCCAATTAACCTTTTAATAGTCAAGATTTGATCACAAAAGATTTGTCACAAAATTTTTTTTTCTTATTAAATTCTTAACCCTTAAATTTGTCCAAGAAAATTTCAATTTTTTCAAAGGAAATGTCAATTTGCAGAGCAAGAGAAGACTATTTTTGAAAGTTTAGCACTGTAGTGACTGGCTCGGTTATCCCTCAAATTTCTTCAAGACAGGTTCAAATTTTCTCCTAGGAAATGTCCATTTTCAGGCCAACAGATGATTTTTTTAAATTTACCACTGGAATGACTGGATCGATTATCACGCCAGTCATTGCAGTGGCAAATTTTCAAAAATATTTTCCACTGCCCTGCAAATGGATATTTCTCAAAACCATTGTAGAAGCCTTTTTTGGCAGGGTTGAAGGTTAAAGGTGTAAATACTATCATGAATAAAGAGATATGTTCTGTGGCCAGGGTTTATCTCACAATGATTAAAATTGTTAATGTTATTGTTATAGCAACTCCATTCACAGTTACCGGTGTGAGCGGCCTAAACAGGTTTGAGACGAACATTGCCGGACAGACGACCACATCTAGTGAGGGATTTACATCAATCAATGTCACACCTGGCCTGATCACTGGACGCCGGTCATCATCAGCCAAGCTAGAAACTAACAGTAGGTCAATATTGTTGTTGTTTGTCCTTTAATGGTCAAGTTGTCTTCTGCAGTGGTCTTAGCATTGTGAATGTCCATTTGTCATTTGCAGACTAATAAAGAAAAGTTTTCAAAATTTTCCACTGGATGGTTGACTTGATAACTGAGCTTGTCATTCCAGTTATGCATTTTGTAAAGTAGTCGTCGGATAATGGATATGTATGCATGTCGTGTTAGAATGGAGGGATCTGATATGTTATCTCATGTACATGATGTCATAATCATTGGACCTTTCCAATTTATCCATCTATCATATGATGTCATAATTAACTATGTGTGTGTAGGATGACGTCATAATCATGATGTCATGAGTGATTCAAAGTAGTCCATCTTTCACGCTTAATAGTCTGACACATTGTACGATGATGCTATCTGATGATGACCGTCGCTAAATAGTCTGACACGTTGTACGAATTGTATGTCTTCGCTATTTAATAAACATGCTGTTGAATATTTTGAAACTAATTTGACTGGGCGCTGTTTCCATAGGTGGGTGTATGTTGAGTTTCACTAAAACTCTTGTTAAATTAGTGAAAATTAAAATGTGTGACCATTTGAATTCTTTTGACAGTCTGGAATTTATAGACAATGTACTTGTTTATGAAAATGTGTGAATTGGTAAGTTAATGGCCAACAAAGGAAGCAAAAATGCAGTGTTTGTAACTCATATTTGAAATGGTGGTACTACAAGATATTGCCATTCTAGACAGCAACAGCTTTCACAAAACAAACACCTGTTACCATGATTAAGAAATATAGATCTAATATTGGATAATTTGATAATACAATGAAAAATGAACCAACCAGTAAAATGGTGCAGCTGAAGGCGCAGTCGATTCGTACTCAAAATAAAACATTTCGAGTGTTTTTGTTAAACCCTTTAACACTCATATCCGCCAAAACAGCTTTTGCAGTGGTCTTGAGAAATGTCCATTTGCAAACCAAGAGAAGACTGTTTTTGAAAATTTACCACTGGAATGACTGGCTCGATAATCGAGCCAGTCATTCCAGTAGTAAATTCTCAAAGATAGCTTACAATGATAGCCTACAATGTATATAATATTTTGTTGAATATTTTGAAATTAATATGACGGGAAAGTCATATTAATTTTTAAATATTCAATAGCTTTCCTATTTGTTTGAGATTGGGATACAGGGAATTTATCGGTGAAAGGGTTAATTGCTATACATTTTTGCCGATAGCTATACAATTTATAGTTCGCATAGCAATACATGCTAAGCAAATATCAAATTCTAAATTATGCCCTGAAATGTGATAATATTAATAAAGAATTATGTGGGAGGAAAAGATGGCCAGAAGGGGTTATGTAAAGTAGGCTGTACGTTTAAAAAAGTCCTTGAAAATTAATTTTCTTAAACTTAAAAATCCTTGAAAATACCTTGAATTCAGTTTTCAAAACCCTGTGGGAACCCTCGTTAAAGCTTTTGTTTCTCTAGATTTTTAGTTATAGAACATTGGCATAACAGATTCTAATATCTGAATCATCCCCCTTCACACAGGCCAAGTGTCATCCAAACGTCCACAAGATGATGTCAGCTTTATGGAAGAGGTTAAGCGTAAGAGAATCGAGGGCGATGTTCCCATGGAGACTCTCGCTGAGGTGATTGCTTCGATTTCAGAAGAGGACCAAATGCTCGGACCAGATGTAAGTATCGATTTAATGCGATATTGTTCTTCCTTTGGAATATAATATAATTATCTAAATGACCTGAAATGAAAAGGGGAATTTTAGCGTATTTCTGACATTTTTATTCACTATGTTATGTATTTGTAGTTGATTATGATGTCATGATGAATGGATAAACTGGAAAGGTCCATGTACTACCATGTTTTGGTTTTGGCGGTGTATGTATGAGCTCTACGGTAGGATGCATCCCATTATCTACCCATAGTTCCAGACATATTTAATTCATCTTTCCAGAGTATCCATCTATCATCTGATGTTATATGACATCATAAGCAGCTAAGCGGCGTGTAGGATGATGTCATAATCATTACGTCATAAATGATTCTATTTGGCCCGTCTTTAACTATGTCTCTACTGTTTAATAAACATGCTGCTAGGCAGCAACAGCGCCCAGTCAAATTAGTTCCAAAATATTCAATAGCTTAACTGTATAGTTTTCTGGAAATTGATAGTCAGGGTGTTCAGAGATCGATCGATCCCAACACAAGCGAGGTGTGGGTGGAGCGTAGCTAGTGATGTGCGGGGCATAGTCAATTTTCTTGTAATAATTTCATATTTTCTATCAGTGTGTTTATTTCTCTCCGCAGACATCTCTGTACCCTCATCATGCTTCACGGGACGAAGCCGCCAGGCAAGAGGAGGCACAGGGTAAAATAGAGTTTCATGTTATAGGAAACTCGATGACGAAAAAGCCCTCTCGTCAAGTGCTCATGTGGCTGATCGGTTTACAGAACGTCTTCTCTCACCAGCTTCCTAGGATGCCAAAGGAGTATATAACAAGACTAGTTTTTGATCCGTGAGTTTGCTTAAAATTATTTTCCCCTTTTATGGTCTCATGGAATGCGATGTGTAACTGAAGTGTTATGGAAAACAACGGTCTACTGGAAATAAAAAGTTTATTTAATGGTCAAACTTTGGTCAAGAAATAAAAATCAGTTTATTCAATATCCATTTGCACATCAAGAGAAGCCTATTTTTGAAAATTTCCCACTTGAATGGCTGGCTTTGTTATCGAGCCAGGCATTCCAGTGGTAAATTTCCAAATATAGTTTTCTCTTGGTCCAAAAATGGACATTTCTCAAGACCACTGCAGAAGCCGTTTTTGGCTGATATGAGTGTTAGCGGGTTAACAGTAAGTAGCTCTTTAGCGTTTACTGTTCAGAATTGGTCAAAGAAATATAGAAATTTCTCGCCAAATATCTATGCCAATTTGCAGACAAAGATATAATGCTATTTTTGAAAACTCAGCACTGGACTGACTGACTCGGTTGCTTATTATTTTTTCCAACATGCAAGTCTAGTTTATTTTATTTTATTTCTTCCTCAGAAAGCATAAATGTTTGTCTCTAATCAAGGATAACAGGTGCATCGGAGGTGTGTGTTTCCGACTCTTCCCTACACAAGGATTTACAGAAATTGTCTTTTGTGCTGTCACCTCAAATGAACAAGTCAAGGTAAGCACAAGATGTCTAATTTGTGCCATATCTATCAACCGCTTCCAGACAAATATGTTTCAAAATATTCACTAGTATATGTTCTGTATGCTTAAAATGTGTAACTGCTTATGATAGGGCCCAAGCTATCAATTAACCATTTAGCCAAAACTACACAGACTTGACTAACTGGCATTTACATTGGCTGAAATGTGGTTAACCCTTTACTAACTGGTCAAATATTTGCTTGCTCATTGAATGTTTATTTGCAGCTCATGAGAAGAGTAATTTTACAAATGTATCACTGGAATGACTGGCTCAGTTATCGAACCAGTCATTCCAGTGGAAAATTTTCAAAAATAGTCCACTCTTGCATTGTAAATGTACATTTCTCAAGACCACTGCAGAAGTTGCTTTGCCTAGCTTGTGTGCTAACACTTTCCACGATGAATTCCCCATATCTGATTTTCAAGGAAACTATTCAGGAAAACTTATATTTTGAAATTAATTTGACTAGAAGCCGTTGCTGCCTCGGGCATCAACGGTTTCCAGTTAAATTAATTTCAAAATATTCAACAGAAGAATTTTTATCGAAAAGAATTTACTTTTTTTCATGCCTTTATCGGTGAAAGGCTTAAGGGGATAACAAAAGGTGTAATGGACTAATCTATTATGTGATTTTCTTGCTTTCAGGGTTACGGTACGCATCTTATGAATCATCTCAAAGACTATCACGTCAGACATAACATCCTAAACTTTCTCACATTCGCAGACGAGTTCGCTATTGGATACTTTAAGAAACAGGTGAGTCATAGAATAAAGGAAAGGTAATTTGACTGACAGTAACATCTCCCTTTCAAGTTAGTTAAAAAATATTCAACATCTTATCTGTATAGTTACCTTGAAATTGAGATTTTGGGAATTCATGGTTCAACATGTTCGATTGAGACACACGCACAAATTAGGTGGAGAATAGCTAAAATGGGCGTGGCAAAGCTAGAAATGAATGCCTCAATGATAAATGATTTATCGTATTTAGTTGTTTTTTTATGTCAAAATGTTAACCCTTTCACTAACAAAGTGCTAAAGCTTACTCTTTATAAAATTTCAGTTTTCTCATAGAAAATGCCCATTTACAGACCAAGAGAAGACTATTTTTGAAGATTTACTACTGGAATGACTGGCTCGGTTACCAAGCCAGTCATTCCAGTGGTAAATTTAAAAAAATAGGCTTCTTGGTCTGCTGCAAATGGCAAGTTCTCAAGACCACTATAGAAGCCGTTTTTGACCAGCTTGAGGTTTAAAGGGTTAAACCCCTTTATCCCCTTAAAGGTCAAATTTGGTCAAGAAAATATAAATATCTGTTACAGGCCAAGAAAAGACAATTTTATTAAACTTCACTGGAATGACTGTTTTCAAAAATAGGCTTCTGTTGCTCTGCAAATGGACATTTTTCAAGACCACTGCTCAAGCCGTTTTTGGCCGATAGGTTAAAGTGATAAACCTTTCAGTCCATTAAATCTTGCACCGGTGAAATCCCTCATATGTCCGTCTGTCCACCCATCTGGATATGTGTCCAGAGTATAACATTCGATCTTCTGCACGGATCTGCTTCAAAGTTGATACATCAGTAACTTCTCATTTGGATTATGTTTCGATAAAACCTGGTCAAATTTTAGTAATCTCGCCTGACAAAATTCATTATGCTGGATTGTTTCATACTATCGACGTATCTGTCCTAATATGGATATCTTCGCACAGCCAAATATCAGGGCAAATACAGAGCCATATCCCGCCTTCCGGGCGAAAATATTGATTGCGTAATTTTAAATGGCCGCTCTTGACCGCTTCAAAACATAATCTGTTAAATAAAGAAATGTGTGTTCCATTCCTCTTATTTGTTATGGTTATCCAAATTTATTTCATTTAACCAAATAAAATGAGGATATTACTACTATTCTTATTATTAGAGGATCATCATCAAATAAGCTTACCTGATGAGTATCTGAACATTTTTTTCTACAGTTTCTGTAGTAGGCCTATAGACTGAAAGAAATTAATAATTGGCATTTTGCATAATTGCTATCTACAAGGTTTTGTATTGGTCTCAACATGAATATGTTCAGCTCAATGTAACATTGTACTGCTAATTGTTAAAAATGTAACGTATGAAATAAATATATTGTGACATGCTTAGTCGCATATTTGCACTGATATTTCGCCCGGTGTTCTATATCAGTTTCTATATTGGGCCTGGGGCTTCGGGCAAAATACTTGTTCAAATATCTACATACTAAGCATGTGACATGCCATAACATCTATTTACATAATCGTGCCACATGTCATAACGTGTATTTGCATTAATCATTTAATAATCAAGATTGGTGAATAGAATCCCAATATTTTATTATTTAGATGTTCATTCTCTGGCAACAAGATTTTTTTTAAATTTAGCAACAGCATGACTTGCTCGGGTATCGAGCCCAGTGAAAAATTATCAAAGATATTCTTTTTGTCCTAAAAATGAAGATTTTTCTGGATCTTTACAGATGCTGATTTCTGCTGACTTTACCATTAACTTTTTAGTGTCTAGATTTGTTTAAGAATATATATCAAAATGCTTCCTTATTGAAAGTGCATGTGCAGGCCAAGAGAAGACTATTTTCAAAAATTTACCACTGGAATAACTCTCTCAGTTACCGAGCCAGGCATTTCTGTGGTAAAATTGTAAAAAATAGTTTTCTCTTGGCCTGCAAATGGACTTTCTTCAAGATCACTGCAGAAGCCATTTTTGGCCAGCTTCATCAAGAGAGGGTTAAAGAGTCGACAACACCTGTGTCATGTGACCAGTATTGATGATCTGATATTTATTTATAGGGATTTTCTAAGCAGATCTCGATGAACAAGTCGGCGTATGTTGGCTACATCAAGGATTACGAGGGAGCGACGTTAATGGGATGTGAGCTCAATCCCAGAATCAAGTATACAGAATTCTCTCAGGTGATCCGTAAACAGAAAGAGGTTGGTAATCGTACCGTTAGTTTACGATTAAGATTTTAACCCTTTAATGGTCAAATTTTGTGAGGAAAATATTACAATTTTATTGAATGTCGATTTGCAGGCCAGTAGACTTTTTAGCTCACCTGGCCTGGCCAAGTGAGCTTATGCCATGGTGGCCGTCTGTCGTAGATCCGTCGTCCATCCGTCCGTCAAATCACTTCTTAACAGTTTGACCGATTTCAACCAAATTTGGCTGCGAGGATCCTATTCTGGTACCCTCCAGAATTTTCCGAATTTTGATTTGTCCATTTTTGGGGGTGAAAACCTTAGATTTTCTGAAAAATTTACCGGAAATTGTCAAAATGCTACTCCTCCATAGCCGCTTGACTTATTTCAACCAAATTTGGCTAGATGAATTCTACGGTAATAGATTCTAGAACATCTGTTCAGAATTTTGATTGATCAATTTTTGGGGTGAAAATCTTAGATTTTGTAAAGAATTTACCGGAAATGGTCAAAATGCTACTCCTCCATAGCCGCCAGACATATTGCAACCAAATTTGGCTAGATGAATTCTACGGTAATAGATTCTAGAACATCTATTCAGAATTTTGATTGATCAATTTATGGGGTGAAAATCTTAGATTTTGTAAAAAAAATTTTTTTTTTTACCGGAAATGGTCAAAATGCTACTCCTCCATAGCCGCGTGACATATTGCAACCAAATTTGACTAGATGGATTCTATGGTGGTAGGCTCTGGAACATCTATTCAGAATTTTGAATGATTAATTTTTTGGGTGAAAAGCTACTCCCCATTAACCTCTTGGTTGATTTCAACTCAGTTTGGCTGAAGGACCATATATGGGTGTAGGTTTCAGAAATCTTTGATTGGTAAATTTTTTTGTGAAATCTTGAATTTTATGAAAATTTATCGGATATCGCTTAAAAGGCTACTCATCATTAACTGCTTTCAATGATTCCAGCCAGATTTGGATGGATGGACCCTATCGTGGCAGGCTTCAGATCTAGTTTGCAGAATTTTGATTGGTCAGTTTTTGGGTGGCCATCTTAGATTTTCCAAAAGTGTTGGTAAATCAGTTAAAAGCATACACCTCATTAATCGCTTGGTAGATTTCAATCAATCTCAACTGGAAGTATCCTAGGTGGGTAGGCTTCAGAACGTATATACAGAATTTTGATTGGTCAATTCTTTTGGTGTCCATCTTGGATTTTTTTTTAATTATCCATGTCTTTAAATGCAAATGGTTCAAATGCTAATGGTCCAGCTGAGCGCCACAAGCCCTTGGGCCTATTGTTGAAAATTTACCACTGGAATGGCTGGCATCGAGCCCGTCATTTCCAGTGGTAAAATTTCAAAAATAATCTCTTGGCCTGTAAATGGACATTCCTCAATACAACTGCAAGTGCCGTTTTGGCCGGCTTGACCATTAAAGGGTTAAATAAGCCGATTTTTCAATCAAATAACATCATTTGTGACAAGACAGGAATGAAATAGATGGATCCATTTCAATCTGTACCCTACCCATTTCTAGGTAAGCTCCACCCATTTCTTGATAAGCTTCGCCCTTGACTTGCACGTGTTGGGATTGATTTATATACTTTGAATCATGAATTCCTAGAATCCCAATTTCAAGGTAACTATACAGGTAACCTGTTGAATATTTTGAAATTAATTTGGCTGGATATCCAGTCAAATTAGTTTCAAAATATTCAACCGAATGTTTATTAAATAGTAAAAACATACAATTTGTACACTTGACGGACTATTCAATATTCATGATGGACTTAGATACGGCATTCATTATACATATTTATTTAAACCCTTTAACCTACAGATTTGGTCAAGAAAATTAAATTTCTCATAGAAAATATCAATTTTCAGACCGAGAGATTATTTATGATAATTTAACACTGGAATGACTGGCTCAGTTGTCGAGCCAGTAATTCCAGTGTTAAATTTTCAAAAATAGTTTTCTGTTGGTCTGCAAATGAACATTTCTCAAGACCACTACTGAATACATTTTTGACTGATGAGTGTAAAAGGGTTAATAATTAAATTAATTTGATAATATTTGATAAATATTCCATCTACTTATGTTGTATCAGATTCTGAAGAGGTTACTCGCCCTGAAACAAGAGAAGATGAATAAGGTGTACACAGGTTTACAGTGCTTTAAGGATGGTGTGCGGCAGATACCAATAGATAGTATCCCAGGACTGATCGAGATGGGCTGGAAACCTGACACAGAGAATGAGTAAGTCAAGTGTTTCTGGAATGTTATTAGCTTCTCAACCATGCGGCTACGCACACAATCAGCCAGTAGGCTTGCACAATTATTGCTTTGAGTGACTACAAGTGATTATTTATGAATAATCGTGATTACTCAACTAATCGGCTTGGGTTTAAATTACCAAGACAACAACAAATGCATATCAATGACGAAGGCTGCAATAGCGTTTAGACAGGTCCACTTGCAGGACTAGACCAGTCTATTTTTGAAAGCGTATCACTGGAATGCCTGACTCGATGCTCGAACCAGTTATTCCAGTGATACATTTTCAAAAATAGTCTTCATGGCCTGCCAATGGAGATACATTCGCTGAGCCAAATGTAACTGTGACCGGTTGCATTAAAGAGTAATTGAAAAGTAGGTTTTGACAATTGTATGCTGGAGAAATTATTTACTATTAATCCAATTCTTTTATTTTTGATGATATAAATTCACGATTTAAAAAATAATTGCGGTTTTCGATTTAATTACATAATTTCACAAGCCTATCAGACAGGCACACGCATGCATGCACGCGCGCAGCTGATGATTCTCTGATGTCGAAATTTTTAATTTCCAAATTAAATAAAAATATTAACTGTGTTCATTTTTCAACAAATTTGGTGCATACAGTCATTAAGCCTTTGCCACAAGCCAGCCCAAAATGGCTTCCACAGTGGTCTTGAGAAATAGCCGTTTGATGACCAAGAGAAGACTATTTCTGAAAACTTAGCACTGGAATGACAGTAACACTGACATTCGATAACCGAGCCAGGCAATCGAGTTATAAATGTTAAAAAATAATATTGTTTTTGGTCAGCAAATGGACATTTCATGTTCAATTTCATCCTGTCATTGCTCTTTGTTTTAGAAAGGAGACAGCTTTTGCTGATCCAGAGCAGTTATACACCACACTCAGGACAGTACTTCAGCAGCTGAAGGTAGGTATTCAGGTGTCTTAAAAGATTTTAGTGACATTGACTCGTGTTCTTCTATCAGGAACATAGTAGGGGTGGCAGCCAATTGGGTGTGTACGGTGGGGTTTGAGCATATCCTTCCCAGATTTCAATTTTTCCACAACCCTGGTTAGGGTGCTACAACCATTCACTAATACCCAATCCAACCCCAAGTTTTTCACGCCACCCATAAGTTTGGTTCTGTACTCCCAGATTTGTGATTCTGGCTACGCCACTTGTCTGCAATATCAATCTTGCATTAGTTGGTGGAATGATGACAGCTGTTTGGTATAAAACAATATTTTCTGATAAAATTTACCAAAACTATATTCGCCCTGGACAATGTATGCTAGCTTTAAAAAATAGCTACAAGCATGAAGAGTGCTGAAAACGTATGTTTTACATTCATTGTCAGTATTTTCTCAACTTTGTAGAATTTCCTGGCTACAATGCACACTGTCCCGTTAACTCTTTAACCCTGAAATCTGTTTAAGAAAATTTCAATTTTTTTCTCAGTAAATGTCCGTTTGGAGACCAAGAGAAGACTATTTTTGAAAATTTATCACTTTCCAGTGGCTTCCATTGGTTTGGAAATGGATGTTTCTCAAGACCACTGCAGACACCATTTTGGCTGATACCCTTCAATAGCTAAATTTGATCAAGAGTATAAAGAATACATGTTTGTTGAATGTATATTTTCACGACAAGAGAAGGCTATTTTAGAAATTTTTTTTTTTGCTTGACTGACTGGCTCATTTATCGAGCCAGTCATTCCAGTGATAATTTTTCTTAAATAGTCTTCTCAGCCTGCAAAGAGACATTCCTTAAAACAATTGCAGTGGCTGTTTTTAGCAGGCTTCACCATGAAAAGGTTCAAATGAGTGGGATTGGGACTAAAGCCAAGTGGTCAATTAGCCATTTTGTGGTCAACAATAGTCAAGAATATCTAAATCTGCTTATATAATGTCCGGCCAAGAGAGAAATGATTTTAGAAAATGTACCCTGAATTACTGGCTCATTTACCGAGGTAGTCACCCCAGTGAGAAATTTTGCAAAAAGTTCTCTTAGCCGGCAAATGGACATTTCTAAGGACCACTACAGAAGCTGGTATATTTGACTGGTTTTTGTTTACCATAGTAAGATCTTTTTGGGGCCACAAGATTGTGGCTCTTATGTTCCCCAAATGTCTATGGCTTTTATTGATCAGTTTAACAGTATAAATATACGGTATGTTTTCCCTTTGTTTTGCAGAGCCATCAGAGTGCCTGGCCATTCTTAAAACCAGTGGAGAAGGCTGAAGCGCCAGATTACTATGAACATATCAAATATCCTATGGGTAAGATGGCTGCCATCCTGTCCCTGTACACACTTGTAAAATCATAATACATAATATCAATGTTCGGTTTCTCTAGTCTGACCTCTGTGTAGAATTTGTGGACTCAATCTGTCAATCAAGCCATCAATCTGAAAACTGACCACATTATCCAAGCAATCAATCAGTTGTTCATGCAGGAAGGTTAGGCTGCATGGCATGAAAGTAATGGATCCATTTTGTCAATCATTTGTGGGAGGGAACCATTTGATGAAATAGACATTTTTCATAAAAATTCCGTAATTTTAATTTACTGCTCAACATGTCACGTAGCACACATGTGGTGTATGCGTATCTGTGTATGTGCATGTTGATAACTGTGCGTGTATTCTGCGCACGCATAATGTTCCATAACACATGTGTGCCTGCATGTGTGTGTGCATGTTGATAACTGTGCATGCCTGCGCGTGCGCACATGCATATTGATAACTTGATGTTTGCAGCTCGGTACTGATATTTACAATCACTAAATGTGTACATTTTCTGCCGTGTATGTACTGGATATTCTGATAGTCATAGATAAATCTTTCACTGAGATCAAATTAACCCTTACCACTCTGATGTCAATATTCTACCTTTTACTGTGTCAATAGCAAAGAAACTGGTGTACATTTTTTCAACAATTTTGGTGGACGATAGGACAGCAACATCTTCCACCAAATCTGTAGAAAAATGAACACCCTTTCTACTTCGAATAATACTTACCAGATGTACTATTATGATAATGTCTATTATCTAGTCTAGCTCAAAATAAACAATTAAAACTCCGCACTCTCCTGGTCCTGCCCATACTGTGTCCGGGAATACCATAGCCGCAGGTACCGAGTCAATTCCCAATCACAGTCAGATTCGTCTATTTTGTGACTTGAGAAAGTCACGTTTTGTCAGAGCTCTTAAAATTTTCAATTTTAACTGATTTAAGTGTTGTTGGAGTGTGTTACTGTTGGCATCATGGAAGAAAAAGGGAAATCATCACAGGGGCAGGTTGTATCAATCTAGAATTTATACATTCGTGCCATAATGACTGTTTGAAATTTCCTTAAATTGGCACATTGTTTTAAAATGTTAGCCATTGTTGGAGTCGCTTCTGTACCCGTTAACTTTTAGTTTAAGTCGGGTACTCGGTTAATTTTCTCTTGCGACTCGGTTCCTCTAAATATGGATGCGCCCTTAGCCAAGATGTTTGACTCGTTGCAGTCCACGGTCCCGGTGAGGCAAGCTGGTGCAGGACAACCATTAGGTGGTCCGGCTAGTTCTGCTGAGGGTCATGCACCTGCCCCTTCTCTATCCTTGGCTCAAGAGCCGACGATAGAGGAGGAAGATCTGCTGCTAATGGAAGATTCCGGCATGCCGGATATTTCGATGACGGCAAGACCTAGTACGTCCCAGGGGTCGCCCTCAGGATTTGTACGGGTTTGCCAGGCGGATGGTGATGTCGACGTTCCGTCGGGCATATTCCATCCGCTGTTTGTGCAACCGGAGATGCTGGCGGAGCCGTGTTTTGCGGTTCCTGCTGGTATCCCGGCGACGTTAGGTGCGGCTCCTATCGGAGTGACGGTACCAGTCGTAGTTAAGGCGGTCGTAGTCCCGGATCCCGTGCGGGAGCCGATGGACTGCGGGGAATCCGGGTCTGGCGATTCGTTAGACACTGGTGCCGCTGGTAGTCGCGTTATGGATGCGCTTTGTCCTGGCAGAGACGCATATCATAGCGTTCAGCATGGATCGTCGGTGGCCCTCTCATCTAAGGGAGAGAGGGAGGATGAGAACGGCAGTTCTTTGATGGACGAGTCCATTTTCTGCACCGAAGCTGAATGGGTGCAGGTCCTTGGATGGATGACCAATCGTCTCGGGTTGGCATCTGATCTAGGATCTCAGCGCGATCCGGCGATGGAACGGATGTCAGAGCGTGCGGCTAGCGCTCTGTCAAGTGGCTCTTCTGCCATGCCGACACTCATGTTGGATACACAGACTTCTGACATGTTGGAAGTTGCGGCATACCGTCTGGTTCAGCCAGACTATGCATTACCAAAGGCCCCGAAGGGGATAAGGAGTAGGGTCCGTTTTCCGGAGCTGGCTTATCATCAGTACGCCCGGGTTCCACGGCTTTCCGTTGCGGAACGAGAGGCGCTGAATAGGCCGTTGGCTGGGAAGGCTAAGGGGCGGTCACGTCCTTTGGTTTCTCAGACCAACAAAGACCCGTTCAATGAGCTCACGCTCATTGAGGATGCGGCGAGGACAGCCATGGCTGCGCTGTCGCACGGGTGTACCGTCTTGCAGGGTATGCTGGACTGCACGGCGGAAGGCGGACAGGTGCCAGAGGCTGCTCCCGGAATTGTTCGGGACACCATGCGCCTGTCCCAGGATTGCCTGGCCAGGGTAATCACTAGAACGTTGGCAGAGCGACGGAGAATGGTTCTCGATTGTGTAGGACCAGGACCGGAAATGAGGGCTGCATTATCTTCTGCGCCCTTCATAGGTCCAGGCTTGTTCGGCGGCTCGGCACGGCAAGCGCTCTCCAAGGTTGCGTCACTGGTGGCGGAGCAAGAAGTGGTCGGCAAGTCGTGGAAGTCGACTAAGAGGACTCAGCCGCAACAGTCTTACCGTCAACATAGACAGGAGCAGCAGAGGCAGCGTCCTAGATCGCCCTTCCGTCCTTCTGGCCGTGATGCCCATAGGCCATCCGGATCACAAGGACCTGGCCGTTCATCCTCATACAAGCCCTCTAGTAAGAGGCCATATGAGGAAGACAGGAAGGGTGGCGGTTCGGGCCGAGGCGGGTACCGTAAGGGGCGGCCGTGGGGCTCGTTCCTGACGGGTTTCCGGCGGAACCACTACCGATGGCTTTGGAGACAGATGGAGTCGAGAATCTTCACCCAAGCGATTTAGCGTCTTATCGGCTAATCTTGACCGACAATTGTGTGCAGATTCCTTCCGTCGGAGGCAGACTTCAGCTATTCCTAAACCAATGGGAACAGGTCGTGCGCGACTGTTTAGTTTGTCAGTGGATAAGAAACGGCTACGATCCGGACTGGCTCATCCATCAATCGTTAGTTCCGTTAACCTCGACTCCAATATGGACTCCTGTTCCAAGGGAATCAGATCGTGAATCCAGTTACTCTGCGCAGCAATCTGCAGGTAGTCCTAGCCTTATTAAAGGATCTAGGGTGGATTGTAAATCTAGAGAAATCAGAACTGACTCCATCCCAGGAGTTTGTCTATCTGGGAATTTTTTTCAATCTCAGGGACGGCGTAGCTTTTCCGGCGGAGAGCAGAGTCAAAAGCCTGATTGCAGTTTTGGAGTCTGTTTCTCTAGGAGCCTATCTGACGGCGCACCAGTTTCTCAGGATACTGGGGTTACTAGTATCTCTGGAGAGGGTGGTTCCATACGCGGCACTCAGGCGAAGGCCAATTCAGATGTATCTAATGTCATTCTGGTCTCAGAAAACGGATCCGTTATCTCTGAGGATTCCAGTCAAAGAACCATTGATATTCCACCTTCAGTGGTGGTTATCCGAACAGAATTTCCTGCGAGGTGTTCCTCTACAACCTCCTCAACCTCAGATGTCCATCTTTACGGATGCATCATTGACGGGTTGGGGAGCGGTATTGGACAATCAGTCAGTGTCAGGGGAATGGGATCGGACCAATGCGCAGAAACATATCAATGTGCTCGAACTATTAGCGGTGGTATTTGCACTTCGAAAGTTCGAGAGCCTAATTCAAGGCAAAGTTGTCCTAATAAGGACAGACAACTCGACAGTGGTGTCTTATTTGAACCGCCAGGGCGGGACGAGATCACCAGAGTTGTGTATGATGGTTTGGAACCTTCTGCTGTGGTGCCAAGAGAAGAATATTATTCTTCGGGCAGCACACATTCCAGGAAGATTGAACATCCTAGCGGATGCTCTCAGTCGAAGGACGGTTTGTCGTCCGACGGAATGGCAGCTCAACCAATCGGTAGCGGAGGTTCTATTCAAACAATGGGGCAAGCCAAATGTCGACCTGTTTGCGATGAATCAAAACGCAAAGATGGTCACTTACGTGTCACCGATCCTGGACCCGCTAGCCTTAGCAGTAGACGCACTGGCAATAAGTTGGGAGGGAATGTACGCGTATGCGTACCCTCCAACAATTCTCATCCCGAAAGTTCTGGCAAAAATAAGAGAGGGGGAGTGCCAGGTACTACTGATCGCCCCGTATTGGCAAGGCCGATCATGGTTTACGGATCTGCTGGACCTTCTGGTCTGCAATCCAGTCTCTCTGCTAGACGCAAGAGATCTAATCTCTCAGAACAAGGGTCTGTACCTCCACGACAGACCGGAAATGTTCAAATTCACTGCATGGATGTTGTCAAGCAGCGTGCAATTGAGGGTGGCTTTTCTGAGCAAGCAGCGAAGTTTGTTGCTTCAGCCAGAAGAGTTTCAACCACAAAGACATATAATTATAGAATCAACAAATTTGCACAGTGGTGTGAGAGGAGATATTAATCCCTTTTCTGCATCTGTTCAACACGTAGCAGATTTTATCTGTCATTTATACGAAGTTGACAAACTTGTATCTTCTACCCTAGCAGCATATAAGTCTGCATTAGCTTCAGTCATTCCCAGTCTCACTATTGAAGGAGTGGAGAATGACACTTTGAATGAAGTTATCAAAGGAATGAGCAATCTGCGACCTAGACAGCCAATTCCTATTCCATCTTGGAATCTATATCTTGTTCTACAGGTTTTAGGACAGGCTCCTTTTGAACCGATTAGATCTATTGGTATTAAACTGTTAACTATTAAATCAGTTTTCTTGGTTGCAGCAGCGTCGGCGAGAAGGAGAAGCGAAATACATGCGCTTTCTGCCGAACAAGACCGTTTTGTCGTCACGGGTGAAGGTTTACGACTACTTCCACGTCTTTGTTTCCTGTCAAAGAATCAGTCACTTAAATATCCAGGACAGCCGATCAATTTGCCAAGTTTAACTAGACATGACCCAAACTCTTCTGTTTGGTGTCCTGTCAGATGTCTTAAAATGTATAAGAAACGTACTAATGAGTGGAGAGACGACCCGAAATCTCTGTGGTTATGTCTCAAAGCTCCCCATTTACGTGCCTCGAAAGATACTATTTCTCGTTGGATAGTTGACGCTATTAAGATGTCGCACAAAATCGCTACAGGAAAGCAAATTGATCATGCGAATGCCCATCAGGTCCGAGCACTAGCAGCATCATCGGCCCTTTATAAGGGTGTCTCATTAGAGGAGGTGATGTCTGTAGCACAATGGCATGCCGAGTCGTCATTCACTGATTTCTACCTTCGCGACATCTCCAGCTCACTTAATCCGGTAGCCGTCGCCAATCTGTCGAACCTAACCTAAGCCACGTCCGACCACTACTTCGCACACATCACTAAAATCTTCCGCCTACACTGAACAAACGCTATGCACATGACTGAGTACGACCGTGGATTGGGCCGAGCTCCTGTGATGATCGAGAAAAGATCAAGCACTCAAAATGGTGAGTCTTACATTAATTAAGTGACTATAAATATATTTACTTACAGTCGAAATACCAGACTGCTTAGGTAAATAGTCTGGTACAAGAGTATTCTTATCCTATCAACCAGACATTAGACTCATTCCAATTTGAAAATCTAGTCGATATACTGATATTTTTTCAAAGTTAGAGGTTGTAGTAGCTTCTTTGCACTCTACTGGACTGCCCTAGCTGAGACTTGGGGCTGACACGGGTCTGGTGGGTGTTGCATCCCCGGTGACAGCCCTCTGAATTTTGTGCGGACAAAAGAGGGGGGGGGGGGCGCGGTCTAGACCATGGAAGTTTAGCACTCTATGAGTCAGATAGCAGAACCCAAGCGTATGCCAGGGTTCTAGTCTCTTCACAACCTTCTCTGTTGGATGGTAGTTGAGTGCTGGTTCGAGCCTCACCTCCCGCCGGCATTTTCTGGCTGTCGAAATCCGGAGTTTATCATAATAGTACATCTGGTAAGTATTATTCGAAGTAGAATCAAAAAAGCATCCGCTTTTGTTTCTACGAGAATTCTTAATACTTACCAGATGTACTATGGCCCTGCCTCAGCCGCCCCGCTGAGGTGAGGCTGAGCAGCTTTCGCAGTTTGCCAAGGCAAACATAAGACGAATCTGACTGTGATTGGGAATTGACTCGGTACCTGCGGCTATGGTATTCCCGGACACAGTATGGGCAGGACCAGGAGAGTGCAGAGTTTTAATTGTTTATTTTGAGCTAGACTAGATAATAGACATTATCATAATAGTACATCTGGTAAGTATTAGGAATTCTCTTAGAAACAAAAGCGGATGCTTTTTTGATTCATCTTGTAATGTAATTTGAAAATTACAAATTTTTTCATCAGAGTGATAAGGGTTATGGGTCAAAGTCATTGTGTATCATTTATGAAACCTGAAATTGATATTAAATATGGTCTTGTTATTTCACAGATTTGAAAACGATGAGTGACCGATTACGGAATCGCTATTACTGCCACAAGCGTCTGTTCGTCGCCGACATGACGCGGGTGTTTACAAACTGTAGAGTATACAATGAACCAGACACGGAGTATTATAAACTGGCTAATACCCTGGAGAAGTTCTTCCATACAAAGTTAAAAGAGTCGAATCTGTCGGATAAATAATAAATATTAAGCTGAATAGATTATTTAACCCTTTAACACTCAAATTTTCTCAAGAAAATTTCTATTTTCTCATAGAAAATGTCCATTTGCAGACGAAGAGAAGAGTATTTTTGAAAATTTACCACTGGAATGACTGGCTCGATAAGCCAGTCATTCCTGTGGTACATTTTCAAAAATAGTCTTCTCTTAGTCTGCAAATGGACATTTCTCAAGACCACTGCTTTTGAGTGGTATGAGTGTTAATGACTTACGGTTTTCCTGGCTCAGGTAAATCGAATGTTTCTGATGTAGAATTGTGTTGACACCATGGTTTCAAAGTTATTCCTTAAGCCTTTGAACCAGAAAGGCCAAATATAATGCAAGAACTATTGTTGAATATTTTGAAACTAATTTGCCTGGAAGCTGATACATTAGATGTTGGCTGTATACAGGGATGTAGAGTGATCATTTCTAGCTATGCCCCGTCCATTTCTAGCTATACCCGCCCATTTTTAGCTAAGCCCACCAATTTCCAGCTATGCTCTGTCCATTTCTAGCTATGCCCCGCCAGTATCTAGCTATGCCCCACCCATTTCTAGCTATGGCCTCTCCATTTCTAGCGATGCCGTGACCATTTCTAGCTATTCCTCACCAGTATCTAGCTATTCCCCGTCCATTTCTAACTATGCCCCGCCCATTTCTAGCTATGCCCTGCAAGTATCTAGCTATGCCCTGCTCATTTCTAGCTATACCCTGCTCATTTCTAGCTGTGCCCTGCCCATTTCTAGCTATGCATTGCCCATTTCTCGCTATTCCCTGCAAGTATCTAGCTATGCCCTGCTCATTTCAAGCTATGCCCTGCCCATTTCTAGCTATGCCCTGCCCATTTCTAGCTATGCATTGCCCATTTCTGGCTATGCCCGGCCCATTTCTGGCTATACCCCGCCAGTATCTAGTTATGCCCCACCCATTTCTACCTATGCCCCGTCCATTTCTAGCTAAGCTTTGCCCACGCTTTGCGCGTGTTGGGATCGATTGAACCCTGAATTTCCAGGTAAGATGTTGAATATTTTGAAACTAATTTAACTGGGTGCTGGTCAGTAAATTGCTATTAATTTAGCCATTTAATAGTCAGAATCAAGAAAGCTAAAATTTGCAGGTCAACAAAAGACTTTATCGAGAGAGTCTTTGTAGTAATAAAATTTCAAAAAACAATTTTCCAAACCAGAGAACACAATTTCACAAACGATTCATTCCTTTATTGAATCAGAATACGGTTACGCTAAAGTGTATTTTATCCAGTAATGCTGGTGCTGGCATCAGGTATGGTAACACTACCCATGATCCGATCAAGGATATGAAAAGCTGTAGGTATAGATCATATGATCGTGTTTATACTGGTCACTAACATCCTTAACCCGTTAACACTCATATCAGCCAAAAACGCCTTCTACAGGGGTCTTGAGAAACATCCATTTGCAGACCAAGAAAAGCCGTATTTTTGAAAATTTACCACTGGAAAGACTGGCTCGATAAGCAAGCCATCATTCCAGCGCTAAGCATTGAAAAATAGTCTTCTCTTGGTCTGCAAACTGACATTTTCTTAGACAAAATTAAAATTTAAATTTTCTCAATAAAAATGTCCATTTGCAGACCAAGAGAAGACTATTTTTGAAAATGTGCCACTGGAATGACTGTTTCTGTTATCCAGCCAGTCATTCCAGTGGTAAATTTGTAAAACTACTCTTCTCATGACCTGCATTGTCTTCTCTTGACTTGCTGATTACTTTGAAAACATGTAATGAAAGCTGCTGTCTGTTAATGCATAGCATTATCTATTACAGTTCTTTAGTGTTCTGATACTAACATTAGTACTAGGTACATTTGTTTAATTTCTCTATTGTCTATCCATGTCTTTGTTATTTTTATAGTGCTAATGTTCAAATTCTATAGATATATTCAAAATAACAGAAATTCTTTAGAAATTAAAATGTTTCCAAAACACAAATAGGAACATTTTAGTAAGAAATGTTCTGTTGAATATTTTGAACATAATGGACCTTTTCAGAGTAATGACATCTTAATAAGCTAAGCGCTGTATAGGATGATGTCATAATCATTACGTCATAAATGATTCTATACGGACCGTCTTTGACACTTAAAAGTCTGACACGTTGTAAGAATTGTAGGTCTCTACTATTTAATAAGCATGGTGTTGAATATTTTGAAACTAATTTAACTGGGCGCTGTTGCTGCCATAAAGTTGTTGCGTGAATATAATTCAACCATTTAACCCTCAATTTTGTTCAAGAAAATGTCCATTTTCAGACCAAGAGATTATTTTTGATAATTTACCACTGGAATGACTGGCTCGGTTACCGAGCCAGGCATTCCAGTGATAAATTTTCAAAAATAGTTTTCTTTTGGCCTGCAAATAGACATCCCTCAAGACCACTGTATGGGCCAATATTGTCCAGGTTGACTTTAAACCAAAATTTGTGTGTCAAAATTTCCTATTTTGACATTCTCCACGGTAACCATCATCAGGCATCATTGTTTAGTCAGTTCGCATTTGTCAGAAGTATATAAATGCATCTCTACGCATTCAGCATGACAAGGGTTAATTTTGTTATCATTCATTTTATCTCATAAAACATGTGTACAAATTATCATGTATTAAATTATTTTTCATCAAACTTTAGATTATTCCTTTGAGTTTGTTTTTAAAATGTATTTAGTTTTATATGCCCTTATATTTCCATGACAACTCAATTTTTCAACAATGACAATCACAGCCACGGTCACTTGAGCCTTTAACCCATTGATTCTTACAGACCAGAAACGATACTATTTTAAAACTAATTTAACTGGGAGCTGTTGGTGCCTATGGCAGCAACAGATTTCAGTCAAATTAATTTCAAAATATTCAACAACTTTCCTGTCTTAAATTTGAAACATTATAATTTCAAGCATTAAGAGGTTAATGGCTTTTGCAGATCAAGAGAATTCTATTAACAAAGCCAGTTATTCAAGTGGTAAATTTTCAAAAATAGGCTCTTAGGTCCCAAATGACTGGACATTCACTTAACAAAAATTCATTAACAATCGACCATTAGCACTCAAGCCAAACAAAAATTACTTCTGCAGTGGTCTTGAGAAATGATCTTTGGTTGACCAAGCGAACACAATTTTTCCAACTTTACAATTGGGATGACTGGCTCTGTTATCGATTCAGTCATTCCGGTGGTAAATTTGCAAAAATAGTCTTCTTAGTCTGCAAATGGACTTTTCTCAAGGCCATTTGCTTAAGCTGTTTTTGATCAGCCTGAATGATGATCCTTTAACTCAAATTTGTTCAAGAAAATGTCAATATTCTCATAGAAAATGTCCATTTGCAGACCATGAGAAGACTTTTTGCCGTGTTATTGATTATGTAGGGAGAGGGCCTAGATAAGTTGCTAGAACTTGTGCCCAATCCCGTTGTATTATTAGTACAATAAAATATGTTTTAAAAAACCCACCAAACTTTGAAAATTTACCACTGGAAAATATTCAACAGGTTGCTTTAAAATTGATGAGATCTTTAAAAAAATGACACCACTAATTATTTGTGTCTATTCTAAGAGTTAGACACCCTCATTAACACTTTAACCCTTGATTTGTTCAAGAAAATATAAATTTTCTCCGAAAATGTCCATTTGTAGACAAAGAGAAGACTATTTTTGAAAATTTAACACTGGAATGACTGGCTCGGTTATCGAGCCAGTCATTCCAGTAGTAAATTTTCAAAAATAGTCTTCTCTTGGTCTGCAAATGGGCATTTCTCAAGACCACGGCAGAAGCCATTTTTGGTTGATATGAGTTAAAGGGTTAACAAATTGTCCTGGGTTATATTTCATGATTTGTCGCACGTCTCTTGTTACTGGTCTTGGTAATACCTATGCTGGTAGGATGGAAGATGGACGACAACTGCTACACAGCTAGCCAATCATTCTAGTGGTAAGTAAGTTTTTATGTGTACCCCTGCTGCAAGCCACAAGACAATAATTTCAATGGGCAATAACTGGACCTGCGGATTAGTTTGAAAACCATTTGACTGAAAGTTGTCAGTGGCTTAAACACCAACAATTTTCTGTCAAATTGTTTTCAAAATATTCAGCATAGGCAGAGTTAAACCGACATGGAAAATGTAGTCTGCTGAAAATTGGCAAGCACAGTTAAGGGATCTTCACCGAGGTTGAGTGGGATGTTGGGTTTGTTGTCTCAAAGAAGAGTATCAATGGAGTGATTCCTTTCTAGCAATGTTCCGCCCATTTCTAGCTATGTCCCGCCCATTTCTAGCTATGCCCCGCCCATTTCTAGCTATTCCCCGCCCATTTCTAGCTATGCTCCGCGCGCTTTGTATTGTTGGACTCGATTTAAATATTGAACCCCGAATTGCCAGAATCCAAATTTCAGGGTTAGCTGTTGAATATAATGAAACTAATTTGACTGGGGGCTGTTGTTGTAGCAACAGCTCCCAGTAGAAGTAGTTTCAAAAATATTCATCAGAATGTATATTAAATTGTGAATCCATCAAAGACATACAATTTCTAGACTTAACCCTTTAATGACTAAATTTATTTGAAAATTAAAATATTTACTTATTAAATGTCCATTTTCAGGCCAAGAGAAGACTATTTTTGAAATTTTACCACTAATGACTGGCTCAGTTACCGAGCCAGTCATTTCAGTGGTAAAATTTCAAAAATGGTCTTCTCTTGGCCTGTAGATGGACATTACTCAAAACCACAACTGAGGCCTGATTTCTTCATGAAAGGGTTAACAGACTTTAAAAGCTGCATGACAATGTTATAATACGTCACTATGATTGCGATGTCAGACTATATGTGATGTACTTGATTATGACATCATACTAGGGAGACAGATCAGATCATTATATTTATCTCGCGTGCGAAGCAGAAATCGAGACATATGTCACTTTTCCGATGGCGACAACGACAGCATCAACAATGTTACGTCTTTGTGTTTAGAAAAAGCTATCAGCTTATATTTCAGGATCAGTTAATCCTATTGCAATTAAACTTGGCTATCTGGTTGCCTATGCTGTTATGAAGCAGCATGAGGTCACAAGGTCAAGGTCACTGTGACCTTGATATAAAACAGTTTTTTCAATTTTAAGTTTTTGCTTTTAGTAAAACCTCTGCTTATCTTTCAGGATTGATTAATCCTATTGTAACTAAGCTTGGATACGTTGTTACCTATGATGTTAGGAAGCAGCATGCTGACGCTGAAGTCACAACTTTGAAGGTCAAGGTCATTCTGACGTCTACAAAACATTGTTATCTATCAATGTTAGGTTTTTAGGCTTAGGAAATCTTTTTTTTATTTCAGGATTGTTTAACCATAATGGAACAACTGGGTACATGGTTGCTTATGCCAGGAGGATACAGGATGGTGACATGGAGGTCACCAGTTTAAAGGCCAATGTCATTCTGACCTTGCTATTTTACCTCTGCTTTTTCAACTTTTAAGTTTTTCAGTTTAGCAAATTAGATACATTTATATTTCAGAATTACTTAATATTACCAGAACTAATCATGGACACATGGTCCCCTATAAAGTAAGGAAGCTGTGTGCTGATAGTGGCATCACTAGATCCATGATTGATATTTCACCTCTGGGATGTCTGTATTTCCATTCAGCAAATCATTTATCTTTCAGGATTGGTTAATCCTATTGCAACTAAACTTGAATACATGATTACCTATGATGTTAGGAAGCAGCATGATAACACAGGTTAAAGGTCAATGCCACTGACAGACAGCTGTATACTTATCTGGATCTTCACATTCTGGAAGTTCAGGGCTCAGAGTTAAAACTAAAGATGATTGATTTTTCATCAATCATGTGACGTATAGGATGATGTCATAATCAATTACGTCATGAATGACGTAGCTAAGTTTGTCACGAATGCTTATGAACTAAGCATTGTACAAATTGTTAAATTAATTTGAAAATAATCAACAATTTTCCTGTATGTGTGCCCTGAAAATGAGATATGAGGAATTCATCACTGAAGGGGATCATATTTCAACAGCAACAGGTTATGATTAGCTCAACTGGCCAGGATTAAAATTTGTTCATGGAAAGTTGATATGTAAAAGAGAACATGTTCGACAAAAACGTTTTGCTAGCGACTAAGATTTGTCTGCGCTCAGCGGAAACAAATACACTGTTTTGTGGAACAAACACTGCTTCGGGAAACGTGTGCATCAAAACGACGTTTGGCTTTGACGTGTGCGTTGCTCATTTAACTACTCAAGAAACAATGACAGAGTGATGACCAATCATCCATCGTAATCACATTCACGTGACTTCAAAATGGCGTCTTCCATGGAGCCAGCGTGGTCTAGTGACGCCATCATTTTGATATGCGACTTGTGGCGCTATTTCCTTGTTTCGTTTGTTTTTGTTTCAATGTGTGCTGGATTTGTCAATCAGTCTGCTGGCTATGTAGAAGGAAACGCGAAACTGGTGGAAAACAAATTTGTTTCATGTTTAATGTTTTTTTGCACACAACACCCCCCCCCCCCCCACACACACACACACACACGCATGCTCACACACGCACGCACACACACCGTTTGCACTGAGCTTTAATTTACTTCGCCGTGATTGTGATAGTTTTACTTTTGATTTTCATCTCACCATACTATATTTGATTCAAGCTTGCCTCATTTTCCTTATGCCGCAAGAAGAGTATTAAAAAAAGTTCCATGTTTCCGTATCCCACATTACCGGATCCGTTTTTCTCATTAGATGAGCAGCAGCGGCGGCGACAGCAGCGGCACAGGAAGTCGCTTGATAGAGCTCACAAGTGAACCGGGGGAGAGGTTACCGAGATAGTCTATTATTATTTTGTCATCTGCATTCCCAGACGCATGATGCATTCTGATATGTATAATTTCTTCTTTTACATGCAGATTCTCGCACATTGTGAGGATCCTCTGTGGTTTGGATCGCGATGTATAACTTATGGGGAATTCATCTCTGAAAGGGTTAACATTTCCCCTTTTTTGATATTTCTATTCAAATGACATCTTAATTTACATTTGTCTTGATTTGATAGCCTTACTTTAGTTTTATATAATGTGGCATGTATCTTGAGAACGGTTCTTATTAGACCACGTAAACAGTTAGATAGAAACATGGCTCCTAAGCCTCGGTGGGTCTTGCCAAAACTAAATCAAATCATTGTAACATGAACAGCCTGTACAGCATTAACTATACATAGACTTGGGGTGGTCACCCTATAACCTGATGAGCAAAATTGTACATATTTTCCACTTGAATTCGGTTAGTTACCCCACCAGAAATTCTCTTGGGCTCTGTTGGTTGCCCAACCAATCTATCATCTTTTGTAAATAAATATACATTTCAATTTGTACATATTAGCCACAATGCAAGAATTGGCATACTAATGATCATTACTAGTAATTTCCATAAAAAGTAATGTACCAAAAAAACATAAAAGAAAAAGAGAAAAAACCCATTGCTACAGATCTGTCTCGAATATTAAATACTAGACCGTCCAGCAAAATCTCATGCGCAAACCCTGCTGTAATGCACTTTGAGATTATTGATCATCATAGATCAACAATAGGCCTAACAGGCCTCCAAAGTCATACTAGATGATGATGATGACCCAATCTGTCGAAAAATTATGTCTTCTGCACCCCTTGACATCACAACCCAACAGATGACACTGAAGTTCGACGTTTGCAAATGATTTCTACATTTATTGGCAGTGTTTAGCCAACACTGTGTTTCATCAATATCATCATTTGAGATGTTTTGACAAAAGCCTCTGCATCCAGAACAAGCCAGACAACTCTTCCAACAAGTGAGGTCACTCTACAAAATAATTTCATAAAGCGAGAGAACTTCCAACAAGGGAGGTAACTCTACAAATTAATTTGTTAATTTTTATTCACTTGATAGCATTTTAAGAATCAAGAGAAAATATTTATATTTAATCAATCATGATCAACCATAAAATTCTAAAAATAATCTCAAAGGGAGACAACTCTTCCAACAATAGAAGTACGTCTTTGCAAAGTAATTCTTAATTAATTCTCAGCTCCAAAATCATCCTGTAAACTGCATTGACCACGCCACCTTCTTCACATAAACAGACAATGACAACAACACGGCACCAACAGAATCTCACTCTCAGTATGCCGGACAATGGAGTAAATAATAACAGTCAAACTAATAATCAGCCGAAAGGCGGAGGGCGAGGCCGAGGGAATGGTCATAATAACGGCTCTGGCCGAAATAACAATAATAGCAACAATAAGAACGTAAGATTGGAAGAAATTGTGGCCCAAATGACATTACTTAATGGTGCTATCCCTAAAACTTCTTTTCTGTGTAGGACCGCGGTGGTTAGCTCTTTGGCCACTACGGAACCTACATTTATATATACTCAATGTCCTGATTCCACGCCACAGAATCCTCTGCAGCCTCTGATGATAAGTGATACACTACCTACTACACCACCACCAATACAAACAAACAGTGCCGACACCCGTCTCCTCGACGTAGGTCACGAACTGGCTTATATTAAACATAAAAAGAATGGCCATAAAAGAAGGCCTCATAGACGATTCTATGGAGGGCGCTTCTGTGCATGCCCCACCCATAAAATAATGTTCTACCAAAGATGGGCTGCAGAGTGTCTGCCCCTGCATGGTCAAATAGCAACTGCAAACCCCACCACCACCAGTATGCGTCCCGCCACCACCACCACCACCACCACCTCCTAACCCCCCCCCCCCCCCCCCCAGACACACACATGCGCACAAACACACGCACGCACGGACACAGACACGCACGCACACACAACGCGCACACACACACACACGGCCCTGTCTGCTGCTGCGCAAAACAAGCAGCAGCGCAGGCATGTCGGCTCCTTCCACACTCAGCCACCTATACCATTAAGCAAAGCCATTTCCACCCAGGCCACATATATTGACGACGATGACGTTCAAAAGGAGAACGACCAGCCAGCATCAATACAGACACTGCCTGGACCTTCTCGCAAAATTATCTATAAGTGTGATTGCCTGTTCAGCGGTGTGTCAACTAGCACCATCGTCGATACTGGTGCATCCATAACAGTCCTAAACACGCGCCTTTATGAGAGCATCCCCCCTCATAGACGGCCAACTCTCAGGCCCACCACTATCTATTTGCAAACTGCCATTGGAGCTCACATTCAAGTGGCAGCCACAGTTAATATTATCATACAATTCATAAAAAGTAGTGGTTGCTTCAATCCAAAATGGTGTCCTCCACGCCATCTCTTTCCGCTCCACCGAAGCCATAATACATTGTCGAGAACACGACCTTGACTTACATGACCGTCGCATCCGCCTGGGGATGAAATCATCATTGTAAAATACTTGCACACTACTATTAGCAAGTACAGCTATGATCGAGCCAGGCCAGGAGGGTCTGCTATGAGCCACCACATCTACACACCACCACATACACCACCACGCTAGAACTAGATTCCGACTACATGGCAGCCTCTCAGTGCGCAAGTCCGCGTATATTAATATCCACCACTGACAAAGACCGCATTCCATTCCGCATCTTTAATGGCACAACCGATGCCATTGCATTAAACCCTGGTGTTCGCTGTGCCAAGCTAGTGGGAGTTGTCTCGGTTGAAACACCATCAAACCAGCATGCACCACACACCCACACGCACACGCACATACACACACATGCGCACGCGTACGCACACACACACACACACACACACACGCACGCACACACACACACACACACCCTCCCTCCCTCCCTCTCACACACAACCACACACGCACACGCGCATGCGCACACGCACACACACACGCACACACACACACACACTTTTACTTGTCGTGGCAGCCTGTTTCAGTTTTGTAAAATGCCCTATGATCTCTGCTCCAATGGCCAATCTGCTTGTGCTATTTGGAAAACATCATTGTATTTGGCCCCACTTTCCAACACACTGGCTAATCTAGCCGAGGTATTAGAGCATTTAAAAAATGCTAACTTCAAAAGTGTCATTTCTTTAGGAACACGGTTAAGTTCTTGGGCCATGTCATGTATGCTGACGGTGTCTCCACCCAACCCAAGAAGATATGAGCGGTGGCCAAGTGGAAAACACCTGCCTTTGTCACTGACACTCGTAGCTTCCTCGGGCTCGGTCAGTATTATCGGCGCTACATCCAAAATTTTAGTGAGATGGCAGCCCCCATAATACAAATCATGAAAAGGACCACACATTCGAGTTGACTCATGAATGGGAAACTGCATGTTGCCTTGAGTTGAATCGGACTCGAGGTGAATGACACCGCTGAAGTTGCTGCTGTCACCATACACAGCCCTTTCCGACCTTTCCAGAATGACAATGCTGGACAATGGAAAAGATTGTACGTGCTCAAAAAAGGTGATCGACACACACACAACACATATACAGGTGGATCAAGGAGGGGGTACAGCCTCTCAAGGAATCCATCAGCCCTTTATCCACTTCAGCTAAATATTACTATCAACGATATTCTGAATGCCACCTGCGCAGTGACATTCTGTATATCAACCATCGCCTCATTAACCCAGAATCATACCGAAATATGGGTCTGCAACAACTGCATGATAATGTAGGACATCTGGCTGTTGAACATACAACCAAATGTATGGTTTGATTCTATTGGATCAACATACATGATGGTGTTAAGGCTTGGGTGACTAGGTATATCCCTTGCCAGCGCCGATCTGTAACTAAGCAGCATGTGGCACCATTGCAAACCAAAATCATAGGAGCAGTATGTGAGTGAGTGGCTATAGATGTGCGCGACGCGACCTCTTATACGACCAATGAGGGGGATAAATATCCAGGCACCCAGACCGAGGTTTCTTCGTAAACCAGTATGCCCGACATTGACCACCCGTATGATGATGCAGGTTCGGCTCCGATCCTACCAGGATTCAGCCCAAACCACGGTTGATGATGAGTACGCTGCAGAGATTCGCTCTCGAACTCTCCCTCCTCAGATCAGACATACTAGGTCAGGTAAAAGCTGTTTAACCATCTTCCCAATCTACACATTATCATTCTGATTATCGAGCCAGCCGATGCAGAGGCATGCCCTAGCCTTGCTGTTTCCCCAGCTGCGATATATGTGATAAATCGTTTGGAAGAAACAAGGTCACCAGGATCATCGCTATGTTATTAAAAACATGGGAAAGCAGAAATTTGACATTTCTCCAGTCCTGCCCAACACCCAGTCCACCCAATCAACCTCACCAATACCAACCGCCATCCACCCAGTCCAAATGATGCGAATAACATCATCTCTGATTTTTAAGACATTCACTGTCCGCGCCACTAGTGTGGGAGAACTTTATGTTTTTGGCTCATAAATAAGGAGTTAGAGCGACAGTAATACTTGCATACAAAGACACAAGTCCACTTCGCAATCCATCCCATTCCATGCACCCCTTGAGCGATCATGCACACATCATGACATCATGAGTAAGACACAAACAACACCACTCGCTTCTACGGCTTTTTATTTCATAACCAAACATAGCATGTGCCATCGTCACCACTTCACATCAAAACAGCATAATCTGACGTAATACCTATAAACCAGCATTATACACATTAAGCCATAGCGGCCACCACCCTGTGCCACCCAGCAACTACGTCATCATCTACAGGTACATAGAACAACACAACTCGGTATGACATCAACATCACGGCAAACCAGCTTGAAATCGGCTGACTGAAATAAGACCATTCGGCACTGACAACTTTACATAACCTAGCAACATAGGACATTTTTATACGTAAAACAGCTAAACAATACACTATACACGATCGACACGCATACGCTTGAGAATCTTGCCTGCATCAAACACTACACATACCTCACAAAAATCACCACTCCCATCACGCTGACACACCCGGTGCCGAACCAGGATCAGCGCTACACATCAGCAAACAGATCGGCATCATCACAGCATGCTATATAGGGAAACATCTATATGCGACACCACTAAACTACACAAGTAAACAAACCATCGACACAACACACGTAATCCAGATTATTTTGTTAAGAGAAGGAAGATTCCTGCAGACTGTAGTCAGTGGCAAGTAGGATTTTGTCACCGAAAGCATGGCTCGATTACAGAAGGATCCAAGAACTACAGTAAGCTAGGACGGGTTCTTCATTCTAATGTAGCATTTTCCCGCCATTAGGCTCATTCGTAGCAAAGTGAACACATCCATTGCTCTATGGAATAATCAATGCACACATATAACGGTATACACCCAGCCATTTTACTTTTTACATGCAAAACAGCGCCTGGATAAAACGGTAAAACAACAAGCCTCGCATACACCAATCACGCATCAGCACCATATAAATGGATAATGTTAACAAGTTTAAAAAAAATACCTACCTAAGTATGGTCGCATAACACAGACGGACCAGGAAGATGGACACATTAGTCTTCCTCCACATTGTGATATGGTCCAAAATTATAAAAGGAACAGACTTGTTGCAGAATAACAATCTTCCCCATTATTGGGGCACGGGAAGATCAATCAGGCAAAAGGCCCCGTTCACGCCGCAAACACAAAATTCCAGATTCGCTCCAAGCATGCATATAGTGTCCCGAGTTGGTACTTATAATTTTCTTAAACCATACGATTCTCGTTGGTATTGGTAGCAATCAGGACCGGAATAAAACGAGGATTACAGAACCTTTTACTATTTTAAAATGGGACCAGAGATGGCTGAGTTATTTGCAAAACTCCCGTTAAATTATTTACAAAACATTGCTTTTGACGTCGTAATCGCGTGTTTGCATTAAATAGATAAACGAATGTGCTGTGCACGTGATAGCCACGTCACCACTTCTAGCTGCACGCTGATTGGCTACTGCTCGGCCGCTGATTAGCTGAGGCACTTACCTTTGACGTCACTAGTAGTATAAAAGGAGTGAAAAATCGAGAATCAGGGGCATCATCGGCTTGGAAGGCGACCCATCAGGAGGACTGCTGGACCAGTGTGGGCTAGACGTGTGTAACTGCTAACCTACGGTGATTCCTTCATCATCCGTTGCCGTATTCGTTTCTAATAACTAACTGGTAGGTTAGAATGTAGCAGAAGTCCCACATAAATAAAGCGGCAACTACCAATGCAGTAACTTTGGAACTACATAAGACGGTGACCTGGGAATTCTTCGGAAATCATTCGTTTCATCTTCACGTAAACCAGTGTGCATCACCTTAACTATGGCTTTACTAGGATTTTCAGTACTTAGCATTTTCTGTTGAACAAAAGAGTGGCCCTTTTTACCAGCTCTTCCTCCGCTTCAGCGTTAAAGGCATTTTCCTGTGACGGAGGTCCACGCGAGGCACTTTCCTCTCGCAACAAAAATATTTTCTTTGTGTGTGTGTTAGGGGATATATTAGTTTATATTAAAACTACCCAGTGGCTTCGTTGCGGTGCTCTCTTGCGGGGATACCTCTGTGGATTCAAGGATATGTATGGTACCTTCGGCAGAACCACGTAGAAAGAACACTGGATGGCTCTATGTTTTGCATTATTGTGCTCATTACTGTCAAACGAGTGATACTGTTTGTATCATACTTAAAATTGTGACTGCTCAATTAATAACATCTTGTTCATTACTCTAAATTAGTGTTGGGATGAGACCATGTGGTTCAATCTCGGCGGCAATGGTCGCACGGTCCCACTGGAACATCAGTGTTCCACTGGCTCTAGAAGTCGGTCTTTGTACTTTCCGGAGAGATGTGATATGGGATCCGCAACCCCGAGAACCACAGCTGACCAGCCCTCCCGCACATCGTGCATTTGCGGTGCGATGGAACGGAGTGACATGGTGGACCAGCGTGTACCCCCCCGTGAGCTACACAACCCTACACACAAGTGTACATGGGAATCCATAGAAGGTGGGCCATCTTGTCGCTGAAAATATAACCATAAAGGTGAACTTACTTGTCACATCGATCGGAACCATAAGCTCCTCTGAGCGTATTGCACCCAGTGCAATAAATTGTTCACGACGCAGCGCTTCAGCATCATCCATTCATCGGTAAAAAACTATGGTGTGCATTTAATCAGCCTGTTACCTAACAAACTTAACATGAAGAAGGACGAACTCAGCCCAATATTAGATCTTCGCCCTCCTCTTACTGTACTTGGTGCGAAATCAGATAAATCAAGAAAACAAAAATGCAAATACATGACAAAACGAAAACGATCACCTGCAACATCACCAGCAAAGGCTCCCCAACCTGTTTCAGCACCACTCGCTCTACTGGAATCTTGTGTACTAATCAGCCCGTTAACATTATGCCAGGTCCAGCCTCGGATGATCAAGAATAATTACAAATATCATCCAGTGATCCAGACAGTGCTGAAACTTCGGCGCCGACCGCTCTTATACCTGGAGAAACTCCCATACCGCCCTCCGTCAAAGAAAAAGGATCAACTTCCATTGACTCGCCATCAATGTCGACACCAGCACTAAAAAGCCCAAATGAACAGTATTAGAGAAACTCAGTCCGCCATGTGTTCGAAAGATGACATCTCCAACCTGTAGCTCATGGGGGTATGTGCTGGTCTGTCGTTAAATATCCGCCCATCGCACCGCAAGTGTGCGATGACGGGGATGGCTGGTTAGCTGCGAATCTCGGGGTTGCGGTTCCCATGTGCCATCTCTCCACGGAGTACATAGACTGACTTCTAGAGACAGTGGAACACTGATATTCCAGTGGGGCCGTGCAACCATTGCCGCTGAGATTGAACCACACGGTGTCGTCCCAACTGTTTGTATCACCGGTGTGTCTATCCATACTAATTTAAAGAATGGAATAATTAGAATAATATACTAAGAATATAAATAAATACTATACAAACAAGGTGAATCGTTTGACAGTAATATGAGCACAATAATACACAATATAGAGCTAGCTGGTGTCCTTTCTATGTGGTGTCGCCGGAGGTACCACACAGATCCTTGAATCTGCAGAGGTATCCCCGCAAGAGAAGCATCCGAATAGGAGATCACTGAGTAACTTAATATAAGTTAATATACCCCTAACATACACAGAGAGAACATTATTGCTGCAAGAGGAAAGTGTCTCACGCAAGCCTCCGTCACTGAATATTTCATGATGGTGCGAGAGGAATGTGCCTCACGCGGGCCTCCGTCACAGGAATTCTCGCTGCTGTGAGAGGCAAGTACCTCGCGCAGGCCTCCGTCACAGGAAAATGCCTTCAATGCCGAAGCGGAGGAAAAGAGTTGGCAAAAATGGCCACTCGTGTGTTCATCAGAAAATGCCACGTGCTGAAAAATCCTAGTGAAGCCATAATTAACGTGATGCATACTGGTTTACGTGAAGGCAGACTGAGCGATTTCCGAAGAATTTCCACATCAGATCTGCCGAACCACACCGAAAAGTGGTAATCAAATTACGTGCAATGTATTGTGTATAACATTTAACTTTTAGACCACAGTCTAGTGGTACTTTTCCTGGTGCGCTGAACGAGCTATGCGGTGCATCATGCTAGGAGTCATTTGTGAAAGCCGCTTTCCTGAATGTAGCAGATATGTAACACCGCACACCGGCTGGCCAAACACCTTATTAATATATGAGCGATTGTTTCTTCCTATGTTCCTCCAGCCATATGGCGTATAATTGTCTGGACCTCCCTTCGACACATTGGTGCGATCCGACTATGAAAAATTTGGGGTCTCCGAGCGGTCAAGACTAAAGTGTCGATTCCGCACACACTCCCCCAGTATCTTCGGATACCAGTTAGCATAGATATCCATGCCAAAGTAGGAAGTACTGCAAAAACATTATATTATTTTAACCAGCCAGCAGTGCATCTCTGGGCATATTTAACATAACCCTAATGACAGGTAAAATGTTAGTCCCTGGGAGCAGATTCTACATGATCTGTCCCCAACACGCCAGGTGACGGACGGGACATGGATCTCCCTCTAACTCTTCACAGTGACCGGCTGCGATCTTGGAACCCACCATGCCCTCACGGAAAGGTCACTATAGTTGGATATCCATCTCCTTATCCCCACCATTAAAAGTATATGCGCTTTTAAAATGCTTTTGCAACTATGTCTTATCCTAGTGATGTTGTATGTGGTTGCGGTGTGGTCAGTAACGGGATCATTATATGATTCAGGAGCTGCCACACCGTAACATGCCTGCTCGCTGTTTGTCTGAGGGGGGTGCTCTATCAGGTGACCATATGGGAACCGAGCATCTCCGCCAGTCAGGCATGTATCTAAAAGATAGGTAGAACTACTTGTCATTTGCGGCCAAATCTTGGAACATGGACCTAACAACTAAAAGTTGGTTTAGGGTATTAGCAGAAGGACCGCATAAATGAAGCAGCGACTACCAATACAGTATCTTTAATCTACTTAAGATGACGGTGTCTGAATTCTCCGAAAATCAGCCACCCCATCTTCACGTAATTAGGCATGCATCATGATAGCACACAGCTTCACTAGGTTAACCCACACCACACACTTAGCAGATGTTTAAACAAGAGAGTGGCCATTTTTGCCAGCTCTCTTACTCCGCTTCAGTGCTGAAGACATTTTCCTGTGACAGAGGCCCATGCGAGGCACTTCCTCTTGCAACAATAATAGTTTGTCATGGGTATAATGGTTTATATTGATGCACCCAAGTGGCCACGCTAGGTCTCTCCCTTGCAGGGCTACCTCGCGGATTAAACATCGGCGAGGTACCTCTGATGAGCACACATTAAACAAGATACCAACTTGGTTACATGTACTATATTTTCTCTTTCGTACTAGCAAACGAGTAGTGTTGTTTGTTTTAGTTATATCATTTTTATTAATCATGTCTAACTTCCAAATTGAGTAATGAACCGTCATACCGGTGACACGAATGGCCGGGACGAGATGGTGTGGTTCAACCTCGGTGGCAATGGTCGCATGACCCCACTGGAACATTATCATTCCACCGGCTCTAGAAGTCGGTCTTTGTACATTCTAGAAAGTCGTGATACATGATCCGTCACCCCGAGAACCAATGCTAACCAGCTCGTCTGCGCATCATGTATATGTGGTGAAGCAGAGCAAAATATTCGGATGGACCACCGTGTATCCACCCCGGAAGCTACACTATGTAAATGTATATATGTACAGGAGTCCGACCGTTTTCGGCCAATGACTGATTAACCTTCAGCGGAAAGACGGCCTTGCAAGCAATTGTGTTAGGAAATTCCCATATATGTCAATAAATAATCACAAATTAAAAAAACCAAAAAAAAACAACCAAAAGAACCTGGGCCTAAGAAACCCTGGCCAAAATCGCCCTCCAATCCTCCTGCACACGTATTGTGCCTATATCTAATATCAACATGCTGACTGGTGGAAGGGAATTTGAAAGAGAATATAACAGTCTGTTTGATTGTATTATAACACGACTTCGGTGGCTGTTTGAGCAAGTGTCAGAAGTGCGGTTTATATTTTCTTTTCTAAGCAGCAAATCTCTAGCGGGAATGCCTGCGAACAATTTAACAGAATGTGCAGCAGATTTTTTTTAATACCATACAGATCTTAACTTTCCAGAGTTTTTAGCTTAAATGGTCAAGACTGAGCCATTTCTTTAAGCACATTACTACAGGGGAAGGGTATCTGTGTGTACTCTCGATTCAGATCAGAAGTTGTTGGTTACAATAGACTGAAGCAGGCCTTGCTTAGGGCCTACCAACTTACAGAAGATGATTTCTGCCAAGAGGTTCTTCACGTGTTCTTCACGTCAAGGCCTGAATATATTGAACATACATCGATCATAGGATTGCAGCATCTGAGATCAAGAAAGATTATCTGAGTTACGTAATCTCCTTTTGAAAGAGCAGTTTTTGTCTGAAGTACCTAGAAAATTATCCATTTATATTAAAGACCGAAACACTGTCATGGTCGCATCATTAGTTGAACAGTACATGGGAATCTGTGGACGGAACTGTATGATTGTTAAGTCCCCTCAAGCTTGCAGTAATGGAGTAAATAAATGTGATCGGTCTGATGCTAATACACCAGCAAAACCACAGCAGGTGATTATTAGTGACAACACTCGGAGGGTTTCACCAAAAACCTCAATTAGTTGTCATTTTTGTGGTAAGGTATAATCATTTACAGTGTGATTGCCGTGCCCATCTAAATAAATGTAAAAGAAATTCTCATGCTACTAGGGACTGTTGTTCACACCCTATAGTTAGTACTTGTATACAGGAAAATCAAGATACCAAAACTCAAGGAACCCAGAAACACAAATCTGATTTTAACTTAAACCAAAGTGCTGCAGCTTGTTTGATGGAAAAATCCACACACGAATGTTTTATTTCAGATAGTCTGGTTTTACTTAAATATGGATGCACTGTACCTACTCTCGGTAGTTTTCACAGAGCCCACAATTTAAGCGGTATTTCTTTGCCCATTGCTGATGGATTTGCTGGAAAGATACCGGTCGATGTTATGCGTGGCACTGGTTGTAATATTGGTGTAAATTATTAGGAAATCCTTAATGCCCAAAAATGGTTTCACTGGTGAAGTTCAGTGGTATAGTATGATTGATAGAACTATTCATTCAGCTCCAATGGCTAAAGTTAGTGTTATGACACCATATTCTGTCGGAACCATAGAAGCAATGTCTTGACGATCCAATATGTGATCTGATTATTGGTAATATACCCCATTCAACCAGTGAAGCCACCTTTGTGGTCAATACTGTACCATTAAGCAAGGTTAATAATGAAACTTTAGAAATAGCTGTACAAGCAACAAATTCAGAGATGAACAAGCAAAATAATGATGACAACTCTGCTGATGTACTTGGCGCAGGTTCTACCCATAGTCAAGTTTAAACAGGACAGAAAATTAACCGCCAATGCTGGTGTCACCTCATATTCGTAGTAATGTGAATGTTAAAGAATTCTCTTCCTTGCTTAACTTGCATTCGTCTTAAGTGCTCTAAAAATGTTGGTCATAACACACCTAATGGATTGGTCAAATGGACCATAAACAAGGGGTTATTAAATCATTATTTAGCTTCTAAATCTAAAGGTCATCAGGAGATGAAGCAGTTGATTCTACCTGAAACATTACATGGTGAGGTATTAAGACTTGATCATGAAACCTTAATGTCTGGCTATCTTTGTGTCGCCAAGACATGCAGTCGAATAACAACTCAATTTTATTGGCACGGAATAGGTTGTGATGTTTACTGATTTTGCTGTTCTTGCGATAGTTGTCAGAAGACATTACCTAGAAGTCGTAGTCCTAAAGCACCAGTCACAAAGGTGCCGTTAATCGACACACCTTTCCGTAGTTGTGATAGATCTCATTGTCTGATTGAACCTTGCTCCAGTAGAGGAAATGGTTTTATTTTGACTCTGATAGCTTTTGCCACCCGATACCAAGAAGCAGTCACTTTGCCATCCAGCATTTCAACTATTTTCATGCATACCTGATCAAATGTTGTCAGTCAGTGGTACTTGGTTGACATCTAAGATGATGAAAGAGTATGTAGGCTTGTGCCAGTTCAACAGCTATTCACCACACATTATCATCCACAATGTGATGGCATATGTGAGAAAATGAATGAAACGTTGAACCAAATGTTAAAGAAAATTTGCATGGAAAATCCAAAGGAGTGTGATCCTTCGTTATTCCCTTGTAGAGCAGTACCTCAAGCTAGTTTAGGCGTTTCTCCATTTGGAACTTGTTTATGGACAGATCATGGCATGTTGTCAGTTTTAAAGGAAATTTGGTCAAAGAATAGTGTGAATGATGAGGTTAAAATTACTTATGAGCATGTTTTTTAATCTAAGAAACAAATTAGAAGAAGTAGGAGAAGTAGCTTGGGAGAATTTAAACATTTCTCAAACTCAGTATAAAAAGTATTTTTGGAATCGATACCCAGGACACCAGAACCAGGTTCTCAAGTGTTGATACTCTTACCTAACAAGGTAAATAAACTGCTTGTGTGTTGGAGGGGTCCATATAAGGTGATGGATAAAATTGCCTTAAATGACTATACAATTCAAATCGAGTCAAGGTCTTTCATATAAACATGTTAAAGGAGTATTGTCAACGGGACCATGTATCTACAAACATGGTTGCTCCTTTTGATTCAGGCACTGAAACACATGAGTTTGATAAGGAGGAGATACTTAGCAATTACCCATCCAAACTTGTAGAAACCTATAAAGATGTTAATACTAACTCTGACCTTTCTCCAAAACAACAGATTGAGATTCAAAATTTAATTTTAGAATTCAGTGAGATATTTTCCAGTAAGCCATGATTAAGATCATTACTTGAACATGATATAAAATTATCAAATGACACGCCAATGCATGTGAAGCAGGCTTGGATACAAGTTCAAATGCATTTGCATTTAAATGCATTTGCACTTGCATTTGCATTTAAATTCAATTATGAAATTTCTGATGCATTTGCACTTGCATTCGAATCTCATGCACTTGCATTCGAATCTCATACATTTGCACTTGCATGAAAAGGTTTGCATTTGCATTTTAGTTTTCAGATGCATTTGCGTCTTTCAAAGACATTTTTTCAATGTTTCTTATTTTGCATTTCGTTCGAAATTGGCCAGACCCTGCAGATGCAAATAGCAGCAACAGATCCCAAGCAGATTAATTTCAAAATATTCAACCAAAGTATTTCTTAAATCATACAAATGGCATTTCTGTTGCTAGACATTATAAACTTAATTCTCTGTGATTTATTAACTCATTTCACTCTAAATTTCTTATCATATATCTCTTGGCTATCAATATACACATGTAAAATAATGTACATTTTGAAATTTAGTTTGACTTAAGCCAGTTGATATCTTGCATGCCAAAAAAAATTAGTTAATTTGTTTCAAAAATAATCTCCCTTATGTACAAGACCCCTGGTATGATTGGCTCAGTGATTTTCTTCTCTTGATCTACAAATGGACATTTCTAAAGACCACGGCAAAGGCTGGTTTTGGCTGGTTTGGCTATCATAGGGTTAATGTAATAATTGGACTAAACGTGGTTGCTGCAATAATCAATAAGATGATTTTCAGGAGAAGGAACAATATTCATAAGATCATCTGTCTTAAAGAACCACAATCTTTTGGCCCCAGAACACAAGTGGTTAGTCGAGCACTTTTGACTGTACAATCTATTCAACACATGCTCTATAATACACCTTTCCCACATTAACGACATTACGCCAGAATTTCACTAAATCAACACTCAGAGCAAAACTGCATGACATGGGTTAGTTTACTGTTTGCCCATTGTGATTAAAGGTGTGTGTCATTGGCGTTGATGCTTCTCAACCTATACAACTTAATCTGGTATACAGGCAAAATACCTAAGTCTTGGAAGAAAGCAATTGTGATCCCAATCCCAAAACCTAATAAGATAAAATCTGAACCAAAATCCTACTGACCCATCTCACTTACAACGTGTATGTGTGAGGTAATTGAGAGAATGATAAAGTGTAGATTAGAACATGTACTGGACATAGGAGGTCTGCTGCACCCATGGCAGAGTACATTCTGTAAGGGCAGAAGAACAACTGACCACTTGGTCCGATTGATCGAGATGGCAAAAAAGCACTGGATACAGGAAAGGTAACTATAGTATTTTTGGAGAAAGCATTTGATATGAGTACGTAAGTTTCACAATATCAGCCTACGTGGTAGAATACTCTACTGGATCAAAGACTTTGAAAGATAGACAAATTTCAGTCCGAGTAAATGGGGGAACTTTCTAGTCTAATGAAAATGGAACACCACAAGATAGTATAATTAGCCCCCTCTTGTTTAATGTAATAATGAGTGACCTGCCCAGGGACATAAAAAAAAGCCCAGCAGGAACTGAAGGGTGGAATTGTCCATGGCTCCATCTTTGCTGATGATGTGGCCTTATAGACAGCGCAGACGTCATTCGCAAAAGCACTAAAATTTATGCAAATGGTGTTGGATGTGGTTAGCAAGTGGTGTAAAACTAATGGGTTTAAATTATCCGCACAAGACGGTACAAATTAATTTTGCCAACAAGAGAAAACTAAAATGTGATAGGTCCGTGCACATAAACAGGGAGTCTATAAAGGTTGTGAAAGAAACTAAATTCCTAGGACTTACTTTCGATCAAAGACTCACTTGGAAGGCGCACATAGACTAATTGGTCTTCATGGGCACAAAAACAGTTAAACATCCTGAAAATGGTAACAAGCAGATCGTGGGGATCAGATCTGTCCACGATGCTAATGCTATATAGAGCACTTATAAATTCGAGACTTGACTATAGTTGTGAAGCATATGCAACAGCAACCAGGGACACCCAGCCATTTGATAGATTACAGGTTAAGAGTATGTAGTGGAGTGACCAGGTCTGCACCAATCAATGCCCTACAAGTGGAATGTGGAGAACCACCACTACATTTGTGCAGAAAGGAAAGGCTTCTAAAGTTTTGGACATACATACAAACATCAACAAAATTGCATCCTTTGGGAAATTCTCAAACCATGTATGGAACATAACCAATACATAAAGCATGAATCCTGGAGGAACAAAACGAAACCTCCAGAACCACTGATGATAGAAATGGTTCAAAATTCTGTCCTTGCAAATGTCCAGATTGATGCTGAATTGATGGACAATGAGCCTCTGTGGCTCCTTCCACAAGCCAGTGCTCACTGCATTCTCACAAAAGAGATAACCAAGAAGGATAACCGCGAGGTAATAAGGAGATGTGCTCTCTAAAAGATAGATAATCTTTGGAGCGGGCATATACAAATTTATACAGATGCTTCCAAAATACTGGAAACATGTGAATGTGGAGCAAGGGTAATAGCAGAACAACAACAGGTTTTCATGTATAAATTACCCAATCACCTTTCCATGTATAGTGCCGAAATGATAGCTATCAAAAAGGCAATCGAGTGGATAAATCAACAACCCATGGGTAGATATGCTGTTCTATGTGGCTCATTGAGTTCAATCATGACCCTTAAGTTTAACTCGAGTAGTAATAGAGGATCCCCCTACGGGAAATCCAACATGAAGTCAAAATTGCTTTGGCGAATGGTAAAACTGTCGACTTATCCTGGGTACCTAGCCATGTTAATGTTCAGGGCAATGAACTAGCCGATGCAGCCACCAAACTTGCAATAACCCATGGTGGAGAGATAAGCATAGGACTATCATGATCCAAGACTCACAGCCTCATTAAAAAATTAATCAAAGCTGAATGGCAGAAGTACTGTGATAATCACATGAAGGGCAGAGCCCACTGTGAGGTCATGCCCTAGGTTAAATGAAAGTGCATCCAGTGCATAGATAACCAAAAAGGTGATGTCACCTTGAGATGTATTAGAATTGGTCATATAAATGTAGGTGTGGTAATGCATAGGATGGGGTGGCATCAGACTGGAGATTGTGAAACATGCAGTGCCACAGACACCCTTGATCACTTGTTCTGACACAGCCCTGCCTATGAAGGTAATAGGGAAGAACTAAACGAAGAAACACAAAGCTTGACCATGCATGGTAAGACACTGCCAGAACTGCTAAAAAGTAAGGATAGGTGGTTGCACTCAGCATTGGCTGAGTTCCTGAATACATCCGATAGACACCCAATATAGAGCTTCACAGTCTCAGCATTGGCTGAGTTCCTGAATACATCCGATAGACACCCAATATAGAGCTTCACAGTATCTGTCACGAATTTGGCGTAGATACCATACCAATGCGATAACTACTCTGACCCGATGTGCCACTGGTTTCTGCATCCACAATTTTGCAGCTACCAATAAAGTGATACTCGTATAAACGGGAAACGGATAAAATTACAATACCACACAGGATGTTAACAAATACAAAGAATCAGATAGATCATCCGTGTGACATCTTGGGCATCCCTATTTCACCCCACCCCCACTCCCACCCACCCCATACTAACCTAAATATACTAACCAAACTACCATCTAATCTATTTTATTCTTCTATCTACTAACAAATAGTACCATCTGATAAATTTACAATCTCAAAATTATAATTGTCATCAACGGAAATGCTGACAGAATAGATGGTTAGATCTATGACTGAGGAAGCTTTAGAGTCAAGGGCACTGTACTGTGGATGTACTGAGTGGCCCAGTATTTTGTGATGACCCATAGGTCGAAAGGCCTTCATAGTTAGGTTGACACAAGTAGGCCTAGCAGCTGAAAAATGTGGGGAATCGACGATCACTAATTTATGTTAGATTAGGCCTGAATCACGTGCATTGCGAATGATGGTGATCTCACCACACCAAGCTTCCTTTCTTCATTTTATATATTTTTATCCCTGATCCTTCCCCTTTTTGACTCTTGGATTTAGGGAAGTTGGTGTCACGAAAAATAAAACCGCTTAGAATCAAACTTTTCAACAACAAAAACTCAGCCCAATAAAGACATTAATACCGATTTGGACCTGGCTTGAATGGGACTTGTTTAACAGGGACTCGAACTATATGCCAACCAACTCAATCAATCATCTATATCCAATTTTGATACCATTTTAAGAATCAAGAGAAAGTATTTATATTTAATCAACTATAGAATTAAAAAAATTATTTTGCAAAGGGAGACAACTATTCCAACAAAAAAGGGGGGGGGAGCTCTACAAATTAATTCGTAATTAATTTTATATCCAATTTTGATACCATTTTAGGAATCAAGAGAAATTATTTATATTTAATCAACTAAAAAATGTTTTTAATTATTTTGTAAAGGGATACAACTCTTCCAACATGGGAGGTAACTCTTTACAAATTAATACTTAATTAGTTCTATATCCAATTTTGATACCATTTTAGGAATCAGGAAAAGATATTTATATTTAATCAACAATGAAATTTTTTTAATTATTTTATAGAGAGGGACAATTCCTCCAACAAATTACAAATTAATTCGTAATTAATTCGATATTCACTTTTGATACCATTTTAGGAAGGAAGAGATTTAAATTTTATCAACCAAAAAATTAAAAAAATTATTATTATAAGGTATACAACTCTTCCAACAAGGGAGGTAACCTTTTACAAATTAATTCGTAATTAATTCCATATCAAATTTTAATACCATTTTAGGAATGAGGAGAAAATATTTATGCTTAATCAAATATACAATTTTGTAAATTACTTTTATAGGGAGACAACTCTTCCGACTAGTGAGGTAACTCTTTACAAATTAATACTTAATTAATTCTATATTCACTTTTGACACCATTTTAGGAATCAGGAGAAAATATTTATATTTAATCAACTATAAAATTTTGTAAATTATTTCATAAAGGGGAGCGATTCTTCCGACAAGGGAGGTAAGTCTTTACAAATTAGTACTTAATTAATTCTATATTCACTTTTGATACAATTTTAGGAATTAGTAGACAATATTTATAGTTATTCAAATATAAAATTTTGTAAATTATTTCATAAAGGGAGACAATTCTTCCGACAAGGGAGGTAACTGTTTACAAATTAATACTTTATTAATTCTATATTCACTTTTGATACCATTTTAGGAAGCAGGAGAAAATATTTGTATTTAATCAACTATAAAATTCTAAAAATAATTTCGTAAAGGGAGACAACTCTTCCAACGGCAGGTAACTCTTTACAATTTAATTCTTAATTTATTCTATATTCACTTTTGATACCATTTTAGGAAGCAGGAGAAAATATTTATATTTAATCAACTATAAAATTCTAAAAATAATTTCGTAAAGGGAGACAACTCTTCCAACGGCAGGTAACTCTTTACAAATTAATTCATAATTAATTCTTTTTTCACTTTTGATACCATTTTAGGAATCAGGAGAAAATATTTATATGTAATCAATTCGTTCTCATTTGCACAATGGCACCGAAAACACCCACAGGTTCGAAAGGCGCGAAGAAGGCGATCAAGATGATGAGCTAAATTCTTTATTGGGAGGCGAACGGGAGCGCTAACGATAAAAAACACAATTGAAAAAGGATTAAATTAATACAATGAGGAGCTAAATCACTACTGAAGGTGAGAGGACGGGAGCAGCACATACGCTAGAATCGATGGGATGTATATGCGTATATCTATGCATGTACACACATATTTTTATATACGGATATATATCTCATCTATAAATAGTGAGTACAAGATAATATAAGTTGAGTGGCTACTGAAATTTAATAAAAATTATCCAAAAAAATAAATAAATAAATAAACTTTTATAATGGTAGTTAATTAATTCTAATATAAATCTTTAATCAATTAAATAAGTAATCGAATTCTAATCCAAATTTATATTATATTAAATAATTAACCAAATTTCGAACCGATAATGTTACATATAATGATCATCAAGGCTGGGGGTTTGGCGGCTTCGTCGAAAACGTGTGATCGCCACGTGTGTGTAAAACCGCGAAAAAGCATCATGCTGCTAAACATGGCTCCAGAACATTAATCAAGGGACCACCATAGCATTTTATGTTATAAACGCCAGAGAGAGAGAGAGAGCTCTGTTGTTGAAAACGTACCTGATAATGCAGCTTGCTGGGCCAATGCTGGGCCGACTGAAAATATTGGCGCGACGTCGGCCCCGAATCGGCCCAGTAAGCTGCGTTATCTTCGGTGAACAACAGGTGCGCTGTTTTGGCTCGGCGTTGGCATTGGGATTGATTATATAACAGGGGAGGAGATAGTGACATAAATAATTCACGTGTGTCGGGTATAAAATCGCATCCATGAGGCTGTAATTTATCCAAAATAAAGCCAAACATGTGCGCGTATAATGAAGGAACAACATGCTAACAAATGCACGGGGGCTGCTATCAGTACGACAGCGCGTATCAACAACACAAGACGTCTGCTGCCAAAGCAATAGCGATCGAGGAAACAAAAACTTATAATGGCAGTCAATTAATTCTAATACAAATATTTAAGCAAATAAATAATTAATTAAAATTTGATCCTAATTGTTTAATATTAATCAATTAACTAATCTCTGAAATGTTACATATAACGATCGTCAGGAGGGGGCTGTGTCGAAAACATGAAGTCAGCACGTGTGTGTAAAACCGCGGCACTAGGTCGACATGGTCAAACTAAACTGAATATTTTGAAATCGAGGGGGGACTGGGGTGGCTGGGATTAACGGCACTTGGTAGACATGGTCAAACTAAACCAAACAAGCAACACAACAAATTAGGCAAACTAGCAAAATTACTAAATATTTCGAAATCGAAGGGGTGGGGAGGCTGGGGCATGGGGTGTGTGTGTGGGGATTAGCGGCACTTGGTCGTCAAAGTCAAACTAAAACAAACAAGCAACATAACAAATTAGGCTAACTAGCGAATTTACTGAATATTTTGAAATAGAGGGGGTGGGATGGTTGGGGAGGGGGGGGGGGGTGCGGGGATTAGCACTTAGTCGGCATGGTCAAACTCAACCAAACAAGCAGCAGACAAGGAGATCTCTTTCGTTGAAGATGGTGGCCCTGAAAAGGGCCTTTTAATTAAATAGCTACCGATAGCTAATTAAATAGCTGCCGATCACGGCGAGGTAGGCAGGTCACGCGGCAAAGCAATGCTTTAAACTCGACATGTAGCTGTATATTGCCCTTCCCATTTAAATGCACACTGTCGTGCTCAAAATAAAGCGAAGCGTTGACAGGGTTGAGAAGCTTGTGCATCAGCCATGGTTTCACGTCCTTGCAGGAGCTGTAATGATCCATGATCAATTCGGTAAGAGCACCGTGCTTCCGATCAAAACCTGAACACCGCTGATGACGATAGGAGGGATAACGGCAAGAATATCTAGGGAGGGGCAACACTACCCCAATACATCTGATCTTGGCAGCCAAAAGAAGACGAATTAGCCTCGACAAATCTTCAAATATTGAAAATGCCGAGGTTTTTTCGTCATCTAGAGAATTACCAAGCACCATCAGTACAACACACTCTGGATGATGAAGCATAATCCTCCTATAGTCATCATCGGGTTTCAGAGTTAACCCACGACGACCTTCCCAGACAACAGTGGAATCCAGCTGGATATGACGATTGGCCCTTTGCATGAATGCCTGGAAATGAACCAGCATCGAATGACCATATACAAGCACCTTCATGTTGACAGTAGCAGCGATAATGACAAGAGGGGGGGGGGGGGGAGTCGTTCTTTTATACCACAAACGGGATTGACGTGTACGGCCTTCTCGGACGTCCGCATAGGCGGGAAATCCCAATTCAATTCACTAACATGTACGAACGCGAACATAGAAATCGATCCAAAGACCATACGATATGGGTAAAAAAGAACTTATATACCAAATCCCAAAGTTACTAACCATAAACTTGCTAAATATTTTTGAAACCAACTTGACTGGGAGTCCTAATTGGTCGATAGGTTCTGACAGACGCAATACACTACAACACAGGACCCAATTCAGGTATATTTGCAAACTTGCTGAGTGTTTTGAAATTGACCTGACCTGACGAAGCAGATAGCCACGACAGCAGCAGCAACCAACCTGGTGAGATGGTTTCAAGACTTTCAGCAAGGTACACAAAATTCATAGATTTAAATAAACAAAACCAAAAATAGGTGGAGATTAGGGGTAAGACGGCGAAAGGGTGGAGGGTCTAGAGGATTAGTGGCATGGGATGGGGCTTGCCACGGGGTGGGGAGGCTGGGGTGGGGCGGGGAATGGCGGCACTTGGTCACCATGGTTAAACTAAACCAAAACATGCAACAGAACAAATTAGGCAAGCTAGCAAACTTGCTTAATATTTTGAAATCGAGGGGGAGGGGCGGCTGGGGGTGGGGAATGGGGGCGGGGATTAGCGGCACTTGGTCGCCAGGGTCAAACTAAACCAAACAAGCAATAGAACAAACTAGGCAAACTTACTTAATATTTTGAAATCGGGGTGGGGGGGGGGGGTGCGGGGCAGGGATTAGCGACACAAGGTCGGCAAGGTCAAACTAAACCAAACAAGCAACAGAACAAATTAGGCAAACTAGCAAACTTACTGAATATTTTGAATTCGAGGATGTTGGGGGGGGGGGGGGGGTGAGGGGGGGGGGGAGGGCGGGGAATAGCGGTACTTAGTCACCATAGGCAAACTAGCAAACTTACCAAATATTTTCAAATAGATTGGGCGGGTGGGGGGGGGGGGGGGCACAGGGACTATAGGCACTAGGCGGCCATGCTCAAACTAAACTAAACAGGCAACATAACAAATTAGGAAAACTAGTAAACTTGCTGAATATTTTGAATTCGAGGAGGTGGGAAGGCTGGGGGGGGGGGGAGGTTCGGGCGGGGGTGGCACTTTGTCACCATGGTCAAACTTAACCAAACATGTAACAGAACAAATTAGGTAAACTAGCAAGCTTACTGAAAATTTTGAAATCAAGGAGGTAGGAAGGCTGAGGTGGTGGGTGGGGGGGGGGGGAGGTCTGGGCGGGGATTAGCGGCCCTTGGTCACCATGGTCAAACTAAATCAAACATGCTATAGAACAAATTAGGAAAACTTACTGAATATTTTGAAATTGAGGGGTGGGAGGGCTGGGGAGGGGGGGGGGGCGGAAGCGGGAACTATTGGCACTAGGTTGCCATGCACAAACTAAACTAAACATGCAATAGAACAAATTAGGCAAACTAGAAAACTTGCTGAATTTTTTGAAATCGAGGGGTTTGGATGGCTGGGGTGGAGGATGGGGTGGGGATTAGCGGCACTTGATCACCATGGTCAAACCTAACAAAACACGCAACAGAACAAATTAGGCAAACTAGCAAACTTGCTGAATATTTTGAAATCGAGGGGTTTGGATGGCTGGGGTGGGGGATGGGGCGGGGATTAGCGGCACTTGATCACCATGGTCAAACTTAACAAAACACGCAACAGAACAAATTAGGCAAACTAGCAAACTTGTTGAATATTTTGAAATCAAGGGGGTGGGGTGGCTGGGGTGGGGGGGGGGCAACCACTCATGTAAATATACATCCATGAGCGCGTGCATGTGTATGTTAGCGTGTAGGCACGCATGTGGGTACATGAGGCATAAGAAATCCCAAACAAATGACAGAAGAAAGACGGGAGAAACATTGCCCGGGAATGAGTGCTGGATGGCCCGGGGCGGGGTGGATGATGGGTGATGGGAGGAGAAAGATAAAAGAAAGTGGCCGGATGGCGTGGGTGGACGATGGGTGACGGGCGGGGTGAGGGCAAAGGAAAGTGGAAGAATGGGGTGGGGATGGGTGGACGATGGGTAACGGGAGGAGGAAGATAAAAGAAAGTGGCCGGATGGGGTGGGGTGGACGGGTGGGGCGAGGGCAAAGGAAAGTGTATGGATGGGGCGGGGGTGGAGTGGGCGATGGGTGACGGGAGGAGGAAGATAAAAGGAAGGGGCCGGATGGGGTGGGGTGGACGATGGGTGACGGGTGGGCAGAGGGCAAAGGAAAGAGGATGGATGGGGTGGGGTGGGGTTTACGATGGGTGACGGGAGGAAGATAAAGGAAAGTGGCCGGATGGGGTGGGGTGGACGATGGGTGACGGGCGGGGTGAGGGCCAAGGAAAGTGGATGGGGCGGCGTTGGGACAACGATGGGTGACGGGGTGGGTGAAAAGAAAAGAAAGTCGTGCTGACACCCCAGTATATGAATTGAATATTTTGAAATCTGGGGGGGGGGGGAGGTGGCGGGGATTAGCGACACAAGGTCGGCAAGGTCAAACTAAACCAAACAAGCAACAGAACAAATTAGGCAAACTAGCAAACTTACTGAATATTTTGAATTCGAGGATGTTGGGGGGGGGGGGGGGGGGGGGCGGGGAGGGGGAGGGGGCGGGGATTAGCGGTACTTAGTCACCATAGGCAAACTAGCAAACGTACGATTAGCGGCACTTGGTCACCATGGTCAAACTTAACAAAACACGCAACGGAGCAAACTAGCAAACTTGCTGAATATTTTGAAATCGCGGTGGTGGGGCAGCTGGGGATGGGGCAACCACTCATGTAAATATACATGCATGAGCGCGTGCATGTGTATGTTAGCGTGTAGTCACGCACGTAGGTACATGAGGCATAAGAAATCCCAAACAAATGACAGAAGAAAGACGGGAGAAACATTGCCCGGGAATGAGTGCTAGATGGGGCGGGGGCGGGGTGGACGATGGGTGACGGGCGGGGTGAGGGCAAAGGAAAATGGATGAATGTGGCGGGGATGGGTGGACGATGGGTGATGGGAGGAGGAAGATAAAAGAAAGTGACCGGATGGGGTGGGGTGGACGGGTGGGGCGAGGGCAAAGGAAAGTGAATGGAGGGGGCGGGGGTGGCGTGGGTGATGGGTGACGGGAGGAGGAAGATAAAAGGAAGGGGCCGGATGGGGTGGGGTGGACGATGGGTGACGGATGGGGTGAGGGCAAAGGAAACATGATGGATGGGGCGGGGTGTGGTTGACGATGGGTGATGGGAGGATGAAGATAAAAGAAAGTGGCCGGATGGGGTGGGTTGGACGATGGGTGACGGGCGGGGTGAGGGCAAAGGAAAGTGGATGGGGCGGCACTGGGACAACGATGGGTGATGGGGTGGGTGAAAAGAAAAGAAAGTCATGCTGACACACCAGTGACAAATAAATAAAAAAATAAAAAAATCCGTTATAATATGGAACGACCCACAAAATGTAATAGAGATCATCGGCGCTTGAGCGCCACGATTATACATAGCGCCCACATAGTCTAAAGGTAAGAATATAGGAACATAACAGGCTGTCTTATATGTGTGGGTGGGAGACATGGAAATCATTGGCTGAGGTAGGAACCTAGGAAAAAGACAAGCTGCCTCACATACATGCGCATGGGTGGGGGGGGGGCATCGCAATCATTGGCGTCTGAACAACACAGTTACAGTTACACATGGTATTAAACACTAATACAAATGTGTAATTAGATGCATCAAAATAATCTATATAGGAGTGTAAATAGATGTGTCAAAGTGAATACTAATATATATGTTTAAAAAAGGATGTATCAAAAGAATACTAATATATATGTGTAAATAGATGTGTCAAAATAAATCCTAATATATATGTGTAAATAGATGTTCCACCCCCCACCCCAAAAAAAAAGAAGTAAAAAAGAAGAAGAAATCCCACTAACATATGTGTAAATAGATGCATCAAAATAATCTACTATGCACATGTGTAAATAGATGTATCAAAATGATACTAATATATAGGTGCACATAGATGTGTCAACATAAATACTATTATAATAATATATATATATATGGGTAAAAAGAGGTCTAAAAATAAATACTATATAGTAAGTGTGTGTGTAGACGTGCCAAATAAATACTAATACATATACACGTAAATAAACATGTCCAAATAAAAATGCTAATATATATGGACATCTGTATATACGGCTACAATTATATATGTCTATGGATATACAGAGGTGTAGATATACACACGTATAGAACATATGGGGGCATGTATGTGAACGTGTAAGAATGTAGGTATATATATATATGTATGTGGGATATAGGCAAATATATATATATATACGTATATATATGCACCTATGTAAGCATCTGTATACGAATGTAAGAATATGTGCGTGGGGTGTACGAGCACATGAAGGTGTGCACATCCGCTTACATAGATATATACGTGGGCGGGCATATGTGTGGAACGCCGCATGGATGAGTGTCTATGCACATGTGGGTGTACGCATGCATGTGAGCAGGTGCAAACGCGCTTATGACTATGAGTGCGTACCTTTGGATATACGCATTCTTTGCGGGTGTGTACGCGGGCATGAATGCAGGCATGCGTGTATCCATACTGTCGTGGGCGCTGGTGCATACCCGTATGTGCACGCACACACGTGTGTATGTATATGTGAGTGTGTCTGTGCATATATATATATATATATTTATATACATATATATATATATATATATATATATATATATATATATGTGGGTGTATGTGTATATATGTACATTTATAGCGTGCATGTGAAGGTGCATGCGAGTGCATACATATGAATATATATATGGACAAAACTATACGCGAGTGAAAATATATGTGTAAACCTACACATGTGTGAACATGGGTATATGCAGGAGCTGGGGGCACTGATTAGTACATATGTGCGCGTTTGGGAACGTATGATTCTATACACACAAGCCCATCAGATGGGCATATTTGGACTAGCCTGAACATACAAGCTATATATAAATATGCGTATATAGGCATGTATTGTCTGCATATGTATATATATGGGCATATGAGGGTGTGGATGTAGGCCTGTATGTGATACATATTAAAATATCTGATGAAAAGATTGACATATATAATAAAATGCCATGTAAATAGTAAATAGCCTAGGTAAAGCAACTAGTCTGGGAATGCTCCCAACCTCTACTAGCCCATCAATAAAATACTGAAACTGAAAATCAATTAAAAAAGAAACATAATGGGATAAACCAACGAAATGAACGAAAAGAAAGAGGTAAACGAAGAAGAAAAAAGGGTAGAAACCCAAAATATAACTAAAAATATAGTTAATAAAAAAAACTAAAAGAAAAGAACCGAATGAGTGCGAAGACCAAACAACGGAGACAACACCATATAAGAAAGCTAGAAGTGAATCTGAGAAAGAGAAAGCAGCAACGATGGAGCCAGATGAACAAAGTACAACAACCAGAAATATAATTAATCCTATGCAGATCACCAAACCAAATACAGAAGAAACGACGGAAAAAAGGAGAAACTCCCTGCAAATAATACACTGGAACTGTAGAAACATAAGCACTAATAAAACAGAATTCGTGGAGACCTGTCTGAATAAAAACAACCTACCAGACATAATATGCCTCCAAGAAACAAAACTAACTAAAGACAAAAAGCTAACCCTTCCAGGCTATGAATGCATTAGACAGGATAGACCCCCTAAACAATTCACCAAAAAAGGAAAAGCCATTGGGGTTGGTGGTGGAGTGGCAACTCTCTGGAGAACGGGACTACAGGTACAAGAATTCCCCCTCGACCCAAGTGAAATTGAAGCTATTACAATAAAAGTATTCACTGACACAGAAGAAATAATAGTCACAAACGTATATAGCCCCAAAGAACACACAAAGGAAGACTTCCAAAAGATCATCACAAAATACCCAGGAAAACACATAATATGCTGGGACTTCAATTCACACCACATAGCTTGGGGAGCAGACAGATCAAACCAAAAAGGGCTAGAATTGGCAAAATTCATGATAAATAATGAAATGTACCCCAAAAAGGGAGACCAAATAACATATAGATATAAAGCAGGCCACTCCTCAAACTTAGATCTCACAATAATCCCATATGATATGGAAACATTAACCACATGTGCGGTAATAGACACCACAGCCGGAAGTGACCACTATCCAGTCAAATTTACCTATAAAACACAAATCACTGAAGATATCAAAACAAAAGCTAAACCAAGTTGGAGAACTTCAAATGCAAACTGGACTATCTATAAAGAATATATTGAAGAAAAGCTAGAACAAAACTCAAAAGAAAATCCAGAGGATGTAAATGAATTGTTAAGAAACCTGATGGACATAATAGGGAAAGCAGCAAAAAAGGCAATACCAACAAACAGAACTCCTAAAAAAATTCCAATTCCCACCCACACCATGGTGGACCGAAGAATGCAGCAAACTAGCCAAACAAAAACGACGACTAAACAATAAGTTGGACAAAGCAAAATGGAGCCTCACTGAACAAATAGAAATCAATAAAATTGATGCCAAACTCAAACAGATCAAAATAGAAGCCAAACGGCAACACTGGAAAGAATTTTGTTCTACCATAACAAAATCCACCCAAACCAAACTAGTCTGGAACAAACTTAAAAAAATGGGAGCATGCAGCAAGAAAAAGAAAATATCCATCCCGCCCATAACCGACAATGGAGTAACAGCAAAAACTGACAAAGCAAAGGCAGATCTAATACGTAAATCTTTTGCAGGAGCAAGTGGTACAGCAAGATTTCAAAAGGAATTCAGGAGATATCTGAAAACATACAACGAATACGTGGACAACTTGGATAAAACGGGGAAAAAATCACTACCAATAAATGAGGACCTAACCAGAGAAGAGCTAGATATAAATCTACGAAAATGTAAAGACACCTCACCAGGTGCGGATGGAATAGAATATTACATGATAGAAAACTTACCAGAAGTAGGAAAACAAAAGCTTCTAAACCTATACAATGAAATTTGGAAGTCAGGCAATATCCCCAAGAACTGGTAATTAGCAATAGTGATACCTATCCTAAAACCAAATAAACCAAAAGAAGATCCCACCTCCTACAGACCAATATCACTTACATCGTGTCTTTGTAAATTACTAGAACAAATAATTGCAAGTAGATTAGAATGGGACTTAGATCAAAAGGAACACCTACACCAATGGCAAAGTGTTTTAGACTAGGCAGACGCACCACAGACCATATAGTCAGACTAGCAGATGATGCCAAAATTGCATTAGATAGCGGGAGGTATGTAGTAGCAATTTTCCTGGACATAGAAAAAGCATTCGACAGAATGTGGAGGAATGGGGTCATTAGGAAATTACATGAATATGGTTACAAGGGTAGGATCATTAAGTGGATACAAAATTTCCTGAAAGACAGATTACTGCAGGTGAGTATAAATGGGAACCTCTCGGACACTTTCGAACAAGAAAATGGGACTCAACAGGGAAGTGCAATTAGCCCCATCCTTTTCAATATAATACTAAGTGATCTCCCCAAACAACTGGAAGAAATGCAAATTAAAGAAAAACTAATGAAAATTAAGGGAGCAATATATGCAGACGACGCTACAATCTGGATAAGGCATTCATATCTACCCAGTATAATCAAATACATGCAACAAGCATTAGATATAGTAGCCACCTGGATAGAAAAGTGGGGCTTTACTCTGTCAGCAGAAAAAACAGTCCAGATTATTTTCACCAGAAGGCATAAACATAAAGTAGAACAAAAACTTTACTTAGAGGGAAAAGAGATTAAAAGAGTCAAATCCACAAAATTTCTAGGAGTAATTATCGACAACAAACTAACATGGGCACCACACATCAATTACATCTCGGAACTTGCACAAAAAACACTAAACCTACTAAGGATACTATCCAAATGAGAATGGGGAGCCGACCTCACATCTCTAATAATGTTATGTAGGGCACTAATAAACTCTAGACTTGACTATGGGTGTGAGGCCTATATTACAGCAAGTAATAAGGTATTAGGCAAGTTAAACACAATACAGTTGAGGGGGTTACGGATTTGCTCGGGAACCACAAAGTCTACACCCAATGACCTACCACAGGTAGAATGCGGGGAATTGCCCCTAAACTTAAGACGAATGGAAAGACTCCTAAAGTTCTGGGTGTACATACAAACGTCAGACCCTAACTACCCAACAAGAGAAATAATAACATACAAATGGGAACATGGAAGGTACACAAAACACCCAAAATGGCAAAACAAAACAAAACCCCCAGGGCTATTAGCGTTAGACCTAATAAAAGACACAAAACTGGAACAAGTAAACTTCGAAGGACCAAATACACTACCCCCTCCTCCCTGGACAATGACAAAAATCCAATTGAACTCTGATTTATCTAATGAAATCACTAAGAAGGACCCCATATATCTGATCAGAGGAGCAGCAATAGACTACATTCAAACAACATGGCCAGAACACCACAAAATATTCTCCGATGCATCAAAGGACCCAATGACAGGGGAATGTGGTGCAGGAATAGCTATAGACAAATAAAGTAACACGCCTGAATATGAACTATATTATAAGCTACCAGACCATTTATCGATATACTCAGCAGAACTAGTAGCGATACGACAAGCCCTGCTAACCATACAAACACACAGTGATAAAGAAGTAGTCCTACTTACAGACTCCCTCAGTTCAATTATATCACTACAAAACTATGATCCAAAAGAAAGAAACACATTAATAGATAGCATACGAAGACAACATGAAAGAATAGTTAAACAGGGGGAAAATGTAGAGATAGCATGGGTTCCTAGTCATGTAGACATAGATTTGAATGAAAGGGCGGATAAGGCAGCAGAAAAAGGTAGACAAGAAGGACAAACATTTAGCGTAGGACTCTCAAAACAGGAAGGAAATACTTTGGTCAAGGACATAGTAAACCAAAAATGGCAAAAACAATGGGAAGGAAAGAATGTAGGCAAACTATACTACATGAACACAACAACTGTAAGCAGAAAACCAAAACAACATGCAGGTGTAAGAAGAGATGATGTTAACCTAAGATTGATGAAAATGAACCGAATAGGAGTAAGCCAAATCCCACACAAATTTAAAATAAAGAAACGTCCAAACTGTGAACAATGCAAAATCCCAGAAACCTTGCAACACTTGATGCTTGAATGTCCAAAATATAAATGTGCAAGAAACAATTTGGAAGTAATCATAACCCAAAAAAATCTAAAAGACACCCCATTGTGGCTACTCCTAAAAGACCCAGAAGAAGACATAAAACAAGAATTATTATCTGTCCTTAAAAAACTGGAAAAGGACCAATATAATGCTGTAAACCCCATCTGGAAGACAAAAACTCAATCCAGAGGCAGAATCATCTCTTGCGAAAATAATAGTAAGACTAGAATATGAGAAAAGGTTCGAGAAAGAAATAAGGAAGGAAATATTAATATAACTAACATTCACACAGCTATGAAGAGGAAAACCCAAGACCAGGGATAAGTGGTTAGAGTACACAAGCACGCATGCACGCACACACATACACGCCTAATGAACAAACCTAGAAAAACACACGCAAATATAACTCAATGACTGATAAAAATAGCACACATAAATAACCCCAACCACCCCCTGAAGGAAGGAATCTACTGGCCAAGAAGGAATAAGCTTCTGCTAGAACAGGTAAAGATTCTGAACTTCAGAGGATAACAATATAATAACAACAAAGACAACATCAAATATCGAGGAAAAAGATAGATATAGATAGATCAACAAACAAACAAAACAACCAAATAATGTGTAAATACGAAAATAAATACATACAGATAATAAACCATGGAAAGGGTGAACGATAGACAGGTAAGGAGGAAAATACAAACATAAACAGGATATAATAAAATATATATGGATATATATACATATATTAGCATATATATATATATAAGACCTTATACTGAGCACATAGTAGATGAGCATGTGTTTATATGTACATCTATCTACGAAAAAATGCGAGTGCATATATATATATATATATATATATATATATATATATATATATATATATATATATATATATATATATATATATATATATATATATACAAACATGGGGTATACACTCACACACATGCAAGCACGAATGCACACACACACACACACACACACACACACACACACACACACACACACACACACACACACACACACACACACACACACACACACACACACACACACACACACACACACACACACACACACACACACACACACACACACACACACACACACACACACACACACACACACACACACACACACACACACACACACACACACACACACACACACACACACACACACACACACACACACACACACACACACACACACACACACACACACACACACACACACACACACACACACACACACACACACACACACACACACACACACACACACACACACACACACACACACACACACACACACACACACACACACACACACACACACACACACACACACACACACACACACACACACACACACACACACACACACACACACACACACACACACACACACACACACACACACACACACACACACACACACACACACACACACACACACACACACACACACACACACACACACACACACACACACACACACACACACACACACACACACACACACACACACACACACACACACACACACACACACACACACACACACACACACACACACACACACACACACACACACACACACACACACACACACACACACACACACACACACACACACACACACACACACACACACACACACACACACACACACACACACACACACACACACACACACACACACACACACACACACACACACACACACACACACACACACACACACACACACACACACACACACACACACACACACACACACACACACACACACACACACACACACACACACACACACACACACACACACACACACACACACACACACACACACACACACACACACACACACACACACACACACACACACACACACACACACACACACACACACACACACACACACACACACACACACACACACACACACACACACACACACACACACACACACACACACACACACACACACACACACACACACACACACACACACACACACACACACACACACACACACACACACACACACACACACACAGCAAAGGACTCATGCACGCACACACACTCGCGCATGTGCACAAGGAGTTTACATAGGAAAACACATGCACAAGCCAACGGACAGTAACTTTTTGATGCGAATAAAAATCCTCAACCATCCTTCGGAGGAATGAATCTGCTGGCCAAGAAGGAATGAGCTTCTGCTAGATCAGCTAAAGATTCTGAACTTCAGAGGGTAGTATTACAATAACAACCACTACAACATCAGAATAGATAGCAGTACTGACAAACAGATCTTAAAACAATATTAAACTATACATCACTAAATCGAGGAAAAGATAGATATAGATAGATAAACAAACAAAAAAAACAACCCCAAACAATCTGTAAATATTAAAACAAGAACATACAGATCACATAACATAGAAAAGATGAATGTTGGATGGCTAAGAAAGAGAACACGGATATATATATATATTTATATATATATATATATATATATATATATATATATATATATATATATATATATATATATATATATATATATATATATATATATATATATATATATATATATATATATAATATCTATATATATATATATACGATAATACAAAGGCATGTTCATATGTGCATACATATATATTGATGGGTAGACGAAAACATATGCCAACGTACTATAAACGTATATATAGATATATACAAGGATATTAAGCGGATATATAAACAATATACATATGGATATGTATGGAGGTGTATACATACATGTATGCAATAAGATCAATAGAGCACTCCCGTTTGCACACAGCCCCTAATGAATAAATAAAAAAACAATATAAAAATAGAAACCTAAATGGCAGAAAACGAAAAGGAAACAAGTTTGTTAAACTCCCAGATACACAATAACGGAGCGAACAGCCAAGAGGAAGGGAAAATGACCAAAATAGTGAGGGTAAATGGGAAAGGTTTCAAAGCATCAACAATCCCAATGCTTAAACTATATACAAGACTTAACAAACTAATAGGAGATCCAACAAGAACGGAGCCTAGTGGGGAAGATCTAATAATCGAATGTCAGACAGGTGAACAAGCAGAAAAACTAAGAACCATAGAAATTATAGACAAATGGAATGTCCTTATAGTAACAGAACCATTACGCGTAAAGGGAACAGATGGCTTAATAAATAATATATCTCAGATCTATACGGAGAAAATACTTAGGAAAAAGCAAAAAAAAGCAACATAAAAGGAGGAACCCCCACGAAAACAGTAAAGCTAACTTTCAATTTAGAATCCTTACCAAGCAGGGTAATAATAAATAGAATATCATACAGGATATCACCTCAAATCCAATCAAAACCACATAGATGTTTCAAATGCCAAAGGTACAACCATACAGCTAAGAAGTGCAGAAGTAAAGGAAGATGCTTAACCTGTGATGAAAAATATCACGGAAAAAATGCTTCAATTGTAAAGGGCCCCATCTGGCTTCCTTCGAACAATGCACTGCTAAAACAACAACAACAACAACAACAAAAAAATAATAATAAATAAAAATAAATAAATAAAATAAAACCAACCAAACTCAAGTACCAACTAAGTATACCGAAGAATTATGGATCCCAACCTCCCGAAAACTGACTGCTTATGACCTTCGTAACACAATCAGCATACACTATCATATTCCACTTGATGGAAACACAATGTACCCGTTAAAAGATCACGGGTGACAGTATAAAATCGAAAGAAAGACAATACACAACTATAAAATATATAAATATATAAATCTACCTAGGGATAGAATAGACGGAACAAATAAGAAAGATGTATAAATAAGTTTAAAACAAACCAACATAATATGGACAGTAACAAAGTAAGATATGAACCATATAATACAAACGAAACACAAACAAACAGGGAAATCAAAAGAAATAATAACTTGGAGAAACCGACTGACTGACTGGAAACAGATGGACTAACTAACTGTATTGACTGACTGTCTACTTAAAAGACTGATGGACCAACCATGCAAGCAGACGGACTAAGTAAATGACAGTACAAACTGACCAACTACCCAAACTGACTGACTATGTAAATTGACCAACTAACAAAAGATGTAGACTGATGGACTGACTGTAGATAGACCAATGGACAGACTGGAAAAATCGACAGACTGACTGTGTAGACTGACTGACTGCTGAGGCTGACACAATATATAGACTGACTGACTGTGAAGACTGACTCGCCGACCATGTAGACTAAGTATCTGACTAACTGTATAGAATGACTGACCATAAATTAACCCACTGAATGATTTACTATGCTGAACAACTGATTGTATAGACTACTTGAATATGTAAAATGAATGACTGGCTGACCAGCCGGCCGGCTGACAGACCGACTTACTGTGTAAACTAACTATGTAGACTGACTAACCAGATAGCCGGACTAACTGACTGTGTAAACTGACTGACTGATTAACCGACTGTGTAGATTAATCAACTGATGGACTATATAGACTGACTAACCATGTGGAATAACACTGACTGACTGACTGACCGACCGACCGACCGACAGACTGGCCGGCCAGCTGGCTGGTCGACAGACAGACAGACTGACAGACTGACTGACTGAACAACTATATAGAATGACCAACCGATTGACTGACGTGCTATGTAAACTGACTGACTGTATAGGATTAATAACAAGTTAGACTGACTGTATAGACTCACTAACAAGTTAGAATGATTGTATAGACTGACTGACTGACAGACTGTATTGACTGACTGACTTGGTAGAATAACTGACTGACTTAGAACTAGAACATGACAATGCTAACCTTTTTTACTAACCTTTATCTGGAAGGGACTTAAAGACGTTAAACCCATCTGGCCAATGGCTACGTGTAGTGGACGTAAAGGAACGTGGTGGGAATCACCTGGAGAAACCAACTGACTGACTGGGTAAAATAGCGGACTGACTGACTGTATAGACTGACTATATGCCCACCTGCCCACTTAAAGAACTATGTAGACTGACTAACTATATAGGATGACAGACTCACTCACTGACAGTGCAGACTGACTGGCTATACAAACTGGCTGACTGTGTAGACTGACAAAATGACTGGGTAGATAGAGCAACTGACGGACCGGACAGAATGACAGACTAACTGTGTAGACTAACTGACTGTGGAGGATGATGGACTATATAGACGGAATGACTGTGAAGAATGATTAACCGACTGTGTTGCCTGGGTAGCTGATTTCCTAACTTACTGAATAGAATGACTGCCTGACTGAATGTAAGTGAATTAATTGGCTGACTGTTCATGTAGGCTAACTGACTGTAAAGACTATATGACTGTGGAGAATGACCGACCAATTGACTGGCTTACCGGCAGATCGGCCGGCTGGCAAACTGAACGAATGACTATGTAGAATGACCAACTGACTAGTTTAATCGCTGTATAAACTGAATGCCTGACTGACCGCACAGACTGACTAACTGGTTAGACTTACTGTATAGACTGACTAACTTACTGTGCAGACTGACTAACTTATTGGGTAGAGTAACCAACTGACAGACCGTATAAACTGACTGACTATATAGAATAACTGACTAACTGAAAACCAGAACATTACAATGCTAACCTTTACTACTAACCGTCCTTCGGAAGGGACGTAAAGAGGTTGGCCCCGTCTGCCCAGTGATTATGCTTAGTGGACGTGAAAGAACACATGGACTGAGGTTGGAATCCCTCGGAAAATGATAACATTGAAATGCTCTAAGACACCCAGAATTGAATGACCGACTGACTGAGTAGTCTGCCTAACTAATTAGACTGACTAAATAACTATGGACACCGATGCACTGACTATCTAAAATGACTGACGGTAGATCGACCAACTGAGAGACTATGTAGACTGACTAATTGTATAGATATCGACCGACCGTAGACGACAAAATATGTAAATATATATAAACATCAACATTAAAATGAAAAAGGTAAGCACCTACGACAGGACGTATGCAGATATACACATATGTAAGTAAATACTGTAAGAGGATTACAGACCTGAAGAAGTAAGGAAAGGCAGAGTAGGTAAATCGATGGCCTAGAAAGAATGGAGGTACGTTACATTACATTAACTGACTGGTTGACAGACCAAAACATAATAAAGTCAGTCTAAAGTGGCCAAAGGTTGAAGCCCAGAGAACATACACTGAAGACAAAAGAAAGAGATGGAACTCACTGCCACCTGATCCACGGAAATAAAGGGGTTATGACAGCGATTTTACTGCTGTTCACAAAGAGGTCAGGCATTCAATTGCCAATGGTAATACTATGCGCTCTGCGTAAAAAAGCCAGACCCCCTTACGATGCAACAAATGAAATGGAAAACACTACGACCTACTAACAGAAAAAGAGGTTGTGACAACGACTTTACTGTTGTACACAAAGAGGTCAGGCATTCAGTTGCCAATGGTAATACTATGCGCTCTGCATACAAAAGCCAGACCCCCCTACACGACTAAAAAAGCGGCACGGAAAGCACTATGACCCAGCTAACAGATAAGAGGGTGTGACAGCGATTTTACTGCTGTTCACAAAGAGGTCAGGCATTCAATTGCCAGATGGTAATGGTAATACTATGCGCTCTGCGTACAAAAGCCAGACCCCCTACACCAACCACGAAAGAAGAAAAACGAAAAAGGGACCTGACAACGATTATACTGTTGTGCACGTAGAGGTCGGGCATTCAATTGCCAGTGGTAATACTATACACCCTGTGTACAAAAGCCATGTGATCCCCTATACATAACAACAAAATACATGCGGAAAGGACTGCACGACTCGCTATGTCTGCCATTCCAATAGGACAGAAAAGAAGCCAAGAAAACATCTGCCATATACAGAAGATATGGTTTAAAAGGGTAAGTCTGACTGCATTAAGGACAAACTGAAAAACATAAGGACAGGCAATAAAAACAATACTAAAATAACTACTAATCGTCCTTCGGAAGGGACGTAAAGAAGTTGGTCCCGTCTGATTAGCATTGAAGCAAATCGGACGTTAAAGAACTCATGGACTGAGGTTGGAATCCCTCAGGAAATGATACTTTTGATAGGCTTTCGGACACGTTTGGCACATGTAAAGGCGCAGGGGCAGGATAGAAATGGAAGTCTTTGGCCAATGGGCCAAAGCCCATTGACCCTGCCCATCATCCGTCCAAACAACTTTTGTTTGTATGTGGGTATACACACACCTACCTAAAAGGAGGCACTTTTGTATGTAGCCACATACAGACATGGGTAATATAAAAAATTAGGCAGATTTGCCAAAACTGCCCTAATGGGATGCTGTTGGTCGAGTATAGATGATGAGTGATCGGTCCGCCTGCTGATAGATATGCTGCCTGATGGTGTCTGACCTGGGGAAGACTCGGCGAACGAACTGAGATGGAGACGAGATGTGTAACCATGATGATCGGAGACTGGGGGAAAACCGCCTTCCATGCCTGATGAAAACAATGAAATCCAACAGATCTACACCTTCGTGATCGACATGGCCTTGCTTGAGTGATCACCATCCCTGTCGGTGAAAATGCTGAAGCTCTCCTTCACAGCCAATCTGCCTGAATATGAGAGAACAGCCTTCTTCGCAGCCTGCGCCTTGACTGATGACGGACAATGACTATGCCCATCAATACCTAAACAGCAACACTCAATCAATTTATCATTTCAAACGGCAACAGGTTATAATTCTATAATTTTATAATAGCTCTACAAATTAATTCTTAATTAATTCTATATCCAATTTTGATACCATTTTAGGAATACAGAGAAAAAATTTATATTTAATCAACTATAAAATTTTGTAAATTATTTCATAAAGGGAGACAACTTTTCTGACAAGGGAGGTAACGCTTTACAAATTAATACTTAATTAATTCTATATTCACTTTTGATACCATTTTAGGAATCAGTAGAAAATATTTATATTTAATCAAATATTAAATTTTGTAAATTATTTCTTAAAGGGAGACAATTCTTCCGACAAGGGTGGTAACTCTTTACAAATTAATACTTAATTGATTCTATATTCACTTTTGACACCATTTTAGGAATCAGGCAAAAATTATTATATTTAATCAAATATGAGATTTAAAAAATAATTTGTAAAGGGAGACAAATCTTCCAACAAGGGAGGTAGCTCTACAAATTAATTCTTAAAGGTCTTGTGAGGACTTATTGTCGATAACGAGTTTCAATTAATTTTATGGTCTACTACACCATATAAACACAATAGCATCACTTGGAGTGAAAAGAAATATGTTAGGCAGCCCGAATAACGAGATTAAATGACGCCTCGATCTAAATCATATCCCCCGCTCCCTGTGATGTCACACCGGGAACGGCGCTGTGAGCTGTGTCAATATTTCACTGTCTGTAGTACAAAGGTGACCTATTTTTAAAACGTTCGTTTAGCACGAGCGGCTTCACAACCATAACATAAATTATGTCAGGTTGAAGCTAAGTCTTCAAGAAATAAGAAATCATGATTTTTTAAAAATTCTATCATGATATTTACTAATTTTTAATGGTTTCATGGATAGCCATATTCGCATAATAATAGGCCTATAACAACTATAAAGCATGGCATCTAAAAAGATATATATATAAGCTCCAGAATGCAGCTACAACTTTTTCTGAAGATTACAAATGTACAATAAGTGTGTGTCTTATGTGAAATTTCTCATGATTAGAATCAATGTAATTGTTTATCTATAAGCTTTTGGCGATGTATTTGAACTGACAGAATGTTCAGAGATCGCTGGCGTATCGTCTTTACTTACAGTGCAGCTCATAAATAACTATATGTTTCCAACGCAAAAACACAAGCTTGTTAGTTAGAACCATATGAACACGATACAAGAACCTGTCTGTTGAATATTTTTTAGCATAATTTGGGTATGTGTTATTTAAGTTGTACTATATGCGTGCGGATGGCAGTGAAAGCCTCACCGGGCAACTTGATCGAGGCTAAATTGTAAATAAACTGTGTAGGCCTACTCTGGATGACGATGCGCAAATAGATTAGTTTAGATTTGATTTAGATTTTCCCAGCATTTTAGTTAATTTTAAACACATAACTATATAGTAACTGCTATTTTGCAATCATAAATTTATTCATGTCTGCACAATGGTAAATTGCGATAGTAAATGCACTGAGCTGTGTAGGCCTACTGTCATTTAAAAAGTTGTACATTTGTGTACATACATGACATGTGCCAATCATCTATAATGGAAAATCTCTGCAGTCAATCCACAGGCCTTTGAATTTTCGTCCATCCATATCACTACCACATATCCCCCTACTAGATGATGTATATATACTTACTATATATAATATACACTATATATAGTAGGTATATATACATCATGTTGTAGGGGGATATGTGGTAGTGATATGGATGGACGAAAATTCAAAGGCCTGTGGTCAATCCAGAAAGATAAGAGTAAGATATATTATATGCATTTGTAGAATTGTATTCCAAGAAGTGTGTGTGTGGGTTTGATTAAATATAGCCTCACGTACACGAAATCTGATGCTACTGTCACCTCTAACCGTGAACATGAGAACTATCCTTTAAGTTTAATCAACAAAAATATCATCATGAACATGTGCTTAGGTTCCTAATATGTGCAGCAGTAGAGCGCCTAGCTATGCTCTCTAGACTATAAGAATTGGTGTCTTCCCGGTGTGACGTTACAAGTTTAGCGCGATAGCTAAAAACGTTTGGTTGTCAAGGAGGTTGCTATGTGCTTATCTCAGCTTTGGCTGGAGCAATTACAAAAATTTAAAAAGCATTTTGTTCTTCTAGTAAAGGAGAATCTATATTATGATTATCAAGTTAATCAGAGCGATCGGGTATCTAGTCCTCACAACATCTTTAATTAATTCTATATCCAATTTTGATACCATTTTAGGAATCCAGAGAAAAGAATTTATATTTAATCAACTATAAAATTTTGTACATTATTTCATAAAGGGAGACAATTCTTCCGACAAGGGAGGTAACTCTTTACAAATTAATACTTAATTAATTCTATATTCACTTTTGATACCATTTTAGGAATCAGGAGACAATATTTATATTTAATCAAATAAAATTTTGTAAATTATTTCATAAAGGGAGACAATTCTTCCGACAAGGGAGGTAACTCTTTACAAATTAATACTTAATTAATTCTATATTCACTTTTGATACCATTTTAGGAATCAGGAGAAAATATTTTTATTTAATCAACCTATAGTACAATTGATCAATTAACAGTTTCTAGCAAGGTCACCCAGTTGGCCTGAGTGGCATAAATCTCTAAAATTATCACCCTTTAGAAGTGGAAACTGACTTCATAGAAATTACAGAACAAGACAGCAGTCTATTCAGAAATCCTGTATAAGCATCTCAGCTTTAGTTAGTCTTCAGCTAAGGATATTCCAAACACGAATTTACATGTCCGTTAGTAACTTTGTCTCACCAGAAATGGTTAAAGTAACTAGGTTTCCACCAATGAAGAATGTTGGAGAGAGTTATCAAGAACTTCTCCGACCAATCAAATGTCAAACTTGGGAAATGTTAATGACCACTGCTTCAGGATTAAGTTAATCTTGGTAACGAAAACACTATATAAGCAGGCTTGATTCAGAGACCAGTATCAATAGTCATCTGGTGAATCAAGAAGAGAAAATTAAAACTTGTATTGAAATAGTCACCAAGATTGATTCTTCTACTTCATGTAGGGACCCAGCCAGGGAACCCAAAATCCCCCGTCTCAACTCTTTACAAATTAATTCCATATCCAATTTTGATGCCATTTTAGGAATAAAGAGAAAATTCCATATCACATTTTGATACCATTTTAGGAATCAGAGTTTGTAAAGGGAGACAACACTTCCAACAGGGGAGGTAACTTTTAAAAATAATTAAATACAATTTAGAAACAATTTGATCTTTTCACCCATGATTTACCTATTTCTTATTTTCAACTCTACCATTCAGGAAAACCGTTGAATATTTAGAAATTAATTTGATTGGAAGCCATTTCTGCCTTTCAAAATATTCAACAGAATAAGTTTTATATCATAAGGAATATACTTTTTCCATGATTTGTTGGTGAAATGGTTAATAACGATGATTGGTCAAGAGAATCGAGATGTTTCTAGGTCTTTCTAGCGCTTGGTAAATTTTCAAAAACAGTGTGCAAATTTTATAGAATAAATCTGTGAAAGGGTTAAATATCCTGACACTGGCTAGACAGTCAGTTCAGCGCCCTAGTGAGCACTGGTCTGCAAGAAAACATACATTTTAATTGTGCATCCAGTCAGACGTTCAACCCCACTGATACGCCATTAACATTGTATATTATAGCCTGTTTTAGTACTAGTCATAAATATTTGATTTCATATTTATACTCCACGACCTTGTCACAATAGTAGTGTCTACAGATATAGTGAATATTCCAGGGGTTGTAAGCATTTCACGTTGTAATGGACCTTTCCAGTTTTATCTATGCACCGCCCATCACTAGCTAAACTCCACCCACACCTCGCTGTGTTGATATTGATCGATACCCGAATGCCCTATCAATTTCCTGAAAACTATACAGGTAAGCTGTTGAATATTTTGTAAGCAATTTGACTGGGAGCTGTTGCTGCCTATGGCAGCAACAGCTCCCAGTCAAATTAGTTTCAAAATATTCAAAAGAATATTGATTAAATAGTAGATACAATTCGTACAACGCATAGTCCGTCTTCAAATATGCATTCGTGACGTACTTACCTACGTCATTCATTATGATGTTATTCTACATGTCACATAGTTGATTATGACGTCATAGGATGGATGGATAAAGTGGAAGGGTCCATTATGGTCATGAAAACGTGACCTTAAAATTTGTCTAAATGTTTTTTATCTTGTCTTTTTGTCAAGGTAACATTTTGGACAAAAGGACAAAAATATGTTAATTTTAATCCTGAATGAGCAAGTACAAAAAAATCAATTCCAATTTAATATTGTTGAAAATTTGAAACTAATTTGACTGGGAGCTGTTGCTTCCTGTCAAATTAGTTTCAAAATTTTCAACAGCTTATCGGTGAAATAGATATCATGGATAACTTTCTATGACTTAATTACACTTTTCAGCCGAGCATCCATTGCACATGACCTCCTTATGATGTAATGACCTATGGCATAATCCTTATAATGTAATAGGCTTATGATGATTCACCTCGTAGCATGTTTCGTGAAACTGAAGTGCCACAACAAAACATACTGTCTGAAATGTGACGCTGTTCGGCTCTGTGAACATCACCTCTTTCTGAACAGGCTGCTCATTTTTCAGGCCTTGATTCGATATGGAGGATCTCAACCAGGTACCATTTAATATCACTAACAGTTGAAAATTCTAATATTAAAGGGATGCAAATTTCATCTCAGATGTTGCATTGCACCGATAGATTATTGTTTATAGCTTCCATATCATGTCACATTCCCTTATCTATATTACAATTATCTGCTTTGTAATATCGTGTAAATGTTGATCAGTGAGCGCCAGCATTTTTTCTCCTCTAGCGATAGTGTGTGATGTCATATAAGTGCCAATGCATTACATGTTTATGTAATAGTCATCTTGCTGAAAATTTTGAAACTAATTGGACTGAAGTTGTTGCTGCCTAAGGCAGAAACGTGCAGTAAAATTTGTTTCAAAATATTTAACAGCTTACTTGTATGGTTGCTTTTATACCACGTTGTCAAGCTATAGATGGCACCTCTATGACTGAGCGTGTATACTGAGGCAGACACTAGGGTTTTACTGATTGGTTGAAAAGTAAATCATGCCAGCCATCATAGGCCGTAGACTAAAGCCTGGATATCTTTCTTTGACGGGATGATAAAAAGCTTAAAATTCCATGCAGTTTTTGAGTGGTCTATTAGAGTATCTGTATAGATATCACTATCCTTTAACCCTTTAACACTCATATAAACTTCTGAAGTGGTTTTGAGAAATGTCCATTTGCAAACCAAGACTATTTTTGAAAATTTACCACTGGTTTGACTGGCTCGACAACCGAGCCAGTCATTCCAGTGGTAAATTTTCAACAAATGTGTTCTATGAGAAAATCTAATTTTCTTGTACAAATTCAAGGGTTAAATGGGACGTTTGAGACTATGTTTATCATATAAACTGAAACGTTGACATATTTTTCAAACGTCGACCCGTGAAACCCAAACTTGAATCTTAGGTGCAGTGATATCCAATGCCATGAGGACACCCGTATTATGATTGGTCAATATAAAATTACTCTACCATACTAACAACCAATGAAAATAGTTTGTTTGATGCATTATTATTAACCAAGTTAATATAGAATGGCCTAAAAGCCTTTGTTTATATAAAATAAATTCTAATTTCATGGTATATTGAGCGGATTTGGCTGCAGTATACTCATTCATGACTGGAGTTTTACCTATGGTCACGACCTGATATATACCGGTCATTGTTCAGTGAACACAAATAAATTCTTTTTGTCAAACTTTAGTATTTTTGACATCCACATCACTGCTTACAGATTTAATCCTGTACTGCTCCACAATGGCCCTAAGGAATGCTGGTCCATTTGCAGGACTATTTTTGAAAATTTGCCATTGGAATGCCTGGCTCGATAATCGAGCCAGCCATTCCAGTGGTAATGCTTCTCTTCGACTCCAAGTGGCCGGGACTTAGATCACAAACACTGAAACAGTCCTAATCCTTTATCAGAAATTTTCTTTTAAGTTTTTCTCAAGAAGCAACGGAGGAATTCATTAGATCTGTCACTAGTGATGTAATAATCAAAATACTTTGTTCACTATCTTACACCTGGCGCTGGTTTCACAAAGGGTACTGCAGCATTCTGATTGGTCAATTTTCTACTTTACGACAGGGCGTAACTTACGCACCTTTGTGAAACTGGCCCCTGCAGACAAACAGCTGTTTTCTGCAGGTCTCTCGTACAACTTTTCTTCTAGTGCTGTTGGTTCTTCATTAATTCAGCAAAGGTCAGCCACGACAGTGCCTGGATTGTATGTAGGATGAAGCTAATTTGACCGAGAGCTTACTTGAATAGTTACCTGTTTCACTGACAATGAAGGTGATTGACATTATTGCTTGACAGTAATCTCTGAATTTGTTATTTGCAGAAAGTTTGTTCAAGAGAACCTTATTGCTTGAATTGTTCTGGCAATCAGTTTGTATGTTTTGTACACAAATGTTCACATTTGTCATCAAATTTTATGTACATTTCAAAGACAAATTATTAACCCTTTACTCTTAACGCTCTAAAATTTTCAAACTAAATCAAAAGATGAGCTGGTGTAGGTTTTTCAATAAATTTGGTGAAATATTTTGCACATAAATAGGCAGATGGGGAGACACGTATATGCCGAAAGATCAAACAAAACTCAAATCCGGAGCTTCGGTGTCAAATTTGAAAAAGGTAAATTAGGTTTTCTGGATAAATCTAAACAGCTTGGCCATATATCTGGTTTATGTTAGATAAATTTAAAATGTAAGTGTGAATGTTGGTGCACGTTAGCGTCGAGTACTAATCTTTTATCACATCTTTAATTCACCTTTCTAGAGTACCCACCCATCATATGACATCATAATCAACTACGTGATGTGTAAAATGACATCATGAATGACGCTGATAAGGATGTCACGAACATGTTTTGAGACAGGCTATGCGTTGTTCTACAAATTGTATGTCTTTACTATTTAATAAATATTCTGTTGAGTATTTTGAAACTAATTTGACTGGGCGCTGTTACTGCCATAGGTAGCAACAGCACCCAGTCAATTTAGTTCCAGAATATTCAACAGCTTCCCTGTAAAATTTTCAGGAAATTGATAGCTAGGGCATTCGGGGATCGATCAATCCCAACACGAGGTGTGGGTGGAGCTTAGCTAGTGATGGGCGGGGCATGGCTAAAAATGGAAAGGTCCATTGTCGTCTTCCAAGAAAAAATTCTTCATTTTTCCCATTGACAGTGTTTCTCATGGAATTTAAATTTGTCTCAGGGACTGAAATCTGGGGTCCTAAACTGAAATCTGTTGTTCGCTAGGTAGTATTTCTCATCCATGCTAACATTAGATAGTGCCTTGGACTCACAACTGTGAACTATAGTGGACCAATGCTAGGTTTTGAGCAACAACCTATAAAAATACTTACAGATATTTCCGAAAAAGTTGGTCCCGATCCCAGGATGATTCATAATACGGAAAAATTAGTTATCACTCCGGGATGTAGAAATCAGCTGTGGCAGAACATACAGAATCCACTGGCCACATAATCCCCGCCAGCAGTGCCTCGGTCATCAACATTGAGACCAACTTATTCAAACGGAAGGTTAGAGGCCATAGAAATCTACAAGCATCAACCAACCATGAACAGAGACGAGGGCTACCGTATACCAGCAGTCTACCAGTCCATGCTGTCACGTGACTCCACAAGATCTGACCAGTGACGTTGCCAGCGACCATCAGTTAGTGCTGAAGAAGTGACCGAGATGGTCATGAAAGCTACACTCAAACAATTTCTACATCCCAGAGGTAACTAATTTTTCCTTATTATACTTACAGATAGTATTACACAATCATGCAAGATTTTTAGGCGTACCCAGTGATACTACTTTTGTGAGTCCAAGCTGCATTTTTGGCAAATGGACCATATAAAAATCCCTACCAAGACATTACCTTTGAAAATTTCACTGGAATGACTGGCTCAGTTATCGAGCCAGATGCTCTAGTGGTTAATTTGCCAAAAATAGTCTACGTTTGCTCTGCAAATAAACATTTCTCAAGACCACCACAGATGGCAGTTTTACAATAACACTAACTCTCATATCAGCCAAAAACGGCTTGTGCAGTGGTCTTGAGAAATGTCAATTTGCAGATCAAAAATATTTTTCAAAATTTACCACTGGAATAACTGGCTCGATAACCGAGCCAGTCATTCCAGTGGTAAATTTTCAAAAATATTCTCTTAGTCTGCAAATGGATATTCTCTGAGAAAATTTAAATTTTCTTGAATAAATTCGAGGGATAAAGAAGTAAAAAAGGTTATTACTGGTAACACACACCCAATGCTAGTGTTCACCAAAATCCACACTGGAATTTTAAACTTATCTAGCACAAACCAAATATATGACGAAATTGATTAAAACCTTTTAAGGGAGATAACTCAGCAAATGTGTAGATTTCACTGAAACATGCGAGCTCTTCATACAGTGTATCGAGCAGGGGTTGTAATGAAGGAATCCAGTTTATCCATCAATCATGACATTATAACCTGCTATGTGACGTGTAGGATGAAGCCATAATCAATTATGTCATGAATGACTCGATTTAGTCCGCCTTAAGCACATAAGAGTCTGTCAGGTTGCACGAATTGTATGTCTTTAATATTTAATAAGCATGCTATTGAATATTTTGAAACTAATTTGACTGGGTGATGTCGCTGCCAGCACCCAGTCAAATTAGTTTCAAAATATTTAACAGCTTACATGTAGTTTCATGGAAATTGAGATTCAGAGTGTAGGGATCAAATGATCTTAACACAGGCAAGGCTTGGGTGGCAATTAGCTAGAGATGGGCGGGGAATAGCTAAAACTGGAGCCCTCTCTTAGTTCACTTTGCAAAAATCAATGCTTTTTCCAGGACCAGAATAGTCAGATGCATTTCGAGCTTTGACATGCCCAATTCTAGGTACCAAGGTCTGCCAATGTTTTGAGCACATTGGGATCAATTTATATACCGTGATCTCTGATAATTTCCCAGAATCCAAACATCAAGGTTTTCACAATATTCAACAGAATGTAACCCTTACCACTCTGGGGTGTCAATATTCTATCTTTTACTGCGTCAATATCAAAGAAACTGGTGTACATTTTCCAACAATTTAGGTGGAAGATGTTGCTGTCTACGACACTTGACAGACTTTATAAGTTTCATGACGGAGCTAGATATGTCTGTCACAGCAACAAACTCCCCGTCAAATTAGTTTCAAAATAATTCAACAGAATGTTTATTAAATTGTATGTTCATTGTAAGTCATACAATTATGACTTTTTGAGCTTGAAATAACGGAGCTAGATACGTCATTTTGATTGTGACATCAGCTAACTGGTGATATAATTGATTATGATGTCAGATACTTGAGTGACAGATCAGATCCCTCCAGTACACAACATCGAGAACAAAATAATGGCGTCGTTCACAGCTGAGAAATAAGTTAACATGTTTCCAAAACATAAACATGTTAGTTAGTAAGAAATATTGTTGAATATTTTGGACATAATTGGATTGGATCACATTAGGCAGCAATGTCCTTACCTTTCCAATTATGTTCAAAATATTCAACAGTACCGTGAGTATGTTTTATTTTATTGTGGAAACCGGTGGCCATATTGGAGTTTGGATCATCATCAATTTCAAAAGCTTTCTTTCTCAGACCTAGTCCAATCATCCTATGAAGTTTCAGTGATCCGATAAATAGTAGTGGAGTTATAGCGCGAAACGGCTGCGCCGCCTGACTGGACGTAAACGCCATCACATCTTCTCTTGCCTTGCAAATAATGGACATTGAATCAGCAAATATTTTTGACTTTCTTGACCAAATTTAGCCATTAAACACTTAATGGTTGATATTGGTAACCGAGCCAGTCATTTCAGTGGTAAATTTTCAAAAATAGTCTTCTCTTGACCTGCAAATGGACATTTAATAAGGAAATATGTTGATATTTTTGATCAAATTTAGTCACAAAAGGGTCAATGGGTGTTGTTGAGGTAATAAGTATAAATGGCATGAATGACAAAAACAATGAAATTAAATAACATAAAGCCACTTTTATTTTATCAATTACAGTTTTTCCATAAATTAAATGATACATAATGAATTACATTTTTTTTGGCAATTGAAATTTAATTAAAATTCTTAAAGAACAAAATACATTAACAGTGATCATACTGAATTCTGACAAGATTTGGTCACTAAACAAATTGATTGGTCAAGAAAATTACTGAATATCAATTAGCAGGGCAAGAAAATCAAATTTAAAAAAATTTATTGGAAAGACTGGTTAAAGAATAGTGTCAGAAAAGAGAGAGAGAGAGAGAGAGAGAGAGAGAGAGAGAGAGAGAGAGAGAGAGGAGTGGGGGGAGAGAGGAGGCAGCATGGAGGGGAGATTGATTGAAAGGAGTCAGAAGGGCGGAGAGAGAGAGTTGGGAGGGAGAGAGCGAGAAGTCAGCAGGTAGGGGAGATTGATTGAGTCAGGAGGGCAGAGAGAGAGAGAGAGAGCGCGAGAGTGAGTCAGAGGGAGGGGTGAGAGTCGGGAGGGGAGAGAAGAGCAATGAGTGAATGACTGAAGTGCTAAATCTTTCATAATAATAATTTTCTTGAAAAAGAAGAATAAGTGGGTCTTGGAATAAGTGCCTGTGTCGCTCACCTGGAATTATTGACGACTGCCACAAACGAACAAAATGAGATGACCACTGTAAAAAATTACCAATAAAATTTCTGTGAAGAAAGTTTAGTCAAGTTTTATTAAAATTGGCCCAGTGGTTAATAATTAAGTCTTTTTATGTTTTTCTCAGAAATTTCTGCCAAAAAGGTTGTATTTTGATTGATTCATGGCGGACATGTTTTTTTGACATATCAACTTTCCATGGACACATTTTAATGGCGTTTCGGCCCTCATCTGCCAAATTTCGTCCTGATCCATTCAGCTGGCCTGGAGAAGTTGTTTTCGCGAAAACTAGGTCATCCAAGATGGTCACCGAACCATTTGGCAAATTAAGTTCCCTCGAACAAACTTGGTTCAGCTATTTCCCTAGATTATATTTCATGAAGTCTGCATCGATCCCCCAAGCAGTTTCAGAAGATTTTTAAAGACATTTCTAAAAGTCAGCCAAAATCCAAGATGGCCATGGGCCAATCATCTTCCTTTGTATCCCTATTCCCTAAGGATGCCTCCTGTCAAATATGCTTGAAATCGGTCCAGTGGTTCTCAAGACATTTTAAATTTCCCATTGCTTTAGTATGGGAGTTTTTGGTAGGAAAATGATCCAAGATGGCCGACAAACCGCTTATCCGACAGTGTCGAAAATTTCAAATTTGAAATCAGAATACCTAAAAGACTATATAAAACTAATTTGGGCTTCAAAAACCACCCCCCAAAAATATGCCCGCCAAAACACACTACATTTTGATTGGTTGATGACGGCCATGTTTTTTATGTATCAACTTCTCTTGAACAAACTTTAATGGCCCTTAGTCCCTAATCATATTGCCAAATTTTGGCTCGATCTGGTCAGCTGTTCTGGACAAGTCATTTTCGGGAACACTAGGTCATCCAAGATGGCCGCTAAGCTATTTGGCCCATCAAATTCCATTGAACAAACTTGGTTGTTATTCGCTTAGATATTTCATGAGTTTTGAATCGATGCCCCAATTGGTTTCGGAGATTTTTAGACATTTCTCAAAGTAGGCCAAAATCCAAGATGGCTGCCTCCATATCTGCCGATCAGCTCCGTCTGAACAAACTGGGATCCCTATGCTCTACAGGTGATTCCTGCCAAATATACTTGAAATCAGCCCATTGATTCTCGAGAAAACATTAAAATTTTTCAATTGCTTTAGTATGGGAGTTTCGGCGGGGAAAATGATTCAAGATGGCCACCAAACCGTTTATTCAACAGTTTCGAAAGTGGCAAATTTGAAATCAGCATATTCAACAACATATATAAAACCAATTTCGGCTTCAAAATCCGTCAACTAAAAAAATTCAAAATAGCTGCTAAATGTGCTTTTTTGATGCATCAACTTCTCTTGAACAAACTTCATGACCCTTAGTCCCTAATTATATCTCCCAAATTTAGGTCCGATCCCTTCAGCAGTTCTGGAGAAGTCATTTTTGGGAAAACCATACCATCCAAGATGGTCGCCGAACTATTTGGTCAATCAAGTTCCCTTGAATAAACTTGGTTCAGCTCTTACCTTAGATGACATTTCATGAGTTTTGAATCGATTCCTCAAGCAGTTTCGGAGATTCTTAAAGACGTTTCCTAAAATCGGCCAAAGTCCAAGATGACCGACAGCCAAATTTGCCGATCGGCTTCGTTTGAACAAACCTGGATCCTATGCCTAAGGAGGGTTCCTGCCAAATATAATTGAAATCGGCCCAGTGGTTCTTGAGAAGTCGTTTAAAGGAAAAGTTGACGGACGATGGATGGTCACCATGGCATAAGCTCACTTAGCCAGGACCTCAGACCAGGTGAGCTAATTATTAAAATGTACATGTACATCGCTATCATTATATTACATGTACAGATTAGTTAAACACGTCAAATTTAATTCAACTCCACCCCGTCCCCATTTTTTAATGTCATCCTGTCAGTGATGATCTTTTAATATTGGCAAGTATCCTCCAAGTTTTTTACGTGTGCAACAAAACATAATCCAGATCTTTTACTGTTGTCAAGATTTTTGACATCCAGTTATTCTAGATAGATGGTGTTTACCTCCTTCACAGACAAATGCCTGAAAAAGCAACTTTCCTACGATATAAAACTTATTCTATTGAATATTGTGAAATTAATATGACTGGATGTCATACTGCCGTAGGCAGTAATGGCTTCCAGTCAAATTAATTTAAAAAAATTCAAGTTTTCCTGCATGACTGGCTTGAAAATGAGATACAGGGAAGTTGTCCCCTTATGTGCCGCAAGCTATGTTCCACATCGTGTAGTCACAAAAAAATGGATCTTCTTACCTATGTCATAAGATCCTTTAAACTTGTCAAAGCTGTCCTCCACTTAAAGGCAAGCCACAAGCTGCTGTCAAATTCAGGGCTACTAAAGTTGTTAAGACGCCCCACCCTATTCCTAAGCCCACAGCCTGGGAACTGTTTCGCCACAAGTTATGGTCTCAGGGAAAGGGAAGAGGCCATGAGTTATCTCCTTTTATTCCAGTACGCTTGGTCGGCTATCGCTGCTTTCGTCGAACGAAGCTAAAAAATAAATATATGCAATGTTAGCGCTCATCCTATGATTAACCTTGCAATACTAGATATATGATAAATTGTTTAAAATTCACGATATATGCTGGTGAATATTTTGCAACTAATTTTGCTGGAAACTGTTGCCATGTAAGGCAGGAATAGTTTCCAGTGAAATTACTTGCAAAATATTCAACAGTTTATCTGTGTTTGTTTTGAAATTGAGGTGCTGCGAGCAGCATTTTGTCGTAACGCATTAATGTCCAGGATTCAACAAAATTGAAATTTGTGATCCCTAAACGACGATTTGAAAGCAAAGATAAGACCTCCAATTGTCTTTAATTTACCACTGAAATCATTGACTTGATCACTGGCGTCATTAGCGTGAACATCTAAAATAGTCTTCTCTCAGCCTGCAAATGGACATTCCTCTAGACCATTGCAGAGGCCGGTTGTGGCCAGTTTGACCATTAAAGAGGTAAAATACAAGCATGGTTTCAATAAAATATATCAATAAACACAAAATAGTTAACTAATATTTTGACACAAAATACTGTTTAATACAAATAACACAAATATTTAACAATTTAACAAAAATTTAATAAATATTCCTAGTAATTTAACTCTCTGGCTGTTGATGCATGTCACCAGACAATAATTTCAATCAGCAATTAATGCTGGACCTTTTGAATATTTTGAAAACAATTTGACTGAAAGTTGTTGGTAGCTTATCCAGCAACAACTTTCAGTCAAATTGTTTTCAAAGTATACAACAAGTTCAGAGTAAAAACCTGTCGAAAATTTAGTCTATAAATTGAACAGGCAGACAGTTACATAGTACGAGTCTAACTATTTGCTGGTTCAGTTGGCCAAGTTCTGCCTCTGTAGTGGTATTGAGGAATGCATATTGATATATTTTAAATTTCTAACTCTCAAATTTGTTCAAGAAAACTAACATTTCCTCATAGAAAATCAGGGTTCCCAGCATCTTATTAAAACAAAATTCGCTGATATTTCTCTGAGAAATTTCCAATATTTCATGAGAAATATTTTCACTTTAACGAGGTTGCTTGAAAGTAAAGAGGTGGTTGTAGCAATGCAACTAAGATGCTGATAATATATTCAACAGACTTAGCCTATAATCCAATAATTTTAATTTATTTCCATTTTTAGTCAATGGACACAGCTCAGACATATGGCACAAGACGCATACGGCAAACTCGACCCTTCTGGGCCAGTCAAATTCCTTGAGGATTTCTCCGATTTCTGGTGTTTTCCCCCAAATTCCCTGACCGGAAAATTGGACTCATTTTCAAGGGTTTCCCTGATTTCCAGAGTGGCTGGGAATCCTGAAAAGGAATATTTGCAGACCAAGAGCATACTTTTTGAAAATTTCCAACCGAAATGACTAGTGCGGTTATCCAGCCAGTTATTTCAGGGGTAAATTTTAAAGTATAATCTTCTCTTGGTCTGTGAATGAAGATTTCTCAAGACCACTGCAGAATTGTTTGGCGTTAATAGGACACACACACACACACACACAATAAACAACATATATGGGGGGGGGGTGGATGGGAGGTAGAAGCCTAGAAGGCACGTAGACCTAAAAATAAATTAACACAAAGAAGGCAGACATAATTAAAATAGAAGTTTATAAATTAGTTTAATTAATTATATTAATCCATTGTATTCTAAATTTAATGCATGAAATTAATGTAGTCAAAATATTAAACAGCAGATTACATATTCAGCACGTTTTAGACCCAAATGTCTGGCAGAGTGGAGGGGTGGGGGAACTGAATATAAATGTCTGGCAGAGTGGAGGGGTGGGGGAACTGAATATAAATGTCTGGCAGAGTGGAGGGGTGGGGGAACTGAATATAAATGTCTGGCAGAGTGGAGGGGTGGGGGAATTGAATATAAATGTCTGACAAAATGTAAATCATTTTAACCCTTTAATGGTAATGCTGGCCAAAACTGGCCTCTGTTATGGTCTTGTGGAATGTCCATTTACATGCCAAAAGAATAGAATTTGTCAAAATTTACGACTGGAATGATTGGCTTGATAACTCAGCCAGTCATTCCAGTGGTAAATTTTCAAAAATTCTATTCTCTTGGCCTGTAAATGAACATTTAATAGGCAAATATTAAAATTTTCTTCACCAAATTTGACCATTAAAAGGTTAAAAATACATTATTAAATTTATTAATTAATGCCCTCATTATAATTCTAGACTACAACCAACCACCCCGCCACCAAATCTACCCACAATCCATACGGGACCACCCACATACTCACACTTTAACGCGTAGAGGCTCAGGGGTGACTCCTTAGACATTTTGTTTTGTCTGTAGTAGTAGTTTCTTAAAAATTCACAAACCATTGAGAATTATAATTCCTATGACGAAAACTACTGGAAATTTACAGTACATCTAAGAAATAACTTATTTTGAACATAATTCATCTTTCCAGCGTATCCATCTATCAATCTGACATCATAATCAGCTAAGCCGCTTGCAGGATGACATCATAATCATTACGTCATAAATGATTCTATATGGCCCGACTTTAACTCTTAATAGTCAGACACGTTGTGCGAATTGTCTCCACTATTTAATAAACATGCTGTTGAATATTTTGAAACTAATTTGACTGGATGCAGTCAAATTAGTTCCAAAATATTCAATAGCTTACCTGTATAGTTTTCAGGAAATTGAGTCAGGGAGTTCAGAGATAGATTGATCACAAAACGAGTGAGGTGTGGGGTGGAGCTTAGCTAGAGGTGAGCGGGGCTTAGCAAAAACTGGAAAGGTCCATTGGATTGGAAGGCCTATGCTCTCCCATCTTTAGCTAAGCTCCACCCACACCTCGCTCCTGTTGGGATTGACTGATCCCCGACTATCAATTTCCAGAAATCTATACAGGTAAGCTGTTGAATAGTTTGAAACTAATTTGACTGGGCGCTGTTGCTGCCTATCAGCATGTTTATTAAATAGTAGAGACATACAATTCGTACAGCGCATAGTCCGTCACCAATTATGCGTTCGTGACATACTTATCTACGTCATTGATGATGTCATTGATTATAACCTCATCCTAAATGTCACATACTTGATTATGATGGATGGATAAACTGGATCTCTGCAACAGGGAAAACGCACAAATCGGTGCATCTCCCCTCCAAACCCCAAAACCGCTGGACCCCCCCCCCCCCAACTCGCACATGCGACATCCATTACGTTCAGTATAGTAAACAGAACATTTCTTACTAGCTAACATGATTCTGTTTTTGTTTTGGAAACATTTCACACTATGATGTGTCCAGAAAATCCTAATTTTTCCAAAGTAACTATCTATTTGCAGGCTAAGAGACTAAGGTGATTTAAAATTTACCTCCGGAATAACTGGTTCGCTAAGCTCCTATATGCTAATTATTCAATTTCATGGAAACATTACTATATAGTTAGTTGCTAAAATATATTGAAAATACTCTGATCAAATGCTGCCCCTGTCAACCTTAATTAAATACTAAATTAATCAATTGATCTGTGAGGGAAGTACAGGGAAAGACCAGTTTACCCATTTAATGGTCAAACCGGCCTCTCCAGTGGCCTTTAGGAATGTCCATTTACAGGTCAAGACAATTTTTGATAATTTACCACCGAATGACTGGCTCGATAATCTTATTGTGGCCTGTAAATGGACCTTTCTCGAGACCACTGTAGAATCTGATTTTGGCCGATATGAGCGTTAAAGGGTTAAGGGGACTATGTAACATTAAGTATGAGCACTTTTCGCACTAAAGCAATGTTATTGATTTGATTGGCTTATACCGTGTCCCTAATTTTTTAGTTCCCATTCAGGACATATCTAGGCTAGTTTCATGTTCAGTCTATTACACCATTACGGCTAACTTCACCAGTTTTAACACCAGTACACATTCTTACTTATGGGTGGAGAGGCAAGGAGTGAAGATTTCCCTTGTTTCCAACGATAGCGCACAATTCAGGTGAGGACCCGGATCTCCGGGTAAGTTGTCTTGTGAGTGATAGCCACACCTTGCCAACTCCTTTCACATTAAAGCTAGACAGACATGTTAAAATATTCAGCTCTACGCATTAGCGGGTAATATAGACAATACACAGACAATAGGGAGACGTTACTGTATATTATTTACATAACTAACTCAAAATAGTGATGTAACCTAACTGTTGTCCTATTGCCAGGGCCAGATATGGCGTTTGCAATGCTCTAGCCAACAGATTAGCCCAATTTCATTTTTGTTAGCCAAATATTAAATATTTTAGCCACATCTGTATTTGACTGTCACAAGGCTCTTAGGCAGGAATTGAAAATAGGGTGTCCACAGACAATAAATATAGGTTTTATAATCCTCCAGGTTAGAACATTTTTCAAATTTCCTGGTTAAATTGTTAAAATTCTTGTAAATTTCAACCTGTCCTTATTAATTACTAACTTTTTCTGCCTGTCCAAAATGGAATTTACTCGTCCAAAATACGGGTGGACAGGTCTCTGGCTAACAGCCTGAATGTCATTTATAAACACGTTTGCAGTCAGTCATCATCCGTTAAGACTATCAATTCTACAGTCCAGAGACAATAGGGTCTTACTATACAAGGGGTTGAATATTTTGAAACTAATTTGACTGGAAGCTGTCGCTGCTTTATAAGGCAGCAACAGCTTTCATATCATATTAGTCTCAAAATATTCAACAACTTAAAAAGGAATGTTTGCTTTGCATTTGAAATGCTGGACTAAGTCAGGAAGTCTGCCAATCAAGAAAATTAAATTCATTTTAATTATTAGGCCATAATTGAGCAAATTCTGCTTTCCATTATCAAGATTTCAGTTTTACTAGCATTAGGCTAATTGGCTAATGGGTAGATTGGTCCCTGTATTGCCATAGGAAAGTGAAGTACGGGATGGGGGTGGGGAGGGGAATGTAATCCTGTAATTCGGTTGCCCTATCGGACAAATGGATTCTCAGAGAAATCAATCACGCAATGTTTCAGCTACTTAACCCTCTTGAGTCAACAGCGCCTCGAGGCGCTCAAAATATTAGCTCAGTGAATGTCTAGGCATAGCACCATATCTACCTGCTGATATACTCATAACAAAACACGCTTAATGGATGGATCAATTTCTAGCTATGCCCCACCCCAGTTCTAGCTAAGCCCTGCCCATTTCTAGCTAAGTCCTGCCCATTTCTAGCTAAGCTCTGCCCATTTCTAGCTAAGCTCTGCCAAGTTCTACCCAGTTCTAGCTAAGCTCTACCCATTTCTAGCTAAGCTCTGCCAATTTCTAGCTAAACTGTCCACGTTATACGAATGTTGGAATTCATTTAAAACATGGAAACCTGAATTCCCTAAATACAAATTTCAAGGTAACTACACAGGTAAGGCGTGGAATATTCTGAAACTAATTTGACTGGGGGCGGGGGGCTGTTGCTATGGCAGCAACAGCTCCCAGTCAATTTAGTTTCAAAATATTAACATAATGTTTATTAGACACAATTTGTAGACGTGAGACGTTTCAATTTTCATGATAGAGCTACAGTATGATTGCGATGTCAGTTAACATGTGATGAATTTGATTATGATGTCATAAACTTGAGTGAGAGATAATATCCCTCCTGTGCAGGCAGAAATTCTTCTTGTTGGAACGTAAAGGTTCCATTAACTTGTCGGTATCCTGTGAGCAAAATCACGGAAACCAACATTTGTTACACATTGTTGTAACTTATAATTACGATTTAGTCACTGAACTGAAATTAAGTGTCTGGTAGATTCCCATTAACTCTTTAACACTCATAATCAGCAGTAAAATTTTCAAAAATAGTCTTCTCTTGGTCTGCAAATGGACATTTACTATTGTGAAAATTTAAATTTTCTAGAACAAATTTGAGGGTTTAAAGGGTTAACACAGATAATGGAACCAGAAAGCAGTTTCCGATAAAATTTTGAAATATTGAGGGCTGTAGTCTTTGTTCATGACATTCATGCTTCTGAGATTGTTGTTGCTAAACGTGGTCCGATGGTTGTTGTTGTTGTTGACAGATGCTCCCGATGTTGTTGTTGTTGTTGTTGAAAAACGTGCTCCCGAGGAAAGCTAGAAGGATGTACAGTTCTCCGGTATTCGATGTAATGCATAACTATACAACCTACTACCTCAGTTCGGGACACGTGCGTTCTCTCGATGATCATTAGTTGTCATGGTGATCTCTTCACTACATAGATACTGGAGATAAGCAAATGATGTTACTAACACTGAACTGGTCAAGAAGATCATAATTATTGTTGAGTTAATGTCCATTTTTAGGTCAAGAGAAGGCTATTTTTGAGAGTTTATCATTGGAATAATGGGCGAGAGGCATTCCAGTGATAAATTTTCAGATTATTTTTGAAAATTTGTCACTGGAATGAGTGGCATGGTTATCAAAGCAAAGAAAGTAAGCTACTGGTGGCCATAATGATGATGATACTGGTGATGAAGCCAATGATGGTGGTGATGATGATAATACTGGATGAAAATAGGGGTGATGGTAATGATGATGATGATGATGATGATGATGATGATGATGATAACAATCTCATGATGATACTGGTGATAATGATGATGACGACGCTAATGATCTCAATAATGAGGATGGAGATACTGGTGATGAAAACAATGACAACGCTAATGATGATGATGATATCAATGATGATGCTAATACAGCCTATGATGATTATGATGCTGATGCTAATGATGATGGTGGTGATGATGATGATGGATGAATGATGATGATGCCGCCAATTATGATGGTTATAATGATGATGACGATGATAATGATGATCTGTATAATGGATGATGATGATGATGATCTGTATGATGGATGATGATGGAAATTACTACGCTTAAAATATTACTGATACCCACTCACAAAGCAAACTCTTAACCACTTGATAATAGCATTACACACAATAACAATACAGCAAATATTTACATCACAATAACACACTTCTACATGCTATGTGAGCCAGCAAATCATGACAAACATAAAATATATGTATATGTATTATAACCACAAGCTCCATACACAATATGCAGACATATTTATTGAATAACGTAGATCAATAGCCAGGTCATTTCCCACTTTAAAGCCAGACATGATAAATGCTGGTGCTGCTCTATTCAAACACAAAAATGTGAATGCACTTAAATAATAATTGTCTGACTGACGCCATCCACCAGACAATAATTTCAAAGGGCAATAACTCGGGACCTGCTGAATATTTTAGAAACAATTTGACTGAAAGTTGTTGGTGGCTTAGACACCAACAACTTTCAGTCAAATTGTTTTCAAAATATTCAGCATATCCGGTTAAACCACACAGAGAATAGTCTAGAAATACAGCAAGCAGACGGTTAAAGCCAGAAGTGATACATGCTGGCATGGCTGTTATATTCAAATATACAAAATGTTAATGAACTTAAAAGCAGACATCACATGAATAATTTAAATAACATTGTTTTAGACAATGAAGCATATTAATAATTGTGTTATTGCATCAATTTGTTTATCTACTAATTAACTAATTTATCTATTTTACTAATGAATTCCATTTCATTCTAAATATGTTATAACTAATGATTATTTGGAAAAGAATTTGACTGACGGTTGCTGCTGCTCTACGATAAGACAGCAAAAACTCAGTCAAATTGCTTTCAAAATAACCTGTAGCTATTGATTTATTCCATTATAACACTGTGTCTAGGAATTCAGAATGAAAACCTTTTGCATTTGTTTAAAAAAATAATTTTCTCATTGAAAATGTCCATTTGCAGACTAAGAGAACGCTATTTTTTTGAAGATTTACCAATGGAATGACTGGCTCGATAACCGAGTCAGTCATTCCATTGGTAAATCTTCAAAAAATACCCTTTTCTTAGTCTGCAAATGGACATTTCTCAAGACCACTGCAGGAGCCGTTTTTGGCTGATATGAGTGTCAAAGGGTTAATGAATGGACAAAGAAATCATACTCTGTGTGTCATAGTCAATATCCATTTGCAGGCCAAGAGAAACTATTTTCAAAGCTTATCACTGCAGACATTCCAGTGGTGTAATTTCTAATATAGTTTTCTCTTACCACGCAAACTGACACTTCTCAGGACAACAGCTGAATGTCATTTTCACCTGCTTGACCATTATTAAGTCTTTAATGGTCAAGCCGGCCATAACCGCCCTCTGTTATTGTCGTGTGAAAAGTCCATTTACAGGTCAAGAGAATAGTTTTTGAAAATTTACCAATGGAATGACTGGCTTGATAACCGAGCCAGTCACTGCAGTGATAAATTACATTTTTTTTTATTCCTTGACCTGCTGTATCAATGAATTTCGAAATTAAATTCAATATTTTTGCTGCAATTTAATGACGGTTCATGCTATGTGCGAGACAGTCACAATTAGAAAGAACAATCTTAATCTCTCAATAGCCAAAATTAGAAAAAAATATCTTTTTGATCTGAATGAATGGCCAATTGCAGATCAAGTGAAGACTTTTGCCACTGAAATGACTGGCGCAGTTATCGATACAGTCCCAGTCACTCCTGTCGTAAATTTTCAACAAGTCCTCTCTTGGCTGGTAAATGTACATTTCTCACGAACTACATATTTACCATTTTCATTTGACCTGATAATTGTAGAGTTAAGAACTATTTAACCGACTGACTGCTGAATTTTTGCAGACGACATATTCAAGGGGTTATAGCTCTGGACATGCTAAATATTTTGAAAACAATTTGGTTGGAAGTTGTTGGTGGTTAATCCACCAACAACTTTCAGTCAAATTGTTTTCAAAATATTCAGCACATCAAGTTTTTGATCATTACAAATCTTGTCTGGTGACTTGCAGCAAGCAGCGAGACAGCTAACAAAATTGTACATGAACATTTTCTGAAAGCTTATAAGAGATATGAAAAATAAAGATAATATGTAAGTAACGATATAAAATTTGCTCAAACAAACATTTTCATTAACCGACAACTAAAACACAACAGACAAAACCAAAGGAACAAAGAAATACAGATATGACAAAAACACGGAACTTTATACTCACCACCACCGTTTAATATTGCCTGGCCAAGGTGACAATCACCATAGCGACACATACCCATAGAATAGATCTTGTGACCCAAACCAAGTAACACAAGTTCGTATCTACGGGTTCGTGTAACCAGGAAACAGGCCGGCACATGCAATGATAACTTTTTACCAATTTTAATTTCAATTAATCGTGAATAAAAAAAAAAATAATGGAGAGGTACTTGACTGGCTGATTTTGATCTGTCACTCAAGTATCTGATGTCATAATCAAAATGTCACTTGTCAGCTAACGTCACAATCAAATGACCTACATCCACCCGTACAGAAGGGGGGAAATGTCTGAAAGTAAACATCTGTATTGTATGTTTTAGTGTGTGTGTGTGCGCGTGCGTGCGTGCATGCGTGTAAATCTACAATTTATTAAACATTCTATTGAAGATTTTGAAACTAATTTGAAAGGGAACTGAGCCAGCAACAGTTGCCAATCAAATTACTTTCAAAATCTTCAACACATTACCTGTATATAGTTACCTTGAAATTGAGATTCTGGGAATTTAGGGTTCAATGTGTTAATTCACCCCTTAATGGTCAGATTCTATCAAGAAAATTAAAATATTCTCTAAGAAAATGTCAATTTGCATACCAAGACGATTTTTGAAAATTTACCACGTGACTAACTGGCTTGATTATCAAGCCAGTCTTCTTCTTTGTTCGCTCTCTTACACCCGGAGTTCAGCTTTTTAGACAAACAGGACTGGTTTCTGCAGGTCTCCAAGGCTCCTGTACAACTTTTCTTCTAGTCCTGTTGGTATGTGCCATATCTGGTTTTTAAGTTTGGCAAGACTGACGCAGTCCTGTAGCACATGCACAGTAGACTGTTCTTCTTGTCCACACAGGCACATCGGGGAGGATACCAGATGAACTTTTGCATATGTTGATTAAGCCTGTTATGACCAGTTCTCAAGCGAAAGATGACCACTTGCTCTGTCCGGGACAGTTGATGATAGTCATCCACTGGCTGACTGGTTCTGTAGACCCGTAATAATACTCTTTGCCTGTGCAAACGTTGCTGGAATATCAACTTGCTGCATAGACGCTCCTTGCTTTGCCAGCGTGTCTGCGTGTTCATTTCCAGGAATACCACAGTGAGAAGGAACCCACTGCATGACAACTGTTTTACAATCGCTGATATGGTGAAGTGCATCTGCGAGTTCATGTAGCTTATTGTTGTTGAGAGCCTCTAGGACCGACAACGCATCTGTTAGGAAGACAACCTGTGAAAAATCATCATCACTATTTTTAATGATGCTAGCAGCGTGAAGCAGGGCTTGAACTTCTGCATTGTAGTTGGAGCAGTGCTTTCCCTTTGCATAGTGTGCCATTTCTTCACGCCCTGAGGGGTACTTAATGAAGATTCCCGCTCCCCCATTCTTAAAAGCCTTGGTTGCAGATCCATCTGTGTACACCTGAACCCATGCATCATTAGAATATTGTTCGTCAATAAATGCCATTGTCAATGCCCGCTTGTGGGTGTCACTGTATTCATCTCCTGGAGTGAGCTGCTGAACTGACATGGATATTCTGGCATTGATAGGTTTCGTTGAACAGGGTGGTCGGTCTGTAGTAGGGTTATCTGGGTGGACATCATCTGGAAGATTTCTTTGATGCTGTCTTAGGAGTACTTTGCTCTGCTTCACAAAGTTAGATCTTTTCAGTCTGTTTGTTGAAGTCTCATTTTCTTGTTCATACAGTGTTTTGACATTGAACCAGTAATTCCAATAGTAAAATTTCAAAAATACTCTTCTCTTGGTATGCAAATGGACATTTCTCAAGACCACTGCCAAATGTTAAAATGGATTCAAATGTGGACAAAGTGGGCGGGGCATGGCTAAAATAGGCGGGGCATAGCTAGAAATGAAATGCCAGTCAATGACACGTATTTGACAACCATTGTTTGACTCAACGCAGACACTGCTATACATGTCCTGTACCAAATGCTGAGAACAAAGACAATTGACCTTTCCAGTTTTATCTATTCTCCGTCCAGCTGTAGCTATGCTCCAGCCACACATCGCTTGTGCTGGGAACGATCGATCACTATCAATTTCCAGAAAACTATACATGTAAGCTGTTGAATATATTGAAACTAATTTGAATGGGCGCTGTTGTGTTGCTGCCTATGCGCCCATTCAAACTAGTGTCAAAATATTCAACAGCATATTTATTAATAGAAAAATATACAATTCATACCACAACGCTTAGTCTGTCAACAAATATGCGATTGTGATGACCTTATCTACATCATTCATGGGGTCGTCCTACACGTCACATAGTTGATTATGACATCATATGATGGATGGATAAACTGGAAAGGTTAATTGAACAAACATTATAACTACCGTAATAATGCTCTTCAACGTAAATTTACCATAAACCAATAAATGGAGTCAGATATCACCAAAGCAAAGTCAAGGCCGGAACACGAATCGTGATGATGGAGGCATTAATTTCACCAATAGTTAGGGCAGAATTGTCAGATGTAGCCAGGAATTAGGTCCAGGGGGGAATCACATCCTGAAATAAGAGAAACAGACCATTTTATTCATATCAAAGAAAGAGTTATTAAGTTTTTGAAGAAAAATCTGTTACCATGGTGACAGACATATAAAATTTCAGAATTTATATTTATAAACTTATTAGTGAGAGCGTATCTCAACGGGTCAAAGCCTGTACTTAGCTGGCAAAATAAGCTATAAGATAAGACAGCGAACTTGACTGGCGGGGCGGGTCTTATTGTAAAGATATTGCTTATTGAGTAGACCCAGTCCCTGTCACTAGCAAAGAAACCGGTGTACATTTTTAAACCATTTTGGTGGACGATGTTGCTGTCGTAGACAGCACCATCTTCCACCAAATTTGTTGAAAAATGAATACCAGTTCAACTTTTAATCGAATTTAAAAATTACAAATTTTGACACCAGAATAGTAAGGGATAAGGGACACAGCTTTGTTCACAGTGAGACTCATTTAACTGTCTGCCTGCTGAATATCTGCAGACTATAGTTTCCATGGAGTTTAACTCTGGATATTCTAAATATTTTGAAAACAATTTGCCATGACATTACCATTCACTGATACTGTGACATCACCCTTCCCCGCTACCATGACATCATCATTGCATGTAATCCTAAGATCAATATTCATTGTTACCATGACATCACCATAACATCATCATTGCATGTAATCATAAGATCATTATTCCCTGTTACCATGACATTATCATTCCGCCTTTTCATAACGTCGTCATTCCCCGCTACCATGACATCACAATTACCCATTAGCATGACATCAACAACCCCTCACCCAGCCAAACCTGTTACCATGACATCACCATTATTATGAGATCATCATTCCACGTTATCATGGCTTCAAATCAAATGAAGTCCAAAATATTCAACAGAACATTTCTTACATTGTGTTAAAAATTGTACTACTAATTAACATGTATCTGTTTTGGAAACATGTTAACTGTCTGGCTGCTGAGTTTTTTTTACATGGATATCTCTGAACTGTCTAAATAATTTGAAAACAATTTGACTGAAAGTTGTTGGTGGCTAAGACACCAACAACTTTCAGTCAAATTGTTGTCAAAAATATTCAGCAGCTCTATAGTCATTGTTCACCAAAAGTATAGTCTGGTGGCTAGCAGGAGCGAGACAGCTAACATATGTACTGTAAGAGCTACTCAGAGATGGAAGATAGTTCAGTGTTCCTAGTCTCAAAGAAATTCAAGTCCTTTTACAAGCTTCAAACAAGAATTAAACCAGTTCATTCAAGGACTATATCACTGGCTTTCAAGGACTCTAAGGCTATCTTTAAAAGGGGGTGCAGGAAATATTGCAAATTAGATGTTCTGAAACAACATCTGCTTACAATGCGGAGTGATAATCAGCAGCCTTATATTGCAAGCAATATTTGCCTATATTGGGAAAAACACATTTTCAAATACTTTTCAAGGCAAATTTCAAATTCAAGCACTTTCAAGGACTGATGGCAAAATTCAAGTACTTTTCAAATTTGTAAGAAGCCGGTTTTAACTCTTTAATCCTCAAATTTGTCCAAGAATTCCTCTTAGAAACTGTCCATTTGCAGACCAATAAAAGATGATTTTTTGAAATTTACCACCGGAAGGATTTGCTTGGTTATTGAGACAGGAATTATAGTGGTAACATTTTTTAAGATAGCCTTCTCTTGTGTGAAAACTGACATTTCTCAAGACCACTGCTGAAGCCATTTTTAGCCGCCTTGACTGTTAACGGGTAAGGACGTTGTTCGAAACTCTTCAAGGTATTTTTGACCATCTTTAGGCCATAACAATTAATTTTTTAGTTTTACAAATTCTCCTAACTTAATTTTTCCATATCTAGAACAATGTGCTGGAATTTTAAGACATTGTTTTCAACATTCTTTCCATCTAACAACTTTTCACAGCCAAATCCTTATCACTCAGAATTTTCTGTAACTCTTTTTGTTCTCTGTAGCTTTGTTAACCTAACCCTTTAATAGCTTTGCAATGGTCACGAAAAAAGTCCATTTGCTGGCCAAGAGAAGACTATTTTTGAAAATTTATCACTGGAATTGATTGCTATGGTACATTTTCAAAAATTGTCTTCTCTTGGCCTGCAAATGGACACTCACTGAGAAAATGTTTTGGATTTTCTTGATCAATCTTGACAATTAACATGATGAGAGGATTAGTACTGTAATAGCTTATGAGCTGAAATTTTGCATTATTTTTCGTTTCCCCCCCCCCCCCCCCCCCCCCCATATCTCCGATCGTGTGTTTTGGGTGGGAAATTTTGTAACAGTCTGGCCGTAATAAACATTTTACCATTTTAACAGACCTCTTTTACATGTTTAATTTGAAATGGTCTTGAGGAAACTCTATTTCCAAGACAAGTGAAGATGATTTTTTTGTTGAAAATTTACCATTGAAATGCCTAAATGGGCAAATAATTTCAAGGGTAAAATTAAAAAAAAAATCTATTGCCATCCAAATGGACTTTTCAAAGACTATTGTCGAGGCTCATCTCGGCCGAACTGACCATGAAAGAGTTCCATAGAACATCATAAACACCGGGTAACATGCTAGTCATATCAGAGCACAGATTTCTAAAATACATTTTCAATGTCTTCATGCAGATGGTTATTTGCTGCAACTAAGAGTTCTCTACCCTTGTTCAGTTGATAATTTAAGGGATAATACAAAGACAGAAGCGTATATAACTGAATAATGCAAGGATACATGCGTGATGATCTATCTATACAATCTGATCAATGCTAACAGAATTCTGATATCTATTTTATATACGATCTAAGACATTAGTAATTTAAAAAGTGGGGATTCCCCCCTCTGTTGTGCTCACTGTCATGGTTTTGTGAAATATATCACCCGTTTTATGCACAATGCTCTGTTTGTTATACCTTTTATTATATCAAGCGGGAATAACTACGCTGTTGCCGCTGCGGCAACACGGCTGCTTACGGGCATAGATTTTCTGATACCGGTTGTAGTATATACTTTAACCAGTAATTCTTAACAATTACCACTCTGGTGTCAAAATTTTAAATCTTCACATTAAATTAAAAGATGAACGGGTGTTCATTTCTCAGCAAATCTGGTGGGAGACGTTGCTTTCGTAGACAGCAACATCTCCCACCAAAGGTGATGAAAAATGTCCACCAGTTTCTTTGATATTGACACAGTAAACGATAGAATATTGACATCAGAGTGGTAAGGGCTAATTTGGTCAAGAAAATTTCAATTTTTTCATAGAAAATGTCCATTTGCAAAATAAGAGAAGATTATTTTTCAAAATTTATAACTAGAATGACTGGCTCGGTTATCGAGCCAGTTATTCTAGTGGTAAATTTTCAAAAATATCCTCATCTTGGTCTGCAAATGGACATTTCTCAAGACCACCACAGAAGCGATGTTTGGCCGACTTGATGGTTAATGTGGTAATGGGTCAGCCGCTTCTACTGTGGTCTCCAGGAATTTCCATTTGCAGAACAAGAGAGGACTGTTGTTGAAAATTTACCACTTGAACACCGATCTCGATAACCATACAATTCATTTTAGCAGTATATATATATATATATTTTAATAACCCTTTCTTGGCCTGCAAATGAATGGACATTCACTGTAATATTTCCAATGGTAACCCATAATAGGTTGCTTTACAGGGTTCATACAGATGGCAGGTTTTCTTATTCAAGGACTTTTCAAGGACTTTCAAGACTACAAAAGTTGATTCCTCAAGGGCTCAGAACCAGGATCCTGGACGAAGTGAGGGTATGACACTGACGCACAATTTTGACAGCTTACACCTTTAGAACTAAAATCAGTTTGAATTTTGGAACTTACTTGGTTCCAGATGGATTTTGCCAGTCAAATTACCAATCAAATTTTTCTTAAATCTTTATTTACATCAGTACTTGAACGTTTTGCAGACAGTAAAAATCACATGGGAGGAAATGTTGATTTTCAAGGCTTTTCAAGGCGGATGTGTGAAATTCCAGTACTTTTCAAGACAAATTTCAAATTCAAGGCTTTTCAAGGCAGATGCCAAAATTCAAGGGCTTTTCAAGTTTGTACGAACCCTGTTAAAATCAACAGATTAAGGTAACCCGAACAGGTTCCCTAAAATAAATTAAGGCAGCCTCATGGAGAATGTTTTCAACAGGTTACCATAACAACACAGGCCTGTAAAATTAAATTAAAATTAGTCACATGGTAAATTTGATGGAAGATGTTGCTAGTCGACAACAAAATCGTCGAAAAATTAATGCAAGTTTATCTTTTAATTTAATTTTAAAATTTGAAATATTGACGTCAGTGTGGCAAGGGTTAACACCTAATAACAGGTTGAGTATAATGGATCATATAGGATGAGTATATGGCACAATTTATCCAATGATACACTCATTCCCTTGAGAGACAGTAGTTGGACAATTATTAAGCCAAAAACGACTTCTGCAGTGGTCTTGAGAAATGTCCTTTTTGTGGACCAAGACTATTTTTGAAAATTTACAACTGGAATGACTGGCTCGATTTTATGAGGAAATTGGACAAATTCGAGAGTTAAAGGTTTAGTCCTTTCAGTGTAAAATTTGTTCAAGAAAATTTGTTTTCTCATAGAAAATGTTAATTTGCAGGCCAACAGATTATATTTGAAAATTTATCATTGGAATGACTGGCTCGATTATACAGCCAGTCAATTCCAGCATTAAATTTTCAAAAATTGTTTCCCCATTTTTGGCCACTTAGGTGTTAAAGGGTTAGCGCTCAAGCTGCATTTAATGGCAAATTCCTCATCAGCTAAAGAATATTCTGTTGAATAATTTGAAACTAATCTGACTGGAAGCTATTGCTGCCTATGGCCTATGTCGAGATAGTTTGAAATTATTCAACAACAGAATTTCAAGGGCTATGTTAAATGAATGTTCATTCATCGGCCCAGAGAAATATTGTTGGAAATTTACCACTAGAGTGACTAGTTTCATAACTGAGCCAGTCATTTCATTGATAAATTAAAAAAAATCATTTTCTCTTGGTCTGCAAATAGACACTAAGAATAAATTCTGATTTTCTAGACCAATCATGACCATTCACACTTTAGCGAAGACTACTTTTGGAAATTTACCACTGGAATGACTGGCTCGGTTATCGAGCCAGTCGCTCTTGTGACAAATTAAAAAACACCTGTCTTCTCTGGGCCTGCAAATGGTCATTCCTCAAGACCACTGGAGAGGGAGGTTTTGGCTGGCTTGACCATTAAAGGGTTTGACTATGCGCATATCCAAGAGTTTGCTTAACGCGTTAACATTTACCACTCTGATGTCAAAAATTTAAGTTTTCAAATTGAACTAAAAGATGAACTGGGGTTCGTTTTTTTTAAACAAATTTGGTGGAAAGTAGACAGCAACATCGTCCACCAAAATTCTTGAAAAATGAAAAGATAGAATATTGAGATCAGTGTGGCAAGGGTTAAAACCACCCTCTGCAGTAGTCTTGAGAAATGTCCATTTCCAATTCAATAAGACTATTTTTGAAAATTTATCACAGGAATATCTGGTCCGATAACTGTCGCAACCGAGCCAGTCAATCAAGCGTTAAACTTTCAAAAACTCTTGGCTCGTAAATGAATAATCAGAAAAATATTTAGATTTTCTTAACCAAGATCTGACCATTAAATAGTTAAATTCACTTACCCCTTCAGTCATGTAAATCCAGAATGACAGACAACTTTATAACCATTTAATCCATCTTGATTAAGTTAATCCCATCTCCTTTGTCAAACCCTGGTATACACATAAAATATGGATAAAAATAATCCCTTAATCCGGCCGACTTTCCTCAACCAGTACAGTACGTCATTTCTCTTGGCCATGTCTCATAATGTTGAACCACTATCACAACTGATGGAACTTCTGCCAGGAGAGATCCTGAAAATATATGAATAGACAAAGAAATTTTAACATTCATATCAACCAAAAACAGATGCTGCAGTGGTCTTTAGAAATTTCCATTTGCAGACAAAGAGAAGACTATTTTTGAAAATTTACCACTGGAATGACTGGCTCGATAATCGAGCCAGTTATTCCAGTGGTAAATTTTCAAAGACAGTCTTCTCCTGATCTGCAAATTGACATTTTCTATAAGAAAATTAAAAATTTCTTGAACAAATTCAAAGGTTAAAGGTTTAATGAGCTTGTCGAACTCTTAGGGTAGACAAAAATAATTAGCGCTGATATTGTTGTTAAAGATCTCTTATATCAATTTTAAAGCAACAATGCGGGGCAACCTGTTGAATATTTTGAAACTAATATAGCTGGAAGCTGTTGCTGCCTACCAGTTAAATTAGTTTCAAAATACTCAACAGAACATTTCTTATGTCGCTAAAGATTAGGTACTCTCTACACATCGTGTCGCAAGATTACTGGTATCGCCATGTCTGTCTGCCGCGATAACGTTTCTTTACAGGAGGAATCAACATGCAATGAACTTGGGTGACCTGAGTGAGGCTGCTATTTTGGTCTGGGAGAAGTTCAGTCTGATGGGGTCAAACGGCAGTTATATAAGCCTCATTCAACAGACTATTATGACTGTTCATTCTCATTGTTGTCTTTAATTATTTTAAGAGCCGAGATTTTCTGATACTAATTTGAGAGAACCTGGCCCTGCACGTGCAGCTCCCGCTCATATTAGTTTTCAAAATATTCAACAGAAAATCCTTTACATTAAAAAGAATTCCACTGTTTCCAGTCGGTATGTGTTAAACAGTACTTTTGAAGTGGTCTTGAGAAATGTTCATTTGCAGACCAAGAAGACTATTTTTGGAAATTTACCGCTGGAATGACTGGCTCGATAACCGAGCCAGTCATTCCAGTGGTAAATTGTCAAAAATAGTCTTCTTGGTCTGCAAATGGACATTGAGAAAATTGACATTAAAAAAACAAATTCGAGGGTCAAAGGGTTAAATAGCGTATCAAAAGATCAATTCTAACCCTTTCAAGGCCAAAACCGGCCAAGAAAAGACAATTTTGAAATTTTACAACAGAAATGACTGGCTCGGTAACCGAACCAGTTATTCCAGTAGTAAATTTTAAGATAGTCTTCTTCTATGCTTGCAAATGGACATCTTATAAGTAAATATTCTGATTTTCTTGACCAAATCTAGCCATTAAAGGGTTAATGGTCAAATTTTCCCAGGCAAATGTAAATATTTATTCACTGAGTGTCCATTTGCAAGAAAAGGTAAGACTATCTTTAAAAATGTATCATTGGACAGGCTCGAAAATCAAGCCTGCGATTCCCATGATAAATTTCCAAATATAGACCTTTGGCAAAAGGGCCACTTGATCATTAACCATTCAACAGCCAAACTGGCCAACAAACAGGTTATGCAGTCATCTTGCGCAAAACATGAGAACACGACTAATAAGAATGTACTACTGAGCCAGTCATTCAAGTGGTAAATTTGCAAAATAAGTCGTCTCTTGTTCAGCAAACCTACATTTTCTTTAAAAACAAATTTGAGTGTTCACATTTTAATGGTCAAGCTTGTTTAAAAAATTGAAGTATTTTCATATTGAATGTCTATTTACAAGCCAAAAGAATACAATTTTCAAAAATTTATCACTGGAATGATTGGCTCAGTTATCGCGCTAGTTATTGCAATGGTAAATTTTCAAAAACAGTATTCTCTTGGCCTGTAAATGGACATTCCACAAGACCATAGCAGAGGGCGATTGTGGCCAGTATGACCACTAAAGGACTAAATGGTTCAGAATTAGGGCACTGAAATCACTGGATAAAAGAATCATTATTTGACACACTTACAATGGCATAGGACAAACTAGTAGACCTGGTTATCTATACCCGCATAACTCAGTATTTGTACTTCCCTAATTGCCCATATGTATATAAGCCAGTCATGCCTCATTGTGTGGCCAGTAGCAATTAACTCAAACAATGCTGAGGTAACATCTACAACATACAAGCTAGCAGACAATAATTTCAGTGGGCAATAACTCTGGAGCCACTGAGTATTTTGAAAACAATTTGACTGAATGTTGCAGGTGGCTAAGCATACCCAGAGATAAACCCTATGGAAAATACAGTTTGTAGACATTTAGCAGGCAGATAGTTAAAATACATGGATTGCTGAATGTATTGAAAAACAATCTGGCCGAAAGACGTCAACGTAACAATTTGCAGTCAAATTCCTTTTCAAAATTGTCAGCATGTTTATCATGTCATCACTTGAAAGCAAATTTCTGGACTTTCAGTAGGTCAATGGATAACTGAGCACAAAGTCAGAATAATAATGCTTTGCGCTTGATGAATTACTAATCTTTGGACGATCAGATGGCATGTTATAGGCATATATGATAACCGTACCAGACCCTATTGTGATTAGGCTAATTAATAAAAGTAGGTCGCGTACAAAATTACGTTAATCCATATCACCATACTGACTGTCGAGTTTTTGCAGACGACATATTACAAGGGTTATATCGCTGGACAATTTGACTGCCACCAACAACTTTCAGTCAACTTGTTTTCAAAATATTTAGCAGATCCAGAGTTATTGCCCATTGAAATTCTTGTCTGGTGGCTTGCAACGTCGAGACAGTTAAAATTTTAAACTGATTTATAGTATTAATTTATAATAAGGAAAAATTAGTTACCGCTCCGGGATCTATAAATTGTTTCAGTGTTACAGCTTTCGTGACGATCTAACTAATTTTTTCTTATTATGAATCATCCTGGGATCGGGACCAACTTTTTCGGTAATAATTTAAATGTATTTATGGACCCTCCACCACCTCGTGATACTGGCACCAGAAAAAGTGCATGCGCGAAATCACTGTATAATTTAAAAAAATGTATCTACTTATCACTAAACGTCTAAGCATTGCATTTGGTCAGCTCAAGTGGGCTAACGGGTTTAAATAGAGACCTAAAAGAATAAGGAGGTAAAAATAAGATATGTTTATCTTATCAGAGACAATGATAATGAAACAAGAATAATGGTATTAACGCTAACACTACCACGGCTCCAAAAACAAATTCTCTCCTAAATAATGTCGAACTATTGGTGTTGGCATTTCTTTTGCTAACATTGCAACACCCACAACCAGTTGCTGTAAAGTATATCTGAGTTACAGCAGTGGGAATAGCGATTTTCAAACTAACATTATAATATATTTATAATCATGAAACGGTTAAATATTTGACCTTTTAACCATTAAAACTTCATTGTCTTGAAGGCCAAGACAGACAGTGAAATTAGTTTCGCAATAGTCAGCATCATAAGAATGATTTCTGTTCTATAAGGGTTAAATGGTTAGATAAACGAATACCCCATATCTCATTATACACGAAAACCGTTGAATATTTTAAAATTAATCTGACTGAAAGCCGTTGCTGTCAAATTAATTTTAAAATATTCAACAGAATAAGCTTTATGCAGTAAACAATATCCGTTTATCAGGATTTCTTTGCAGAAAGTGTTAACCCGTAGCACACCGATGTTGATATTCTATCTTTTACGGTGTCAATAGCAAAGAAACTGCTGTAAAATTTTCAACAATTTTGGTGGAAGATGTTTGTGTCTACGACAGCACCATCTTCCACCAAAATCTGTTGAAAAATAAACACCAGTTCATCTTTTACTTTAATTTGAACATTTTTTTTTTTTACATCAGAGTGGTAAGGGCTAATTGTATAAATGAATATATATTTATACAAAGGTTGGCATAGACAATGAACAGACAAAGACTGTCTGGAGCATCCATTATTGTCATCATACAACCTAATGATAATCCTCTCCAGGGCTTCCTAATTAATGATTGAGCTGTTAATATTAGTACTTTTGTATCTCACCACCCCTTACCCTTCCCATTCACCCCACAACATACTCTAGTTATCGCACCCCGAACCGATCAATCGCTCATCCATTTCCCACTCCGTATAGCACCTGTATGGAAGCACAGGCGGATACAATGTCTTGAGAAAAGATTTAATATTTAAACCGTCCAAAACTGGACTCTGCAGTGGTCTTAGTGGTCCATCTCAGGGGCCCCATGCAGATTTTTTTGAAAATTGAATTCAAGGATTTTTAAGGTCACTGTCAACAATAACAATTTTCATGGATATTCTTAAAGCCGTATCTTTAAAACAATCCTTCAAAATACTTTTGTTGATCTTAAAAAAATCCTTGGAAAGACCGTGAATTCAATTTTCAAAAATATTATTTTGTCCGTTTCTCTTGGTCTGCAATAGCCATAGAAGTTGGACAATGACAAATTCAAGGGTTCTTCAAGTAGATTTTCAATTCTGACTAAATTCAATGAGTTTCAAGGTTTTTTTTCCCAAGGATTATCAAGATTGTGGTTGGTAAAAAATGCATTTTTGAAAATTTACCACTGGAATGACTGGTTCCAGTGGTAAATTGTTAAAAATTGTCTTATCTTGACCAGCAAATGAACATTCCTCAAGCCCACTGCAGAGGCAGGTTTTGACCGGCTTGACCATTAAAGGGTTAAATAAAATTGTGTACTTTTCAAGGCTTTAACCATTTAATGGTCGAGATTTCTCACAAAAAATTTAATTTCCATTTTCAGGCCAAAATAAGACTATTTTTGAAAATTTACCGGTCAGTCATTCCAGCGGTAGATTTTCAAAAATAGCCTTATCTTTACCTGCAAATAGACATTCCTTAAGACCACTACAGAGACCTTTAACCCTTAAATTTATTCACAAATTTAAATTTTCTCTTAGAAAATGCCCGTTTGCAGACCAAGAAGACTATTTTTGAAAATTTACCAAGCGAATGACTGGCTCGGTTATCGAGCCACTCATTCTAGTGGTAAATTTTCAAAGAGTAGTCTTCTCTTGGTCTGCAAATGTATATTTCTCAAGGCTACTGCAGAAGCAGTTTTTGGCTGATATGAGTGTTAAAGGGTTAATCTTTAAAAAATATATCTTATCTTTATTCAGTATAAATTCATATAATTTTATACATATAATTTTATAACTAAGAAAATTATTTAAATTTATTGGTTAGGAAATCATCATATCATATTAAGATTTCTTTCCTTTCATAACATTCAGGTATATAATTTAAGCCTCTAAAATTATACACCATTAGGTAATTTTTTTTTTCAAGCATTTTTGTGTGAATGTGGACATTTAAACAAATTCTGTATTCAAAACTCTTAACCCTTTAATTGTCAAGCCGGCCAAAACCGGCCTCTGTTATGGTCTTGTATTTTTGAAAATTTATCACTGGAAGATATTTAAATATTCTTAACCTCCTGGAATGAACTGTTACCTTTAACCCTCAAATTTATTTTTAAAAAATTCAATTTTCTCATAGAAAATGTCCATTTGCAGACCAAGAGAAGACTATTTTTAAAAATTTACCACTGGAATGACTGGCTAGGTTACGGAGCCAGTCATTTCACTGGTAAATTAAAAAAAATAGTCTTCTTTTGGTCTGCAAATGGACATTTCTCAAGGCCACTGAAGAAGCCATTTTTGGCCGATATGAGTGTTAAATGTGAGTTTCTGTAGAGTACATTTTCCATGTGGTTTAACTCTGGACCTGCTAATTAACAATTTCAGTCAAATTGTTTTCAAAATGCTCAAAACACAGGTTACAGGACTGGTACAGAGATAGTAACAGGCCAGTACAAGCTCTTTAATGGTTAAGCCGGCCATAATTGGTCCTTCCAGTTGTCCCGAGAAAGCTCGATCCATTTTCAGGCCAAGAGAAGACTATCTTTTTAAAAGGTACCACTTGAATGACAGGCTCAGTTATTTAGCCAGCCATTCCTGTCGTAAATTTTCAAAAATAGTATTTTCTTGGCCTGCAAATGGATATGCGCTAGGGAAAGATATGGATTATTTTGACCACTTAGTAAGGGTTAAAAAGATGAAAATCACAGCTGTTTTTGAAGACAATATCGCTCACACGCACAAACACACTGCTGCAAGCCACGTGGCAATGATTTCAATGAGCAATAACTCTGGACTTGCTGAATATTTTGAAAACAATTTGACTGAAAGTTGTCATTGGCTTAGCCACCAACACCTTTCAGTCAAACTGTTTTCAAAATATTCAGCATATCCAGAATGGAATCCAATGGAAAATGTTGTCAGCAGAGATTCAGCGGGCAGACAGTTAGAGCTAGTTGCACAAACACGCACGAACACACTAATTCGTACCACTTATGGCACAACGAGACAATCAATTTATACCCTGGCAGACATTGTCGATACATAACCGTTTGATCTATGCTGCTGAACAAAAACCTAGAAAAAATCATGGTCTTTTGACTAGTTTTTTTGTTGTCTTCGTTCAACAGATAAGTAATATAATTGTGGAGTGTGGACTAAGAATTTCATGAGCCTTTTTTTCTGAGCCGCTGTGGTACATTTCATCGATTCGGAAAAGATCAGAATTCTATATGTCTGTCGACCTTCTATTGACCATGCAATTACATTCCGAATGATATCCAAGCAGAGGACATTCATTATAAGCCATAGATAAATTCTTGCTAATCTAATGAAAATAATTTGACTGAAAGTTCGTGCCGCATGTGACAGCAATGACTTTCAGTGAAACTCATTAACAGTTCTTGTATTTAGCGCTTTTATTTATAACCAGTTTTCATAGTATTAACTTAGAATATAGGGTTATGGTAACGTACAAGGCAGTCCCCCTAAGCGTCCTTAATTCTGCACTTTTTTATAAACACAGTGTTATATATTTAGAGCGTACCAACCACAAAAGAAAGTGCTGATATTTTTATATCAACAAAACCAAATACTATATTGAAAGAAAGGCATCAAAGCTGTCTGAATCGCAGCTGAGTGTTGATTATAACCATTGTCTCGCAGCTGAGTGTTGATTATAACCATTGTCTCGCAGCTGAGTGTTGATTATAACCATTGTCTCGCAGCTGAGTGTTGATTATAACCATTGTCTGATTAACTATCTTGGAGCTAGCTGCAAGCCACCAGAATAATTTAAGTGATCAAAACCTCGTGACTTGCTGAATATTTCAAGAACAATTTGAATGAAAGTTGTTGGTGGCTAAGGGTGGCACCAACCACTTTCAGTCAAATTTATTGTTTTAAGCCACAAAACACTTTCATTAGCAGGACCAGAGACATAAAACTTGGAAAATGTAATCTGCATAAACTCAGCAGTCCAACAACGTTTTGTTCGTCACTTCGTAGTGTTCTTAGCTGCAACTCGCAACTAGTATTATAAGTTGGTCTGCCAGTCTATCATATCTTTGACATTTTTTAGAAATTCGCCTGCGCCGCATCGATAGCGCATTCTCACTTGCTGTGAAAAACATTTGGAAATGACCAGATCTAGTTTAATGATCACGCACAGAAACGAGTTGAATAATTTTTATTTAACTATTTAGTGGTAGAGACGTAAGCTGGCCTCAGTAGTGGCACGGAGAATGTCCATTTGCAGGTCAAGAGAAGACGCAAGGGATGAATAAGCCAGCTTTAGCTATGCCCCGCCAATTAGGCTTGCACGATTACATGATTAAATCGAAAATCACGATTATGTTTTAAATCGTGAATTTATATGATTAAAAATTAAATAATCGAATAATTGTGAATATCTTCTATTTCATAAAATATTTCAAAACCAAACTTTTAATTACTTTTTAATGCGATCATTAATGAAAAAAAAGGAGATTTTTCAGTAAAAATTACCTTTTTCTTAGTGAATGTATGTCCATTTGCAGGGCAAGATACGCCTATTTTTGAAAATGTATGCCAGCCATTCCAGTTATACATTTTCAAAAATAGGCATATCTTGCCCTGCAAATGAACTTTTCTCAACACCATTGCAGCTTTCGTTATTGATATTCGTTTGTTGCTATGTCTTGGAAATTTGTACCCAAGCTGATTAATCGAGTAATCAATTATTTTAAAATAATCGATTGCGATCACTCAACGCAATAATCACGCAACCATACCGCCAATCTCTAGCTAAGCTCTACCCTTACTTTGCCCGTGTTGGGATCTATCGAACCCTGCACTCCCTAAATGTCAATTTCCTGAAAACTATGGCGGTAAACTGTTGAATATTTTCAAGCGGTAACAGCGCCAAGTCAAATTAGTTTCAAAATATTCAACAGAATGGTTTTAAGCAGTAAAGACATGTCAATTTCCAGAAAACTATCGAGGTAAACAGTTGAATATTTTGAAGCAGCAACCGCGCCAAGTCAAATTAGTTTCAAAATATTCAACAGAATGGTTTTAAGCAGTAAAGACATGTCAATTTCCAGAAAACTATCGAGGTAAACTGTTGAATATTTTGAAGCAGCAACCGCGCCAAGTCAAATTAGTTTCAAAATATTCAACAGAATGTTTATTAACCCTTTAACACTCATATCAGCCAAAAACGGCTTCTACGGGGCGGGTCTTGAGAAATGTTTATTTGCGGACAAAAAGAAGACAATTTTTAAAAATTTACCACTGGAATGACTGGCTCGACAACCGAGCCAGTCATTCCAGTGGTAAATATTAAAGCAAATGAACTTTTCTCAACACCATTGCAGCTTTCGTTATTGATATTCGTTTGTTGCTATGTCTTGGAAATTTGTACCCAAGCTGATTAATCGAGTAATCAATTATTTTAAAATAATCGATTGCGATCACTCAACGCAATAATCACGCAACCCTACCGCCAATCTCTAGCTAAGCTCTACCCTTACTTTGCCCGTGTTGGGATCTATCGAACCCTGCACTCCCTAAATGTCAATTTCCTGAAAACTATGGCGGTAAACTGTTGAATATTTTCAAGCGGTAACAGCGCCAAGTCAAATTAGTTTCAAAATATTCAACAGAATGGTTTTAAGCAGTAAAGACATGTCAATTTCCAGAAAACTATCGAGGTAAACAGTTGAATATTTTGAAGCAGCAACCGCGCCAAGTCAAATTAGTTTCAAAATATTCAACAGAATGGTTTTAAGCAGTAAAGACATGTCAATTTCCAGAAAACTATCGAGGTAAACTGTTGAATATTTTGAAGCAGCAACCGCGCCAAGTCAAATTAGTTTCAAAATATTCAACAGAATGTTTATTAACCCTTTAACACTCATATCAGCCAAAAACGACTTCTACGGGGCGGGTCTTGAGAAATGTTTATTTGCGGACAAAAAGAAGACAATTTTTAAAAATTTACCACTGGAATGACTGGCTCGACAACCGAGCCAGTCATTCCAGTGGTAAATATTAAAAAATAATCTCTTGGTCTGCAAATGGGCATCTTCTATAAGAAAATTAAAATTTTCTTGAACAAATTTGAGGGTTAAAAGGTAGACATAGAATTCATATACATGACAGACTGTTAGGAGTTCATGACAGTCTTAGATATGCCATTCATGGTATACTATGATTGTGATGTCAGCCTAACTGTGAGGTAATTGATTATGACATCATATACTTGACTGACATCTCATTGAGCTGTCAACCGATTGATTTCTAGCTATGTTCCGCCTCATTTTTTTTTAGCTATTTCCCACTCATTTCTAGCTTTGTTCCCACCCACCCACCCTTTCTAGCTATGTCCCACTCATTTCTAGCTATATACCGCTCATCTCTAGCTATGTCCCACACATTTCTAGCCATGTCCTGCCCATTTCTAGTTATGTCCCACACATTTCTAGCCATGTCCTGCCCATTTCTAGTGATGTCCCACACATTTCTAGCCATGTCCTGCCCATTTCTAGTGATGTCCCACACATTTCTAGCCATGTCATGCCCATTTCTAGTTATGTCCCGCTCATTTCTAGCTTTATTCCACCCATTTCTAGCTGTCTCCCTCTCATTTATAGCTATGTCTTGCTCATTTCTATCTATGTCCTGCCCATTTCTAGCTATGGTCCACTCATTTCTAGCTATGTCCGGCCCATTTCTAGCTAAGTCCCGCTCATTTTACCTATGTACTGTCCATTTTTAGCCATGTCCCGCTCATTTCATTTCATTTTAATCTAATTTGGCAGCAAGCTGTGGCAGCTTCCAGTTATAATTAGTTTCAAATATTCAATAGAATATTTATTAAATTGTAAATGGCTTTTTGATTTTGGCCTTTCCCAGTTAACTGTCTGCCCACTGAATTTCTGCAGACTACATTTTCACTTGTGGATAAGCTAAATATTTTACCAACAATTTGACTGACAGTTGTTGGTGGCGAAGCCAACAACTTTCAGTGAAATTGATGGCAAAATATTCAGCATGTCCAGAGTTATTACCCATTGAAATTGTTGTCAGGTGCCTTGCAGCGGACACACAGTTCCTGGCAAAATATTCAGCATGTTCAGTGTTATTACCCATTGAAATTGTTGTCAGGTGCCTTGCAGCGGACACACAGTTAGAGAGTAAACTAAGAACTAGACACGGGTAATTGTAACAATACCTATCTTGTCAATTATTCATTCTCTAATCACCAGGACACCAGACAATTGCCCACACACCACCACCACCAGGCACCACTTTATATAAATACACAAAGCCCCTAATAAGTCAATTCAGATCTTAACATTTAGCCACTAACAGGAGAGGAAGAGGAATTGAAAATCCTAGCCATCTGGTTGCCCTTAGTGACCGTCTAAACATAGACACAGAGGTGTTGTCTGCTTTTTTCATTGTCAGGTGTCTACACCTTAGCTGTCTCACCGCTGTAGGCCACCAGACAATAATTTCAAGGAGCAAAAATGCTAGACACGCTGAACTTTGAAAAAAATTTGACTTAGCCTAGCTTAGCCACCAACAATTTTCAGTGTCCAGAAATATATCTTTTGGTATATATCGTCTGCAAAAAATTCAGCCGTCAGCCAGTACAGGTATGTTCAATAGCCTGGAAAATCTTGGCTAGGCTATGCAGGTAAATGTCAAATGTATAAAACAAGTTAGGCTCCTACAGTCACTGAGAATGATGGCTGCAATTTAAAATATATATTCTGATTAAATCATAAATCCATATTATCTCCATATGCTTGTTAAGTCTAACACACTACACGTGTAATAGTCTTGTTAAGTCTGACATCATACACAGGTAATAGCCTTGTTAAGTCTGACATCATACATGGGTAATAGCCTTGTTAAGGCTGACATCATACACAGGTTATATAGCCTTGTTAAGTCTGACATCATACACGGGTAATAGCCTTGTTAAGTCTGACACAATATACGGGTAATAGCCTCGTTAAGTCTGACATAATACACAGGTAATAGCCTTGTTAAGTCTGACATCATACACGGGTAATAGCCTTGTTAAGTCTGACACAATATATGGGTAATAGCCTCGTTAAGTCTGAGATCATACACAGGTAATAGCCTATAGGCTGGTTAAGTCTGACATCATACATGGGTAATAGCCTTGTTAAGTCTGACATCATACACGGGTAATAGCCTTGTTAAGTCTGACATCATACACAGGTAATAGCCTTGTTAAGTCTGACATCATACATGGGTAATAGCCTTGTTAAGTCTGACATCATACACGGGTAATAGCATTGTTAAGTCTGACATCATACATGGGTAATAGGCTACCATATTAAGTCTGATGGCATATGCGGGTAACAGGCTTGTTAAGTCTGTAACAGACTCGTTAAGTCTGATGTCCGACAGGGGTAACAGGCTAACATATTAAGTCTGATGGCATATACGGGTAATAGGCTTGTTAAGTCTCACGCCATACCCATGTAATATCCTATAGGCTGGTTAAGTCTGACATCATACACATGTAATAGCCTATAGGCTGGTTAAGTCTGACATCATACACATGTACTATCCTATAAGCTGGTTAAGTCTGACATCGTACACATGTAATATCCTATAGGCTGGTTAAGTCTGACATCGTACACATGTAATATCCTATAGGCTGGTTAAGTCTGACACCATACACATGTAATAATCTATAGGCTGGTTAAGTCTGACATCATACACATGTCTATAGGCTGGTAAAGTCTGACATCATACACATGTTATGTACATGGAATGAATCAGGAAGTCTAGTAATTTGCATTTATTGCATCATAATTGTGTGTTTAAGGCATCAAAATCTTTTGTTTACCATCAACATTATTCTTTTAAATTTAGCTATAACTTAACAAAGACTTTCACCAGTCATTACATCATCATTTAACTGTCGGCCTGCTGCAGACTACATTTTCTATGGCGGGTTAACTATGGATATGCTGAATATTTTGAAAACAATTTGATTGAATGTCGTTGGTGGCTAGCTACCAACAACCTTCAGTCAAATTGTTTTCAACAAATTCAGTAGGTCCAGAGTTATTGCCCATTGAAATATTGTCTGGTGGCTTGCAGCAGTTAGACAGTTAACAGATCCATAGACCCTACAAACAAGATTAAAATGTCCTTACGATGTAACAGGGTTCATACAGCCTTTAGATATTTTCATTCAAGGACTTTCATGGCCACAATTTCAGGATTTTCAAGGGCCCTGACACTAGCCTGGACATTGGGGTGGTAAATGATGGGAGAGGGCTGGGATGGGGAATCCCCTGACAATACAGGAATGCTCTGACAATACAACTCATAAGGAGTTCTGAGAGACTGATAAGGCGAGTTTTAATATTAGATGCAGTGAGTAGGCAATTCCTTCATTTTGACTGATGATTTATGACAACAATTTTATACTCAATGAAAAGAATCTGGACTGAAATGTTAAATTCAAGGGCTTTTCAATGCATTAAAGTAATTTTCAAGAGAATTCTCAAATTCAAGGCTTTTCAAGACACATGCCCATATTTTGCGTGTTTTGGGATCGATTTACATACTTTGACCCCTGAATTCTCGGAATCCCATTTTCAAGATAACTATACGAGTAAGCCGTTGAATATTTTGAAACTAATTTGACTGGGTGCTGTTCCTGTCTATGACAGCAACAGGTCCTAGTCAAAGTAGTTTCAAAATATTTAACAGAATGTCTATTAACTATTAAATCCATCAAAGACATACAATTTGTACACTTGACAGACTTTTAAATGATCACGACGGAGCTAAATACATCATTCAGTATGCTTTTTGATTGTGATGTCAGCCTACACCTGACGTAATTCATGAATCCATTTCTTCACTCAATCATATGACATCATAATTAACTACGCGACATGTATGCTGACGTTATAAGCATGATGTCATGAATGATTCCATTAAGCCCATCTTTAACACTTAATAGTCCGACGTTGTACAAATTGTATGTTTTTGTTATTTAAGAAACATGCTGTTGAATATTTTGAAACTAATTTGATTGGACGCTGTTGCTATGGCAGCAACAGCGGCCAATGAAATTAGTTCAAAAGTATTCAATAGCTTACCTGTAGTTTTCTGGAAATTGAGTCAGAGTTCAGAAATCGATCGATCACAAAACGAGCCAGGTGTGGGTGGAGATTAGCTAGAGATTGGCGGGGCATGGCTAAAAACAGAAGGGTCCATTGACTATACGAGGTTGTATACTTGACCGACAGATTGGATTCAAACATAGCTTCTTGTCAACCTACCTGTACTTTCAAAACATGTTTTCTCGTAAACTTGGTAATGTACTTTTTACAATCTGACATAATCTGTAGGTGTAGTTCAGTTTGAGTCTGTATGACGATGTGTCATTTGGTCTTTGTGTCATCTTGTTCATTCATTTTATACTCTCTCAAATATGCTGCTGTCTAAGCAGGAGTGACCGAAAACATCACAAAATTGTCAATCATCAATCTTTGATATAGTTATGATGGATAGTTTTTATATCTGGAGCTGGATGAGACCAGATAGGTCTCTTTATGATGCCACAGTTATGGAACAACAACAGCAACGTCTTCCGGTCAAAAAATAAAATAAAATATTCAATAGCATACCTGTTCAGTTTCTTTAAAATTGAGATATTTTAGGGTTTGAAGGGTTAAAATGAAAATAAAATGAACCTGACACATTGTCATAATAAAGGACCATTTGATAATGTCACATAAAACACCTGTGTAAAGTGGAACTAACTCTTTAACACTCATATTATTATAAAAAACCTGGCTTCTGCAGTGGTCTTCAGAAATGTCCATTTGCAGACCAAAAAACTATTTTTGAAAATTTACCACTGTGGTTCGATAAACGAGCCAGTCATTCCAGTGGCAAATTTTCAAAAATAGTCTTCTCTTGGTCTGCAAACGGACATGTTCTATGAGAAGATTAAAATTTTGTTGAATGAATTCAAGGGTTAACTGCTACAAGTCACTAGACAATAATTTTAATGGCAATAGCTCTGGACATGCTGACTATTTTGAAAACAATATGAGTGAAGGTTGTTGGTGGTTAAGCCAGTCATATTGTTTTCAAAATAATCAACATATTCTGAGTTAAGCCCCATGGAAAATGTAGTCTGCCAAAATTCAGCAGACAATTAATTCATTTTGTTTATTTTCAGTATGTTTATTAACAACAAAGGCATCTAGCTATACAATTTCCAAATAAACTGAATAAGTATTGCTATTTTATTATCAAATTATTTCTAGTTATATTTAATAACATATCTCTACGGGGCCCCTTTCCCATCGGAATAATTTATGAAAATGACATAGAGCCATAATTTGTATATTTGATCCACCTTTGTCTGCCATATCTACTAATCTCCCTGCCGTAAGCCACCAGACAACAGTATCATTAAATGCACAGACTCTTGAATATTTTGAAAACAATTTCACTGAAAGTTGTTGATGGCATAGCCCCCCCATCAACAACTTTCAGTCAAATTGTTTTCAAAATATTTAGCTGGTCCACAGATATAATGCCTGGAATATGTCGTCTGCAGAAAGTCAGCAGTCAAACGTTTATCTAGTCTGGTGATTTGTGTTGACACATATCACATCAAATTGCAAGAACATATGTTACCAAACATAATTTTGTCTGACTCAAAAAAAAGTGGGTTATATTTCTGATAAATTAGCACATTTATTCTGGAAATTAGAAGGTATTGTCTGCTATATAGAATTGCTATGGTAAACCTTTTAAATGGTCAAGTCGACTAAAAGCTGGTTCTGAAGGTCCCGCACGTTGCCAGTGCGTCAATAAAATAAAAATATACATACAAACTTACGCATATTCTACTTCTGCATTTGGTTTCCCATGCATGGATATCTAAGCATATAGAACTGCTCTGCTGAAATCTGCCGCACGCTTCTGTCTTTAACCATAAAATGTGTATATATCCATTTTTCATTCCTGGGCCCCACGCCATAGACAGGCCTGTAAATTTGGAAAAATAAGAGAAATAGAAATTTCGGATAAAAATGTAGGAAAGACAAGTTTCAAACCTAAAATACTTCCAATATCATGATTTAGTGTCGCGATGGATTTTCCAGTTTATCCATCCATCATATGATATCATAATCAACTAAATGACGTGTAGGATGATGTCATAATCAATGATGTCGTGAATGACATAGATAAGTTAGTCACGAAAGCATAATTGGTGACAGACTAAGGGTTGTTGTACGAATTGTATGTCTATTATTTAATAAAGATGCTGTTGGATATTCTGAGGCAGCAACATCACCCAGTCAAGTTAGTTTAAAAATATTCAACAGCTTACCTGTATAGTTTTCTGGAAGTTGATAGTCAAGGAGTTCAGAGATTGATCGATCCCAACACGAGTGAGGTGTGGGTGGAGCTTAGCGATGGGTGGGACATAGCTAAAACTGGAAAGGTCCATTGTCTTTGGAATATATTGATGAGGCGTCTTGGGTAGGTTGGCTATGGGGCTAGGAGGTAGCAGATTATTTTTTGGGGAGTCCATTTGTCCTTCCAACTATTGTAAGTGCAAATTTTAGATATTTGTTTGATATTGAATATAGCCTCTATTGGCGCTTGAGAGTAATACACAAAAACACTATATGAAATATAGGTTTTGACAACAATAAAGCCCATATAGGAATTGATATAAATTATATCCGAAACATATAAGCACTTGTAGGCAGATATAGATGTTCCGTCTTTGGAGGGAAATTCCCCTTTCCAGTTTACATCATAATTGACTAAGTGACGTGTATGATGCTGTTATAATCATTACGTCATGAATGATTCGATATAGTCCCTCTTTAATGCCTAATCGTCTGACATGTTGTACGAATCGTATGTCTTTACTATTTAATAAACATTGTCAAATATTTTGAAACTAATTTGACTGGGCGCTGCTGATAGGCAGAAACAGCCACAAAATCAAATTAGTTTAGAAATATTCAACAGCTTACATGTATAGTTTTCTGGAAATTGATAGTCAGGAAGTTCAGAGATCATCGATCGATCCCAACACGGATGTAGTGTGGGTGGAGCTTAGATTGAGATGGGCGCGGCATAGCTAAAACTGGAAAGGTCCATTGGGCTTCTGTTAGGGTCCGTTTTAGCTATGCCCCGCCCATCTCTAGCTAAGCTCCACCCACACCTCGGTCGTGTTGGGATCGATCGATCTCTGAACACCCTGACTATCAATTTCCAAAAAACTACACAGGTAAGCTGTTGAATATTTTGAATCTAATTTGACTGGGTGCTGTTGCTGCGAAATTAGTTTCAAAATATTCAATAGCAAAGAATTACAAAGACATACAATTCATAAAACATGACAGACTCTTTGCGATTTGATGACGGTCTATATGGAACCCTTTGTGACGTAATGATTGTGACATCATACAAATGCTGAGCTGATTATGATGTCATACGAGGTCAGATAATGGATGGATAGGATACTCTTGAAAGGTGAATTAGTGACCATGGCTAACAAGTCCTCCAACCCAGTGGCAACAGGGATAGGGGGTGGGGTGGGGGATGGGGGGGGGGGGGGTAACCACATACTGAAGATTGCTGGTTGCTGTTTATTATCATCATACTCCAGGACATGACACACTAAAGGTCCCCTGTACTTCATTGCAGGCGAGACTATTGAATAGGGGTTCAATTACAAAATATATGTCATATGTCTGTTGAGTCGCCACCCTCGTCCTGTATTACAGATAATAGAAGTCAATTATGAGCACATTATGAGCACCTGCTTTTGGGGGGGGGGGCCCACATGATGGCAGTTCTTTATGATCGCTTTATATTGAAGAATCGCCATCTTGGGTCCTAAAAGGCATTTGATATAGGGACTAGTGACATATATTGAATGACCATTGTTTTTACCAGATTACTTTTACCTGTGTGTTAATAGTGTGTTTGTTATAGCCCCATGTTAAACTGCAAGCTAGGCATGAGTGAATAATTTTTGACCCGCTAAATATTTGGAAAACAATTTGACTGAAAATTGTTGGTGACCTACCCCCCAACAACTTTCAGTCAAACTTTTTTCAAAATATTCAGCATACCCCCACCCTGAGGTGGTGCAGAAATTCAGCAGGCAGACAGTAAATAAATGTAGCTGCCAAGGTCTATATGACACATACAATATGTGTGGTCCTTGTTAATTCTGTCTAGACTGATACACAAACACTCAGACAATTCGATCCCCATACATTTTATGTTTGGCAGTGATGGCAAACTGAAAGAGGTCATCCTTTATTATATATATATATGGATGACCTCTTTAATATATATATATAACATGTCTATAATGGCCACAATATTGGCCATCTAAATGTGATTACTAAAAACACATAGCCACTTAATTATACAACTCATTTGCTTTTATAAATTACTATTCTGACCAAATGATGGTGGCTCTTTAAGACCACCTTTCTTAAAGAACTACCATTTTCTGGCCCAGAAATCAAGTGTTCGCTATCTAAATGTTGCGTGACAATGTTATAGACATTATAGTTCCTATAACAAACTATTGCGTTACCCATTTAAAGATCAAAGCAGCCAAAACTAGCTTCTGCACTGGTCTTGAGACAGGCTAAGACTAAATTTTTTAAACTAATAACTGCAATGACTGGCTCGATTAGTCAAACATCTCAATTTTCTGGATGAGTCCTGATCAGTATTAATTAATCTTTTAACCCTCAAATTTGTTGAAGAAAATTTCAAAATTATTTTAAAATAGAAAATTTCCATTTGCGGATCAAGAACATTTAAAAAAAACTTTACCACTGGGATTTCCCATGATAAATTTTCAAAAAATTGTCTTCTCTTAGCAAATGGATGTTTTCCAAGACTACTGCAGAAGCTGTTTTTCGCTGGCTTGAGTGCTAAAAGGCTATCGGTTAAATTGCTTAAAGGAAACATAATTTTGGCCCCCAGGAAGGCATACAATGTCGTTATTTGAATCTGCTTTATTCCTACAACACACAGGCTTCCTTTAACCCTTTAACACTCATATCAGCCAAAGAACGGCTTCTGTAGTGGTCTTGAGAAATGTCCATTTGCAGACCGAGAGAAGACTGTTTGTGAAAATTTACCACTGGAATTGACTGGCTCGATGACCGAGCCAATCATTCCAGTGGTAAAATTTCAAAAATCTTGGCCTGAAAATGGACATTTTCTATGAAAAAAATTGAAATTTTCTTGATTAAATTTGAGGATTAAAGAGTTAATACGGTAGATTCCATTGTTATAAACATCTTCTTAGTGTTTCAGTTCTAAATTTATGGATATGCGTACATCAATGGTCTGGACCTTTTCACTGGATTTGTAAATGTGATATATATCAGATATTATTGTTAACAGGCTGAATGATGCAAGCACCCAGACAATAAATTCAATGGGTAACTACACTGGACTTGCTGAATACCGTAAAAATAATCTGACTGAAAGTTGATGGTGGCTTCTCCACCAATAACTTTCAGTCAAATTGTTTTTAAAATATTCATAACATCCGAGTTCAAACCCTATGGAAAATATTGTCTGCTGAGACTCAGCAGGCAGTGTTAACAGACAAATTATATCTGTCACGTTTCCATTAACCCATGTTAAAAAGATGGATACTATATTTTCTGTGAGATTTATTGTGTTCAGTGGAGATAACTCTGGCAAACGTATTGAATATAATTTTCAACAGCTCCAGCCTCCAGGTCAAAAACAGCTTAATATTGCCATGACATTGAGATTCGGTATAATTAATACTCGCCAACCCCCCCCCCCCCCCCCACCCCCAATCACGTAATGACTGCTATATGTATGCCTAGTAATTTCCGAGTTCCAGAGTCTAGTATATTTAGGTCCGGAATTCGGAGACGATTTTATCGAGTAATAGCTATTAGTTTTGATATTTTTTAATTTGGTGAGTTTAAGGCGTCACTCGCTTGGGTAGAGACTCGAGGTTACTCTCCTATTTAAGTTTATTGCGCAAGTATCTACACAGGTACCAATATTAGCAATTTCGCGGATTCATCACATGATTTATTTCTCGACCACATTTTATGTAAATGTTAGGGTTAATTTTGATGAAATAACCGATGTTTTTAAAGCATACACAATATTTAGGCAGTCCCATTTCATAATTTCACTCCTGCGATGACTGATATATGGTAAACATTAAGCACAGTCGTAAGATGGTACAAATTTATGCCAGGAAATTGTGTTAAATTTTCGTGCTATTTACAAAAAATTATTTTAATAGAATTGATTTCAAAATTTTCTTGAAATATACCTAATAGAAATCACCCACCTTTTCTCAGAGATTTGGATTTAAAGAATTTATAGCACTATAAGCGGTTTATGGTACTACTACGACTCCTAATGCTACCCCCACGACTAAGACCAAATTTAATAACTTTGTTACACGTGTCAAAATGAGGTTGAATATTTTTAACCTATGGCAGCATCATCTTCCAGTCAAACTAGTTTCAAAATATTCAACATTTTACGTATATCAGGATTGTAAAAGTGAGATATTGGGATTACAGATTCAAATGGGTAATATACAATAATTGTTTCGATTGGGAGGGAGGCGGCCCTTATTTTTTGCGATCCCCGGGGCTGAATTCCCGTTAACCTTGTTTTAATCGAGTTCAATGCATGGTGGTGTGTCCGAGTAACAGCATCAATAGAATTCTTAATTTATAAGCAAACTTTATCATTCCAATAACCAGCAATCTATAAATCACTGGAGTTCCCTCCCCTGATGTGCATAATTAGTAGAGTTACAGTAAATATATGCTCGAAGAATACTCAGACATCATACTTAGATAACCATGAACATACTAGGCTGTGTGTTGTAGATGGGGAGGGGGGGGGGGGCACGGTAAAAACTCGGGAAGGGAGATAGTATAACACCTTCGATTTAGACCGCTTGATGCTAACTAAGCGGACAAATTCCTAGAATTGCTGATAATAATAATAATCATCTCTCGATGGTGGCATATATACAGTACAGCTCAGAAATAATGTAGTTTCCAAAACCAGAATATTTGTGACTTAATTTTATTGGAAGACTTAGGCAGGCCTAAGGCAGCAATGGACCTTTCCATTTTTAGCCATTCCCCGCCCATCCCTAGCTAAGCTCCGCCCACCCCTCACTCGTGTTGGGATCGATCGATTTCTGAATTCCCTGACTATCAATTTCCAGAAATCTATACGGGTAATCTTTAGAATATTTGGGAACTAATTTGACTGCAACAGCATCCAGTCAAATTAGTTTCAAAATATTCTACAGCATGTTTATTAAGTACCAGAGACATACAATTCGTACATGTCAGACCATTAAGAGTTAAAGACGGGCCAAATAGAATCATTTATGACGTAATGATTATGACATCATCCTACGTGCCACTTAGCTGATTATGACATCATATGATCTCAGATGATAGATGGATATGCTGGAAAGGTGAATTGTCTTCCAATCAAATTATGTTCAAAATATTCAACAGAATATTTCTTACTAACTTTCTGTTTATGAGCTTCCCTGTACTTGTAGTGCCAGACAGGCAGAGTGATATAATCAGGAACAGAGGCTGGATTCATTTAACCCAGAAATTTTTGCTTTCTGAGTATTCATTTGCCGTTCAAAAGGACTTTCTTAAAAAAAAATTTACTACTGGTAAAACGTGCCAGTCATTCCAGTGGCAAAATTTTGAAAATGACATTTCTTTAGAGCACTACAAGGGCCTGTTTTGTCCGGCTTGACTGTTTGTTAACCCTTTAACACTCATATCAGTCAAAAACGGCTTCTGCAATGGTCTTGAGAAATGTCCATTTGCAGACCAAAAAACTATTTTTGAAAATTCATCGCTGGAATGACTGGCTCGGAGTGGTACATTTTCAAAAACAGTCTTCTCGTGGTCTGCAAATGGAGATTTTTTATGAGAAAATTGAATTAAAAAAAACCCACCCTTTCATTTCAGTGGTAAATTTTCAAAAATCGTCTTCCTTTGGCCTGCAAATGGACATTCAAATAACAAATATTTTAATTTTCTTGACAAAATTTAGTCATTAAAGGGTTAAAGGGCTATGAAGATCAAACACAATGGACAAATCCAGTTTTAGCTATCTTTAGCTAAGCTCTGCCCACATTGCGCCCGCGTTGGGATCGATCGATCCCTGAACTACCTGATTATTTATTTCCAGAAAACTATACAGGTAAGCTGTTCAATATTTTGAAACTAATTTGACTGGGTGATGTTCCTGCTGCCATAACAGCGTCCAGTCAAATTAGTTTCAAAATGTTCACATTCATGACATTGATTATGACATCATACGATTGATGGATAAAGTGGAATCCTGGATTCTTAAACATTCAATTTATTTTCATGACTGGCTCTGGACATATACAAGGCAGAAAACTGTAGAGATAGTCAAATCAGTTGACTCTTACGAGTGGGATATAACCTTTATTTCAGGCAGCAGTTATCTCCCTTGGTGAATATTAACCATTTAATGCTCAAATTTGTTCAAGAAAATTTCAATATTCTCATAGAAGAGATTATTTCTGAAAATTTATCACTGGAATTGACTCGGCGATTGAGCCAGTTATTCTGGTGGTAAATTTTCAAAAATAGTCTCTTGGTCTACAAATGAAAATTGCTTAACTATCTATTGTTCTAACAGACTCTTTTAAATAATGCATTTTTACGCTGTTGTAGATAGTACGATCTACGGTACTTGTGCGGGTAAATATGAGATGCACCTAAATTATACTTACTGATCTTAAACATTTAACGGTCAAATTTGGTCAAGAAAATTTAAACACCTGCCTGTTGAATGTCCATTTATCTACAGGCCAAGAGAATACAATTTTTGAAAATGTATCACTGGAATGACTGGCTCACGGTTTTGGCCGGTATGACCATTTTAACAGGGTTCGACATAAAGCAAGGCGAATAAGGCAATTTAATTTTTGCCAGATAATTGTAACACGATTGCCATAGGTGCTCGCCTTTATTGCCTTGAAGTCTCTCAGGCCATCCTCCAAAGATTTTTTGGTTGTCCTCAACCGACCCTGATGGTTGGAGTAAGGTAGGTACGTAGTGGAATTCTTATTTTTTTTACCTACTGAAATTAGCATTAACGTTAGAGAAAATTGATTAAAAAGAACAAAACTCTCAAGTTTTTTCTTTGAACTAGAAACAGAAACTATAAAGCAAACAGTTTTTAAAGGTTATATGAGCCCATTTTTATGAATGTAGTCAATTAAATCTCCCAATGAACTTCCATCAGAAAATAAAAGGTTCTTCACAGGAAACTATAACAAAGATTTTGAGTCTACAGGTTTTCTTTAGGGTCGGTCGGGAGAAGATAACCAATCTATTATTTAAGGATGGCCTCATTAAAGATGCTTAGAAATAAACTATGAAAAATCGACATACAGATTCATCCTCCTGCAGACAGCAACGCTAAAGAACCTCTGACTGTTGTTTAAGGGGATTCTGGGTCCCGATCTAAATTTGACATTGCTGCTCTCCTTCAGGAGTCCAGGTATACATAGGTGGTCTGAGGCATCGAATTTTGAATTTTTTTTACAGAAAATTTCAATTTGCAGACCAACAGAAGACTATTTTTGAAAATTTACAACTGGAATGACCGGCTCGGTTATCGAGCCAGTCATCCCAGTCGTAAATTTTCAAAAATAGTCTTTTGGTCTGCAAATTGACATTTCTTAAAGGTGCATATTCACACCAAAATGCCTAAAAATAAAATTGCTAAAATAGTATACATTTATAGGCTTAAATTGTGTGCTTAGATGTAAAGAAATTAAATAAATCTTAACATATGATGATTTCATTACGTATAAATGAATATAAATTTTTAAGTTGTGAATTTGAATTAGGGGACCATGCCTCTATTTCAATTTCACAACTAAGAGTTACAAAATTTATTTAGATGGAATGAAATCATCATATTTAAAGATTTATTTCGTTTCATTTGATCGAGGCATATAATTTAAGCATCTAAAAGCATACAATTTTCCCCCAAACATTTTGGTGTGAATACGCACCTTTAAGACCACTTGCAGAAGCCATTTTTGGCGGACATGAGCGTTAAAGGGTTAATGTATCACTGAGTCTAAATTCCATTAACCCATGAACACACAAGCTGGCCAAACAGCTTCTGCAGTGGTCTTGGGAAATGTCCATTTTCAGAACAAGAGAAGAGTATTTATGAAAATCTACCACTGGAATGACTGGCTCGATAACCGAGCCAGTCATTCCAGTGGTAAATTTTCAAAAAATACTCTTCTCTTGGCCTGCAAATGAACATTCAATAAGCAAATATTTGAATTTTCTTGACCAAATTTGACCATTAACCGGGTAAGTTCTACGCTGTATTAAGTTGACTTCTTACAATTACTTGCGCTTAGGCCTACTAAAAACCTATTGTAGTTCTGGTTTCCCTACATACCATAATTTATTCCCGCTACCCCAACGGTTGACTCTAATTTTTTTTATTAGTAATTAGAGTATTAATAATTATTTTTTAACATCCAAATCTGACAAGCTATATACATGTATCTGTATACACGACCACCTGTCTAATGCAAAAACAGCAAGTTTGTCCGGACTCCCGCTCACAAATGACATATTTTTCCCAAATACTTCCAGGAAATACTCTAAATGGGACCTTCTTCAGACGAGTAAGAGAAATTATATCTCAATAAACTTCCTAAACATGAAACATAATACTTGCCTGTACACTATTTTATAAAATAAAATACATTTCCCTACTGTCACTTCAGATGGTGAAGTAATCTGAACCTCATAATCATTTTAGAGTGGCCTTGCTACTGGATTTCTATGCTTAACACTAACCAGAACATGTAATACAGAATATCTATGCAGCCAAACTATGTGAATATAAGTGACTAATTTTGTTAATGAGCAAGGAATTGGCTTTTTCTAATATATTATGTAAGATAATATTTCTAGGTCAGTCTGGCTGCTGATAAATATCTGTCAATGAAAGCCGCTAAATACAATGCTTTATAGAATATCACCTGGTGCCATGTCATTAGATGACTGATTAACTGGCCAACTGCTGCAAGTCACCAGACAATAATTTCAATGGTTAATAATTATGGACATGCTGTATATATTTTGAAAACAATTTGACTGAAAGTTGTTGGTGGCTAAGCCATCAACAACTTTCAGTCAAATTGTTGTCAAAATATTCACCCGGCCTAGAGATAAACTCCATGGACAATGTAGTCTGTAGAAATACAGCTGGCAGACTTGTTAATGTGTGTCTGAGTGACCAATCTATCAACCTTAATGTCCATTAATATAATCCATACTTATCAGTTTATAATGACCTGTAACCCCAGGGAGTACCAGCAGAATGGATGAGTATATACATATGATATCTATGACAGAGAACAGAGTGGACAAAGAGAGAGGGGGGGGGGGGGAAAGATGAGGGGGAGAACAGTGAGCAAAATCAGGTGGGAGAGGAGCGGAAGGACAAAAGATGAGAGTTGAGAGTGGGGGGGGGGGGGAAGAAGAGTGAGGGAGGGGACAACAATAATATGTTAACATTTAACGAGAACCAAGCAGACTTTAAACTGATTTTCAGGAAATTTTGGGAAACTCGAAGTTGACCACGGGAAAAATTGACAAATCAAATGTATGTATAGAAATTTATTGCCATAGTCATTCGAGCCACGTTTGGCTGAAATCGGCCAAGTTGTTAATGAGTAGTCTTTTAAAACAAAAGTTGACTGTTTGGAAAACGCAAGATGGCCGCTGGAAAAATTTACTGATCAGATTTCTTTATACAAGTTTGGAAGTCTAGCCCTATAGGGACATCTGAGCCAAGTTTCCTTGAAATCAGACAATTGCTTAAATGAGCAGTACTACTTTTTTAAAGCAATTTCCCAGATATTTTGGGAAAATACATGGCCACACAAAAAAGAATCAACCAATCAAATTTCTTGTTAGAAGTGGGGAATCGTTCTACTATTGGATCCTCAAATTCAAGTTTCGCTGAAAACCATCCATCGATTGAAGGAACTAGTGTTTTAAGACCTTTCCAGACAAATTTGGTTAAAGTCCGATAAGCGGTTTAGGAGATGCGCTTTAAAGTAAAAGCTGACGGATGACAGATAGTCGACACGGCATAAGCTCACTTAGCCATGCTCGCCATGAGCTAAAATAGCCGTAAATCTCAGGGTATGCAAACGGACATTCACCAAGACCAGTGCAGTGTCCAGTTTTGGCCGTTAAAGGGCGAAGGTCAGTAATTGAGGATTCAAGTTTATTCATCAATCATATGACGCTATAATCAACTTCGTGACCTATAGGATGACATCATAATCAATTACGTCATAAATGACGTAGATAAGTTTGTCACTAATGCTGAACTGATGATGGACTAAGCGTTGTACGAATTGTATGTCTTTACTATTTCATAAACATGTTGGTGAATGTTTTAAAACTAATTTGATAAAACATCCAGTCAAATTTGGAGGCGAGACGGACTATTTCTGAAAGTTTACTCTGTAGCTAACCAGTCATTTCAATGGTAAAATTGTCAAAAATGGTCTTCTCTGAACCTGCAAATGGACATTGTCTAAGACCAGCGCAGAAGCCATTTTTTGGCCTCTTGCACGACCATGAACAGTTAAAAGTAAGTTTTGATTAAATATTGACAGAGGGCACATTAATCCATTCATAACCAGTTCTAAAAATAGATTAGCTGTACCAGATGGCTACAGGAGATGAGACCTAGATACAGACATGTATCCCAAAAGCCTCCATTGAGTCAAATTACTCTTCAGTCTGCAATTTAACTTGCCAAGTTACATCATATAATGATGGTAATGATGATAGGACTAAAATACTAGGCTAACCCCTTACGAATCTGATGACAATATTCTATATTTTACAGCAACATCATCCACCAAATTTGTTTAAAAAGGAATTTTTATTTTAGATTTTGACATTAGCATGCTAAGGGTTAATCATTGTCTTGCCGAATGCGCAGAAACTTGTCATTAGCTGTTTAATGGTCAAAATGACCAGAATGGTGTCAGAAGTGACCATGAGAAATGACCATGTGCAGGTCAAATTTGGTCTTGATAATTTAAATTTTCTCAGTTAGAAAATGGTTTCAGGCCAAGACCTTTAAAAAAAAAAATTGTCACTGGAACGACTGGCTCGGTAATCAAGCCAGTCATTCGTGGTAAAATTTTAAAAAATCGCCTTCTCTTGGCCTGCCGATGGACATTTCTCAGGACCACTGCTAAGGCCAGTTTTGGCTGGCCTGACCATCGCTGAAATGAGACTTAATGTTTAGTAGTAAAGCATGACTATATGTAACAACTGAGTATATAAATCAATCGATCAGACATAACACTATTATACATGGTTCAGTTTTGGAGTGCTGAGTCACGCACCAAGAAAGATGAACGCGTCTATAACAGTCACCGAAGTCAAGACAAATATGGTCCACCTACATATATATTAAACTAAAATACATTAAAAACACAAAGAAACACAATTTTAGTACATTGAGCATGGAAGGCAGAATTTGAAAACACAGTTATGATTTAATAAACATTGAACATATGGGAATTAATGTGAGTGGAGGTTTTTGCTGACACTGTTAGTGTAAAAATAGTTTCAAACCATTTTGGCTGGTCAATGGTGTGCCATCGTAATTCGTAAATCCACACGTTCACTGCGTTGACCTTTTGACAAAGGGCTCCCCCTGGAGGCGGAGCTAAATGTAAATGACCTCTCACACTCCAATCATATGGGTAACTCACATACCAAATTTGGTTGGTTCCATCCAATGGTTTTGGAGGAGATGCATCACAATCAAGACATTTTGACATTCCACCCCCAAATTTGGTTGAATTCCGCCCGATATTTTCGGAGCTGAGCTATAATCAATATTGGCACGCACAGACAGACACACATATGCACACCGGACAGAATAATCCACACTTGAAAAATGTGGGGATAAATATGCAACCGCTTAGCTGTATAGTTAACCTAAACGACATATAAATTCTTGGAATTCAGGGATTAAAGGGTTACACCATATCAACTTTATTGATATACAAAGATATATCTTGGTAATAGAGGGATCCAGTCTGTCAGTCAAGTATATGACGCTATAATCAAATACATCACAGGTAGATTGACGTCACAATTAAAATATGTCCTGAATGGCTTATCCAATTCCATCAGGAACCCTTAATAGTCTGTCTTAGTTATGAATTGTATGTCTTTACTACACCATAGGCAGCAGCAACACGCAGTCAAATTAGTTTCAAAATATTCAATAGATTACCTGTATCGTTTCCTGGGAATCGAGATTCATGGAGTTCCAGGTTCGATAGAGCACAACACAGTTAGAGATGGGTGGGGCTTAGTTAGAGATGGATTTATCCGTTATCATGAGATGAAGCAGAGACTGGAGTGGATCGTTGTGAAAAATCTGGATGTCATAAGGGGAATGATCTGCGAGAGCAGGAGTTAAAAATTAACATGAGCCCCGAGGCGAGTAGAATTTAACCAGGGTTAGTACAATTTGTAACTGACCAGCCCGATGGTAACAATCTGATATGTCAACCGTTTAATGGTCAAGGTGCCCAAAAATACATCTGCTGTGATCTTTATAAATGTCGAATTGCAGAGCAAGAGCGGACTATTTTGGAAAATTTACCACTAGAATGACTGGCTCGATAAAGGGGTAGCATGATAGTAGCGTGACAAATTTTCTTTGCAGACCAAGGGAAGAGTATTTTTAAAATTTTACCACTGGAATGACAGGCTCGATAATCGAGCCAGTCATTTCAGTGGTAAAATTTCAAAAATACTCTTCCCTTGGTCAGCAAAGAAAATCTTAAGGGCTATAATAGGATCTAGTAATCACTAGTCCTGCTATCTACAATGTCTTACTGGTAATTTCAAACTATGGGGAGGGTGTCAAATGGTGTGTGAAAGTGGCCAAGACTGAAGAATCTGGAAATCCAGATAAATCTGGAAGACTTCAATCTGTGATGGAGGGATGCGATCTGTCACTCAAGTATCTGACATCATAATCAATTACATCACTAGTTAGATTTCGTCACAATCAAAATGACACATTTAGCTCCGTAATGAACATCAACAAGTTAGTCAAGCGCATGAATCGTATGCCTTAGATGGATTTACAATTGAACACATTGTGCTGTATATTTTGAAATTGATGATGGCAGCAACAACAGTCCCAGATCAAATTAGTTAAAAAAATGTTCAACATATTTCCTTGGAATTGGGGGATTTGTCAATTCAAGATTCAAAGTATATAAATTGATTCCAGCCCACATACACACACTTGTGCGTGACATAACTAGAAATGGTGGTGGTGGTGGCAGGGGTGGGTGTGCGTGAAGCGAAATTGATCACTCTATTATGAAAGGATGAAATTCGAGACACTGATATTATGATCAGTAGATACCTTACATCATGGAGGAATCCAGTTTTAGCTCCACCCTGACACACATCCCGCCCCCACACTCCATCTCTAACTAAGCTTTGCTCACAGCACTTCTTGAATCTCAATTTCCAGAAAACTATACTGGTAGTGTTAAATATTTTAAAACTAATTTGACTTGGTGCTGTTGCTGCATATGGCGGCAATAGGCAGCAACAGCGCCCAGTCAATTTAGTTTCAAAATATTCAACAGAATGTTTATTAAATAGTAGACATACAATTAGTACCACTTGATAGACTTACGCATTTAGAACAGACTAAATCACGCAATTCATGATTCAATGGATTATGACGCTAGCCTACATGTGACTTAGTTGATTATGACATCATATGATTGACTGACACTGGACCTCTCTATTTGGATGATTTATTTATTTATTTGCGACACTTTTGAACCAGATAGCTGTAATTTAGCATTTCATGTGTGAAATTTCTTATCTTTTAATGCAGATATAGATTTAATACCCAGCTACAGAAATCACAATTAATGTTCATTTTGAATGTGCTATATAGCTGTGTCTTGTACTAGTGGCTGTCTTGTGCTAGTAGTTGTGTCTTGTGCTAGTGGCTGTGTCTTGTGCTAGTGGCTGTGTCTTATGCTTGTAGTTGTCTTATGCTTGTAGTTGTCTTGTGCTAGTGGCTGTATCTTGTGCTAGTGGTTGTCTTGTGCTAATAACTGTGTCTTGTGCTAGTGGTTGTGTCTTGTGATAGTGGCCGTGTCTTGTGCTAGTGGCTGTGCATTGTGCTAGTGGCTGTCTTGTGATAGTAGTTATGTCTTGTGTTAGTAGTTATGTCTTGTGATAGTAGCTATGTCTTGTGATAGTAGTTATGTCTTGTGATAGTAGTTGTGACTTGTGATAGTAGTTATGTCTTGTGATAGTAGCTATGTCTTGTGTTAGTAGTTATGTCTTGTGATAGTAGTTATGTCTTGTGCTAGTAGTTATGTCTTGTGATAGTAGTTGTGTCTTGTCTTCTTCTTCTTTTCGTTCGCTGATCATACCGCCAGTCCTGTAAGTGACTGTCGACATGATCATAAGCGTTAAGTGCGTGGATCCATGGTTTATTAGTGCGCCGTGCGGCCTGGAACCTCCGTTTTCAGCACTCGAGGTTTCTGTCATGGTTACCTCACCCTTACCTCCTTTAGTCGCCTCTTACGACACGCAGAGGATACGGAAGGTGTATTCTAAGCCCCACCTACAGGGCAGGTTATGTCTTGTGATAGTAGTTATGTCTTGTGTTAGTAGTTATGTCTTGTGATAGTAGTTATGTCTTGTGATAGTAGTTATGTCTTGTGTTAGTAGTTATGTCTTGTGTTAGTAGTTGTGACTTGTGATAGTAGTTGTGACATGTGCTAGTAGTTGTGTCATATACATTGACTAACTGACTAATTAGTTGTCGCATCTAAGAATTCCAATGGTTGCTTCAAGATTATATTTATTTCATGATGCAAGTTGTCAAGTAGTAGTTGCCGAGTTAATTTATCAAAATGGAGGGATATGTCGGTGAAACATTTGATAATATGTTGAACACTTGTTAGCTAAGCCACAATGAAACTATGCAGCTGGTCCAACATGAAAGAGGATAAAAGTCAGAAACTAACCATCTGAACTAGGCAGCAACAGCACCCAGTCAAATTAGTTTCAAAATATTCAACAGCTCCTGTGTAGTTTTTTGGAAATTGGTAGTCAGGGCGTTCAGAGATCGATCGATCGATCGATCACAACACGAGCGAGGTGTGGATGGAGTTTAGCTAGAGATGGGCGGGGCATAGCTAAAACCGGACAGGCCCGTGGCTATGTAATAAACATTCTGTCTAGGGCTGTAATGATTCACCTACACATATCATACAGGGAAATATGCCTATGTCATCAGATATCCTTCATGTGTCAATATCTTAGGCACAAATACACCATTTTGACTAAGTTTCATCTGACTATGTTAATTCTTTGTTTATGAGTACTCAGTCCGAGTGGCATAAAATGGACAGGTTCAGATGAAAAAATAACATCATATCGTGCCCACTGTATCGTGATACATATTGTATCCTGGCAAACCGTATCGTTACAGCCCTTCGTCTGTCAAATATTTCGGAACTAATTTGAGTGGCAGTTCGTAGTCATATTAGTTACAAAATATTCAAAAGAGGCGCTGAAGTTGTTATTCTGGTAATTCAGGATTCAGTGTTAAAATAGATACAGAAGCATGTACAAAGTGGGCGGAGCTTAGCTGGATGTGGGTGGAGCTTAGCTAGAACTGGATCTCTCTATTCACTAAACATCTTTTTGAAATTTAACCATCTGCCTGCTGAATTTCTGCAGACTACATTTTCTATGTGGTTTACCTCTTGATAGACTGAATATTTTGAACCAACAACTTTCAGTCAAATTGTTTTCGAAATATTCAACTGGTTCGGAGTTATTGCAGACTGCAATTATTATTGTTTGGTGGCTTGCATTAGCGAGACACTTAAAACTATTATTGTCTTCATATATATCACAGATGTCAAAATAGTTTAGGCATTTTCCAGTCAAATTATTGGCACAGCATTCTACAGAATAGTTCTTAAAATGTTAAGGCAAACAAAAAATTCACAACACACACACACACACACACTATACGAGCTGCAAAGTCTAATAAATTATTATTATTATTAATTTTCCTAATAATCTATCACTACTTTAATTAACAATTTGATGGTCAAGCCAGACAAAGATGGCTTCTGCAGTGGTCAAGAGCAATGTCCATTTGTAGACCTAGGGAAACAAATTTGTGAAAATTTACCCCTGGAATGACTGGCTCGCTAACTGCGCCAGTCATTCCAGTAATAAATTTTCAAAAATAACATTCTCATGCTCCACAAATGGACATTATTTATGAGAATATAAATTTTCTTGAACAAATTTAACGATTAACCCTTTAACCCTCAAATTTGTTTTAAAAAAAATTCAATTTTCCCATAAAAATGTCCATTTGCAGACCAAGAGACTATTTTTGAAAATTTAACACTTGAATGGCTGGCTCGGTTATCGAGCCAGTCATTCAAGTGGTAAATTTTCAAAAATAGTCTTCTCTTGGTCTGCAAATGGACATTTCTCAAGCCCACTGCAGAAGCCGTTTTTTGCTGATATTAGTGTTAAAGGCTTAAAGCGGAACTATATTACAATATTAATATATTTGAACCAGCCCTGAAGACCATACAAACAAATTCCCGCCTAAACGCATCCTGACTCACGCATGCTATCGGGTTCAAAAGATGAACCATGTGATGTGATTTAATGTATATTATGTATGATGTAAAGTATGTCTGTTCCTGTGGCAGTATTTTACAAAAACTGTCAACGATTCTATGATAAAATACAGCAAAAAGTAAATAACGCCCCAAAAATAAACAAAATCTGTGTTATTTCGAACAACCAAACAGGCGGGAAAACTGGTAAGAGATGATTAAAATGGCGCCCATGTACATGTTTTTAAATTCGCGCATGCGCCTCATGTTCATAGGATGAAAAATATATAATACTAGTTACAATCATATATTACGTAAGAGCTGGCGGAGGGTGAGGGGGAGAGCGGGAAATCGCTCAACAGTGAACTAGATCGTTTAGACATGCAATAGCCTATATCAATTCAGTTTGCCGCCAAAATGTGTTATACAGACAAGATTTAGACATAAGATATATGTATGAATTACAGATAAAATACTGGCTAATTTTCTATCTTCCTGGTTAAAACTAAATGGCTCGCGATGAAATTAACACTTTAATGGTCAAGTTTTGTCAAGAACATTTTTGCTCAGTTCATGTTCATTTGCAGGCCAAGAGAAAACTATTTTTGAAAATTTACAATTAGAGTGACTGGCTCAGTTACTGAGCCAGTTATTACAGTTGTAAATTATCAAAAAATGGTCTTCTCCTGGACATCGCATGCCCAAAAAACCACTGCAGAGGCCGGCTTTGTGGCTTGACAATGGTTAATGGTCAAGAAGAATGATTTTGAGAATGATTTGACTGTAAGTTTCTTTTGTCATAGATAGAAATAACCGTCGAGTCAAATTATTGTTTTTAAGATCAAATTCATTAAATATAACATTGACAACCATTACTGATTCTTTATATTTCAGAATATACATTATACAACCTATATCTGATCTATAAAGTGTATTATACCCACACTCCATTGTCTGAGGCTAGTGCTTGAACTTGCAGTTAACCCAATTTATTTTTAAATTTAATTTAAACAAATTAAAATTAAATGTCTATAATGCGCTGCTGTGAGCCAGACACTGTGTGTGTGTGTTTAACTGTAAGGGGTGACGCACACATAAAAAGATATATGCTAATAAATTATATTTGTCTACAGAGGAACTATTTTTCTAGAAGCAGACTTGCCTAGCCGGTTACATAAAATCCAGGCATGCTCTTCAGCTTACAGGCATTCATGCAGCCATATGCCATCAACATTCAAACACACATACAGCCACATCACACAATCTGGCTACTAGACTCTGGTGGTTATCAGTGGAGGATTCAAGATGAGGGAGGGGTTGCGACGTACAAACCTCCCTAAATTACTCAGCCTTCTATTATTTTCAAAATTAGTTTTCTCTTCACCTGCAAATGGACATTCAATAAGTAAAATATTTTTAGACATTATTGTTCAATGCTGGCCAAGAGAGCACTAGTACAAAATAACGCGCTAACAGAAAGGTAATAGATTTTGGGAGTCTGTGTATACCTGCCAAGATTGTGGTTACTTTAATCCTTACAACTCTGATGACAAAATTAAACATTTTAAATTTAAATTAACAGATGAACTGGTGTTAATTTTTCTACACTTTTGGTGGAGGATGGTGCTGTCGCAGACACCAACATCCTCCACCAAAAGTGCTGAAGAGCGTACACCAATTTCTTTGCTATTGACACACTAAAAAATAGAATTTTGACGTTAGTAACTATAACCGAGTACACCCCAAATCCACCCCACCTTCCTTGATCCCCAAACAAGTCTCTTCTGAGTTTAAGTATTTATTAAAGCCTTCCTTGATCCCACATCATTCACATTTCTTACTTGAATTCCAGAAGAGCATGGTTACAAATGACGAATTAGCCCTTTAACACTAAAGCTAGCCACAAATGGCTTCTGTAGTGGTCTTATGTAATGTCGATTTGCAGACCACGAGAAGCCTATTTAAAAAAATTTAACATGAGAAAATTTCAAAATCAATACTCTCTTTGTCAGCAAATGCACATCTTCTATGAGAAAATTAGGATTTTCTTGAATAAATCTGATGGTTAATCGGCTAAGGAATGCCACGAGAAAGATAATGACTGCCACGTGTAAGAGAAACCAGACTTTTAGCATAGAACTGAAAGAACGAGCCACAGACTGACTGACGTCTTGCACGGTTATGCAACTGCGCATGTCTGCCGATCATACGATTATACGCCAGACGTAATGTGAATATACACGAATATTTCTCCCTACTCATAGTAGTAATACACACTAGCTGATGGCTAAAAAAAGGAGGGAAAATTGATAAATGGAGAGTGCAGAAAGGGCAGGCGAATAGGAGGCAGACAGAACATACATTAGGAGGTAAAATATTCAGTTGTTAGAGTTCTAGTACATGAACCGGATATACAAAAATTACAATAAGACAGTGCGTTTCAAATCTCAAAACATTGGTGCTGTTGGTGGCATGTCTGGTTGGTCTTCAATCAAGGGAAGTAAGAGATGATATGATCTGTTATGTATTCAAACTTCATAGAGCTATATCGAGTCTCCTTGTCATAAAAAAACGAGACATTGCATATTTTTACCAGACATCACTTGACCTAGGAACTGAACCAGACAACATTGACACACGCACACGCAGTGAAGCTATTCAATGATTAGATAATTTGTCTGTGCCCAAGATCTATTATACATGTGTATTTTAGCAGTACACAGCCACGTTTAACAGCGGCTGTTATTTAAACGTTAACACACACGAAAATCGTTCATGAAATACTGGCAAAACAAAACCGATATCTATATATATATATGGTTTAAATATATTGAATCAAAAGCTTACCAATGACGATCACACCGATGTATAACATCCACGCTAGTGCACACACCTCATGTCAAATTTTGAAAATGTACTCAATACGTAGAGATGTAAAACATGAACAGGCGAGAAATAGAACGTCACTGCGCATGCGTGCAGACGGCAATGGAAATTCACCCTTAGATGTGCTCTGACTGTAGTGTACATGCATCCGATTGGGGTAGTCCTTGTCACAGAGTTATATAACAGATAGATATGAATACAGTTCACACACTCGATTTAAAACACCACAGGTTTTTTCTCTCGATTGGCTAAATGTTTGATTTGCCATACTCGTTTTCATTTTCGGGCGGATATGCAAATTTTTCAACCTATACTGGATGGCATTTAGGATGATATCACCATGCGCCTACGTCGCCACGAAGCTACATGTACGGCGCATGCGCCTAGACGTCCTTCACAAACATGGAGCGTACAGATGTTATGTCAGCAATCCTTAAACAAGAAGCACACGTAGAAGATACAAATGTAATTATTTATTCGTGTACATATAAATAAATAAATATCACATCGTCTCGTAAATATAATATATAACAATCCGTTTTGATATATATGCATGAAAATTCGCATAAAACGACTTGATAATCTGAGGGACATTACGTAACTTTGTCTACCAAATCTCGCCCTATCATTCAGAATATATGAACAGCCCGGAATGATGTCGTTCTGTCGATAATACGCATGCGCATAGACATCAAACACCACCGGGCTCAGTAAGTCGACTGGGACAGTAAGATAACCCGAGAAATGCCCAACTTTTTCATATTTCGACTCTAAATATATATCTATGAATATACGAGAAACTAACTACGGTCAAAGTCTATATAATGACAAACCGAGAGACAAAGTAAGCTTGATCTCAATCGAATGACGACACATTTATTCATGTAACTTACAAACATATATTACAAGAGGACCCTTTGGGCGCATGTGCAGACTACCTTTATGCGCATGTGCATAGACAAACGGCACGAACTGTACCAGAATATTTGGCAAAACAGCCAGCAATGGCGGACCACATACGCAATAATCGCGAGAGTGCAGTCGCAAATAAATTAACCAATGTTATAAGTTCTGTAACTATAAGATACATCTGATTATGCCTTTTATGCTCAACCTGGGCTAAATCTTGTCACTGCTGTGGCCTTGAGGAAACATATATTACAAGAGGACCGTTTGGGCGCATGTGCGTAGACTACCCGTATGCGCATGTGCATAGACAAACGGCACGAACTGGACCCGAATATTTGTCTAAACAGTCAGTAATGGCGGACAACATACACGATAATCACATGAGTACAGTCGCAAATAAATTAACCAATGTTATAAGTTCTGTAAATATAAGATATATCTGATTAGCCCCTTTATGGTCAACCTGGGCTATATCATGCTTTGAGGAATGCCAATTTGCAGGCCAAGGCAACACCATTTTCAGTCTTTACCACTGGAATCACTGGCTCATGCAGGCCAAGGCAACGCCATTTTTCAGTCTTTACCACTGGAATCACTGGCTCATTAACCAAGCGAGTCAATGCAATGGTAGATTTGCACAAATCGTCTTCTCTTGGCATGCAAATTGACATTTACTGAGTAATCTTTTGAAATTTTCTTGATACATCCTGACTATTAAAGACCGCTAAAAGCATGACGATTTACAGACGAGGGTAAGAATTTTGTTTAAAAATCTACAACTGCAAATCACTGGCCTGGCTATAGAGCTAAACATTCCAGTCATAACTCTTCTAAAATCTTATCTTGGCCTGCAAATGCACATACATACACTCTATAAGAAAAATGTATACTTACCCAAACGATTTTGATCAATAAAAATATAAGATACAACGAGAATGCATTCGAGGGAGATGCCGACTCACGCTTTTGCACTCCGTCTTGACAATGCACTCAGAGCTCCCGGTGCCCTAGATAGTTTATCTATTGACTTCAACCTTAAAGCGCCCATAAACGGTCATCCTATGAAGGCGTTTGCTAGATCTGGTAGTATGTAGAATTACCAAATTTTGCACATCCATTCATATTTTTCATGTGGAGTGCAAGGAGGTAGTCCTTGCACTCCACATGAAAAACGTGTATTCCGGTACAGGGATCGAAATGTCCATTTGCCTTTCACATGAAAGATGTGCATTGTAACCTAGATCTTTGCTGTTTTGTCATGCAATTCATTGAACTTATAATATGAACAGATGTGCAAAATCTACCTGCTTGCAGTCCCGATTTATGGCTAAAATTGCATATTTTGACATGCACTTAAATGACCACCTGACCTAGATATTTGACCTTTTGACATCACTCATTTTTGTCTACCCATCTAATGCCAAATATGGTGATTTTATCGTCTCTCAATCCAAACATATCGCATGATAATAATAATAATAATAATAATAATAATCTTTATTTATCGAGGGTATCTCATCAGTAAACTGATCTTCCTGAGGCCCTCCCAAACACAATAAACTATATACAGTTAAATAAGCAGCAAACACATACATACATACACAGTCATAAATGCACTTATACACATACGCACACACTGACTCAGTCAGTCACTCACTCCTTCACTCACTCACTCATGACTCACTCACACATTTTATATTACATATATACATTAATATGAACAAGTTTCCATTAACTCACTGGATAAACAGAAAAACAAACAGAGACAGACAAACAGACGGAATCAACCACAATATTCACACTGGCCTTTTGCAGCGTGAGTACCAACAACAAGTTCACAGCAGGACCATTTCCAAAATGTTTTCCAAGACCGACCATGAAATCATCTATCATAACTCAACCGAAGTGTCCAATTACAATACAGCTTTGAAATAACTTATACCTGAAATGGTCAAAATTTGGCCAGGAAAAACAAATTATTTGCTTATTGAATGTCCATTTGCAGGCCAAGAGAGGATTATTTTTGTAACTTTACCACTGAAATAGCTGGCTTGGTTATCAAGCCACGCATTTCAGTGTTAAATTTACAAAAATAATCCGCTCTTGGCCTGCAAATGGACATTCTTCAAGACCAATGCAGGCGGGGCTTCGCCACCTTGACCATTAAACGGTTAAAATGTCTCCCAAACTAAATAAAATGTACTGTTGAATATTCTGGAATTAATTTGACTGGGAGGCCATTGCTACCTCAATACAATGGCTTCCAATCAAGTTAAGTTCAAAATGTTCAACAGAAGTCTTGAAGATTAGCATAGCAATGTTCATGACAGAGCTAGATATGTCATGGGTCAAGTTTGTTGGTTTACTGACCATGCGCAGTTGCTATGCCTAGTCGAACTTGATCGTAGTCGACTATAGTTCGTTGGTACCCGGTTCCCTCTTGAATTACTATTGCAGAAAATATGGAGCCGGGTACCAGTCTCCATTAACCCTTTCTGTCGTCTGTTTTGACGACCTATGAAAATGGGTTATTTTTGTCTGCTAAGACGTAAAAAAGCGTCCATATGGCATAAAGTGGGAAGGAATAGGGGCTTGGGAACATTGACATACAATGGGAAAGCATAATTTCATCAAACCTAAGTCATTTAGTGAAATATTTACACTTTTATATGCATTTATTCGTGGCAAGCGATCGGTCCGCCATTTTGAAACTTACGCAAATATCGCACCAACCATCTGAACCAGGGTCGGGTGCACGGTTGACTAGCTAGAAGATGATTGTGACGTTAGCTAATGTGACACAATTGATTGTGATGTCGGCTACTTGAGTAACAGATCAAATCCCTCCATTGGCTAAGTTCATTTACCATAACCGCGACAGGGCTCATGCAAAATAATATGTCATGTGCTCCCTCCAATAAATCGCCTAACTTTCTAACACCTAAATTATATCATTAAAATTAAAATTTTTTCATGAAATGTCTAATTTGCAGACCAAGAAGACTATTTTAAAATGTTTTCCATTCGAAAGACTGTCTTGGGTATCAGGTCAGCAATTCCAGTGATAAATCTTCAAAACAGTTTCCTCTTCGTTTGCAAATGGACATTTCTCAAGATCACCGCAAGAGAAGCCATTTTTGGACAGCTTGAGTGTTAAATTAAATTAAAAGATGAACTGGTGTTCATTATTTAACAAATTTGGTGGACGATGGTGCTGTCGTAGACAGCAACATCATCCACCAAAATTGTTGAAATATTTACACCAGTTTCTTTGCTATTGACCCGGGAAAAGACAAAATATCGACACCAGAGTGGTACGGGTTAAATTCTTGAAACTTATAGCATATATACACATATTCGTGGTATTACGTTATATTAGCAGTGACGAGGAATCGAAACTACAATCAGCGACAGCGCCTAGCATCATAGCCCACATACGCAGCCACCAGACAAATGTCACAATTTAAATTACATTTTTTAAACTGCGACAGTTTTCAAAATATATTAAATCGCTACATGTGCTCAACTGTACAGTTACTCTGCCCGGAGAAAGTATATCTGTATTAGCATATATACTGAGCATGTTACATTTGACCGTTTTAACGATTTAAATTTGGTCAGGAAAATCAAAATGTTTGCTTATCGAATGTCCATTTACAGGCTAAGAGAGGACTATTTTTGACAATTTACCACTGGATTTACTGACTCGGTTATCGAACCAGTAATTTTAGTGGTAAAATTTTCAAAGATTGTATTCTCTTGACCTACAAATGAACATTCCTCAATACCTTGGCCGATTTTGGTCGGCTTGGCCAGGAAATGGTTAAATTATGTAATGGTCAAGTCGGACAAAAATGGCAGTGGTCTTAACCCTATAGCACTTGAATTTGTTCAAGAAATTTCTCATAGAAAATGTTTATTTGCTTACCAAGAAGACTTTGTTTGAAAATTTATGACTGGAATGACTGGCTCGGTTATCGAGCCAGTCGTTCCAGTGGTACATTTTCAAAAATATTCTCTTGATCTGCAAATGGACATTTCGCTCGTTTTTGGCTGATATGAGTGTTAAAGGGTTAAGGAATGTATATTTTCAAACCAATGAAGACTATTTTTGAAAATTTAGAACTGGACTGACTGGCTTAACAAGAGCAATCAAAGATTGCAGACTCTTGCCCTCACGTTATTTGTCACAGAGTATGCTTTCAGATTTTTCAGATCATGTCTAAAGGTGTCAGACCTTATGTGACTATATCAAACCAGTAGCTTCTGAAAAATCCATAAATCCAGAATATTTATCTGATCTGGATTCAGGATCTTTTATCCGGATCACACATCTGGAAATCCTCTTGCATGGCCAGTTCCTTCTTTGCGTTACTATTTGAGCTAAATCAGATCAGTAGTCTTTTAAATACAGCTCTGGACAAACGCACCCATACCCACCAACGCACTCGTATTACCCTCTTCTCCTTAACGGGCAAAGCTTTATAACTGAGCCAGTCATTTCACTGGTACATTTTAAAAAACACGCCCCTGTAACGCACAGAAACCCATTTATCGCATGCAAAACAAAAACCTGCACCATCTGCCACAGGATGGAGAAAAACAGATTCTTCACAAGCTCCCACACGGGCCTAACCTACAAGGCCAAAATCATAGGTAACTGCCAAACTAGAAACATCGTCTACCTCCTAACTTGTAGCAAATGCAACAAACAATACGTGGGAGAATCCCTGCGCACCTTTAAGATCCGAATTCAGGAACACCTGAGATCTATATCAAACCTCCACAAAAGTGAGAGATACGACACCCGTCGCCAGGCATTACAACAAACCTGGACACTCACGGACAGACATGCAGTTCAGAATCATACATATTCTCTCATCAGACCCCGATGATGAAAACTCTACACCATGGAGGAGACACAAGGAATGCCATTGGATACACCAGCTCCACACGATGGAACCTATAGGCATCAATCTAGCAGGTTAGGGAACACCCTTTATCTGGACCAACACGCCTACTATAGGCGGACATGCCCAGTACGTTGTTATTACATCATTTAAAAAAATAGTCATCTTTATCCCTGCAAATAGACATTCAGTGACCAAGAATTTTTTATTTTCTTGACAAATTTTAACGATGACAGCGATAAATAGAACGCAAAATAAAGGCTTGAACTGATGTACATATAAGGAGAAAAATAAAATATTACTTGGGCTATGAAAAACTACATACAGAGTTGGGAAGTAGATACCAAGGTATTGTACTATGTTAACCCACCCATGGCGAAGCTGGACAAAAACAGGCCTCTACAGTGATCTTGGGGGAATGTTCATCTACAGGTCGAGGACTATTTTCAAAAATTTAACACTGGAATGACGTGCTCACATTATTCTAGTGGTAAATTTTCAAAAATACTCTTCTCTTGGGCTGCAAAGGGACATTCAATGAGCAAATATTTGAATATTCTTTATCAAATTTAGCCATTAAAATTTACCAATCTAATTTCTGTATAGAAGCGTTAGCTAAATTTTGATTGATCCACGGTAGCCATGTTATTTTTGATGCATCAACTTTCCACGGACAAACTGGCCCTTAGTCCCTAACCATATCTTCCAAACTTCAGCCTGATTTGTTTAGTGGTATTGGCGAAGTAATTTTCGCGAAAACAATGTCATCCATTTGGCCAACCAAGTTTCCGTGAACAAATTTGTTTCAACTGTTGCCCCAGATGATGCTTCATGAATTTTGAATCGATGACCCAGGCCGTTTCGGAGATTTTTAGACATTTTTAAAAATGGACTAAAATCCAAGATAACCGTCGGCCAATTATCGTTTCCTTTGAACAAACTTGGATCTCTTGATATTGAGTTTTGAATCATGATTTTTAAATATGATTTAGACGCAGTCGTCTGCGAGCTTGACCATTTGAATGGGAAATAAAGTGAGATTTACCTTGTACATTAGGGTTAACCAGGGAGATAACCAGTACAGAGCTGGTACATAAGTTAAGCAGGGGAGATAATCAGCATAGAGCTGGTACATAAGTATTAAACAGGGGAGATAACTCGTAATTTGTATATAACAATTGACCAGGCGAGATAGACAGGAGAGTTTGTACACAATGATTAACTGAGCAGATAACCAGTACAGAGCAGGTACATAAGGAGAGATAACCTGCAGAGAGCTTTTACATATAAGGAGTAACGAGGGGAGATATAGTATAGAGCTCCTACATAACAGCGGATCAAGGGAGGTAACAAGTACAGAGTTTGAAAACAAGTCTTAGAGAGTTTATACACTAGGTTTAAGCAAAGTAAGTAACCAGCACAAAGCTTATCCCTCTTAAAGCGCTAGCCATGCAAGGGAGATAACCAATACGGAGGTTGCGCATATTAGGACTAAACAAGGGGGAACCAAAAGACACACAGCTATCAGATGCAACATGTTTGTATATGCTATATCTGATATGTAGGCCAGAAAGGGTTAACCTATTGCATTTATAGTATATATGCATTTCAACAATCAAGAAAAAATATGGGAACATAGGATCCCTCTGTCGAAAGTATATGTCATAATTAATTCTGTCACATATAGGCTGACGCCATAATCAAACATGTCACAAATGGCGTATCTAAGTCCACCAGGAACTCTTAATAGTGTGTCATGTTGTATGAATTGTATGTCTTTACCAATTTGACTGGGCATATGGCAACAACAGCATACAGTCAAATTAGTTTCAAAAGATTGAACAGCTTACATGTATACTTTTATGGAAATTGAGATTATGGGGAGGTCAGGGTTCAATCAATCCCAACACAGGCAAAGTGTGGCCGGAGCTTAGCTAAAGATTGGCGGGGCATAAATAAAACTGGATTCATCCGTTGCGGGAGCAATTTGAGTTCTTTGAAAATAATGTGGGATTATCCCACATTGATCCACCAGAAAATGAATACTGGATGGAGTGGGGCAAGGCATAAAATGGGTGGGGATGTCAATATTCTATCTTTTATTGTGCCAATAGGAAGGAAACCGGTGTACATTTTTCAACAATTTTGGTGGACGATGTTGCTGTCGTATCTTCCACCAAATCTGTTGAAAAATTAACATTTTAAGTTATTTGAAAATTAGAAATGTTGCTGTTAGAGTGGCAAGGGTTAATGCTTTATAGCTCAAGATTTGTCAAAAACATCAAAGGTTATCCTTAGTGAAAGTCCATTTGCATCAAATGCAAGTCAAGAGGAAAAATTTCAAAAAAATTTGCCGCTGGAATGACTGTCTCATTTATCGGGTCAGGGATTGCAGTGGTAAAAGCACAAAAACTAGTTTTCTGAATTCTCTTTGACTGTAAACGAACACTTCAAGACAACCGGTTAGATTGAGCACTAAAATCAGCCAAAAATGGCTTCTGCAGTGGTCTTGAGAAATGCCCATTTGCAGACCAAAAGAACTGTTTTTGAAAATCACCGAGCCAGTCAGTGCAGTGGTAGTTTTCAAAAACAGTCTTTTCTTGGTCTGCAAATGGGCATTTTGAATGAATTTTGTTAGAATTTTCTTGAACAAGTTTAAGTGTCAAAGCGTTAAAGAGATTGGCCACAATTAAAATATGTATTAATTGTGTGACTGCTTCAATCCACCTGCAGACAATAATTTCAATGGGCACTATTAATATCAATATATGAAAGCCACCACAACTTTCAGGCAAATTGTTTTCAAAATATTCAGCATATGCAGAGCTTAAACCCCATGGAAAATGTAGTCTGTAGAAATTCAGCAGACAGACAGTTAATATTTGCTCATCTGTGTGACTTAATTAACACATTAATGGTCAAGTGTGCCAAAACTGACCTCTGCAATGGTCCTGAGGAATGCCCATTTGCAGATCAAGAAAATATATTTGAAAATTTACCACTGGCATGACTGCGGTGATAACCAAGCCAGTCATTCACATCTTAAATTAAAAAGATAGTCTTCTCTTAGTCTCCATCCATTCCAAATGGACATTTTCTATGAGATTTCATTTTGAACAAATTTGAGGGTTAAATAATTTAAATGCAAACCACCCGCTATGCAATCACCAGATTATGTAATCGAGACAGAGTGACATAGATTCTTTTTAAAAATATTTTATCAATTTTCAAAAGAACCTATTTAGTAATTTTTAATTTTTTAAATATTTATCTCGTTTACGATCATGGGTGTTTGAGAAAACACAGGAGTGCATAGATATAAATGACATATTGTGTCTCGGTGAGAGAAATGACGTAATGCGGCAGAACATCGCATGACACGACGCATGCGCATCATGACTCGTGCCTATCGAAGAAGACGGGGCACTGATATACGCATGCGGGAAAATACTAATGGGTACATGTATTTAAGGTAAAGGAATGTCCAATAGAATGCAATAGTTGAGAAATTAAACTGCAAATACAAATATTACCAACGTTTTTACCTGTGATCGCCAGGAGTCAGCATCTTATCCGATCAACTATTCCCTCTCAAATTATATAATTTTCGGCAAGTCCCAGAGATCTTGACTTCTTGTGTGAAGTAGATTTCTGTTATATATACACGCATGCGCACAGACGTAACATTACATCCTGGGCTCAAACATGTCCTTGGAAACTACAATGTCACAATTATAATTCATGTATTCATTCAAATTCCTGTAAAACAGTATTTCAATTCAACCTAAGACCTTACAGGAAAGCGGTAGAATATCTTGATAATAACTTGACTGCAAGCCATTGCTGCCGTATATAAATGGCTTCCAGTCATATTATTTTCAAAATATTAACAGAATTTATTTTTTCATTATAATATATTTGACACTACACGATTTCTTTTGAAAAAGTGAAAATATAATTTATCGATGACGTTGACTGCCAAGGGACATAACTTTGTTATCGTGGTATGATTGTACGTGTAACGCTTTCAAACTCAAGCTGGACAAACTCTGCTTCTGCTGTGATCTTTGGAAGTGTCCATTTGCTGAGCAAGATAAGATTATTTTTGGAAATTTACCAGTGGAATGACTGGCTCAATTTTCAAAAAAGAATCCTCTCTTGGTCAGCAATTGGACATTTTCTATTTAAATTTTCTTCAAATATCAGGGTTAATGGATTCAATAAATAAATCCATATAAGATTAAAACAAATAAACCGTATTTAAAACGAACTTCAACAAAATATTTTTAAATTAATTTAACACGAGGCAAAAAAGCTTCCATCTGGATATACAGCTACATTGTGATGCATGTTCAAAGTTCAGGTCTATCACACCACACATGTGCAATATATAAGACAAAATCCTGTGATGCAATGCAAAATGTTTTACATTAACTCGTACCACAGTGATGTAAAAATTTTAATTTTCAAATTAAACTAAAAGACGATCTGGTGTTCATTTTTCAACACATTTGGTGGAAGATGTTACTGTCTACGACAGCAACATCGTCCACCAAAATTGTTGAAAAATGTACGCCAGTGTCGTTATTATTAGACACAGTAAAAAACCGAATACTGACATCAGAGTGGTCATGGTTAAACATAGGGAGACAGTTGTATATACAATCTAAAAGAAATATAAATTTTGAAATTCAAAAAAATTTCAATACTTATCATTTTATCTTAGTTTCATTTGCTCATGTCTTTATATATAAATATCACTATTACTATTTAAGTTCGGAATTCTTAGATATTTGGCTTTGAAGGGCATTAATTAATTAATTAATTAAACTAAGAAATTTTAAAACTACTTTGAAAACAAGATGACTGTCTAAATTTCTTTCAAAATAAGTAATATAATTTATATTTAATTTAATAAATATATTTGTATCGGGTAGGATGAAATGGGTTAAAGATATGATAGTAAAATTAACCCCCCTATCACAGAATCATGAAACTATTTATTATCTAAAGAATATTCCTATTTATATTCTGATACAAATTTGACAACAGCTTTCAGTCAAACTTATTTCAAAATAAAGGTTTACCTGTATGGGAGCCTTAAAATTATAAAGTTGAAGATCTTTTGATTTATCCATCCTGACGACTTATAAAGAAGTAAACTGTTAACAGGCTTACGCTTTTCACCAATGAATTCCCAATATCTCATTTCCAAGGCAACCATATAGGAACTGTTGAATATTTTGAAATGAATTTCACTGGAAGTCATCTATACTTAGACCGCAATGGCTTCAAGTTAAATTAATTTCAAAATATTCAACAGAATAAAGGTTTTATATTGTAAAGGATATCCTCTTTCCATGATCTGTCTGTGAAAGGGTTAAACCTGTTGATTATCTAATGATAAACTGTCTTATCACCTCCACCATGCCCGCCTAATAACAATCACTACACTGCCACTGATTGGTATTTTCAAATTCAAATTTGACAACTTCGCTAGCATTGGTCAGACGTAACCCGCTAATAAATGCAATATCACTATGCAAGCATCAACTGTGAACACTACACATGCTAGCTACTCCTTAAAGTTTGAGACAAGTGGGCCAATAAAAAAATCAATTCGTCTACAGCTTTCACATACCTGCATGCCAGTGAGGTAATGTAGAAGCCTGCATTATATATGCGAAGTATATTATATATATATACTATTAAGCATTTCTGTAAAAATAATACTATTAACCATTGATTGGTCAAGCATGCCAAATCTCCATGGGCCTAGTGAACCTTTGTGGTGTTAAATAGACGTAAAGCAACATCAGTCGTCTTGGTCCGTCGTTAGCTCGTCTTAGACATGGGCTAAAGATGGACATTGCTTTATGTCTATTTAATGCCATAATGGTGCACTAGGCTCCTGGACTTTGAAACAGTCTTGAGAAATGTTCACTTGCAGGTAAAGAGAATAAATTAAAGGGACCTTTCCACTTTTAGCCATGCACCGCCAATTTCAATCTAAGCTCCACCCACACCACGCCTGTGTTAAGATCGATCAATCTCTGAACTCGCTGACTATCAATTTCCACAAAATTATATATGTAAGCTGTTGAATGTTTTAAAACTAATTTGACAAGGGCAGCAACAGTGGCCAGTCAAATTAGTTTCAAAATATTCGACAGAATGTTTATTAAATAGTAGACATACAATTCGTATGTGTCAGACTATTAAGCGTTAAAGACGGACTATATCGAATCATTTATGACATAATAATTATGACGTCATCATACACGTCACTGACTCAACAATTACTGTCTGCAGTTTGCCCTGCAAATGAGGATTTAATTCTCTTGACAAATATCGTGTATTAACCTTTTAACACCCAAATTCCTTCAATATTTCAATTTTTTTCAAAATGTAAATTTGCAGACCAAGACTATTTTTGAAAATTTACCACTAGAATGACTGCACAATAACCACTGCCGTGACAACTATCAAGCATTAACCCTTTAACACACAAGGCGGCCAAAAATGGCTTCTTCAGTGGTCTTGAGAAATGTCTATTTGCACACCGAGATGATTTTTGAAAATTTACTACTGGAATGACTGGCTTGTATCTCAATCTAAGGGCAAACAAACCAGAAGCTTAGGCAACAATGGCTTCCAGTCATATTATTTTCAAAATGTTCAACAGAATATGCTATGCATTGCAAAGAATTAATTTTTCAGGGATTGGCCGTTGAAATGGGTAAAACAGAGACCAATGACACCAAAACTTCAGATTAGAGAATGTCCACTTCTAGGCCTGCAAGAAGACTATTTTTGAAAATTTACCATTAGAATTACTGGCTGGGTTATCGAGCCAGTCATTCCAATGGTAAAATTAAGTCTTCTCTTGGTGTGCAAATGGACATATCTCAAGACCCTCGCAGAGGTCAAGCTTGGTTATGTTGACCGGTATGTTGGACAATCTTTGGAATTATTATCAACTTTTTCAGCCCTAAAATTAGAGCATTACATTTCACTCCACTCTACACCCACCCACCTGTCAGTGTTGTAACTTAGGGTATTCATTAACTCATGCAAATCCATGTGAAAATAGCCAAGAGGATGCAGATCTTTTCAACCAGGTATGTTACTTTTTGCACAATAGCAGAACAATATGGGCATACCGACACTTTAATCCTCCAATTTGTTCATAGAAAATGTCCATTTGCAGCCCAAGAGAAGACCATTTTTGAAAATTTACCACTGGAATGACTGGCTCGGTTATCGAGCCAGTCATTCCAGTAGTAAATTTTCAAAAATAGTCTTCTCTTGCCTGCAAATGAACATTTCTCAAGACCACTGCAGAAGCAGTTTTTGGCTGATATGAGTGTTAAATCATTAAAAGTTGGTAATATTTGGTTGCCATGACTTTGAAATTTCAGAAAAGATTCTAGTCCAGTCCATTTCCGATAAGATTTAGATTGAAGACACATTAAAGATAACAATATAAATATGTATAAATATTTAGACAACACACCAAAAAATGGTTAATTTCAGGGAAGGGATTTAGTTTTCATTATTAGCATGTACTGATGGCTTTCACCTCAAGATGTTATCTTACAGCACTGCAACCACACATAAAAGAAGAATATTTTAAAAATAACTTGACTAGCATCTGTTGCTGTCGTAGCAACAGCTTCTGCATCAACTCAATTACAATTCATTTAATATAAATCGACAGATAATCTCTTACGCTTTGTAATGAATTTGTCAAATTTCGTCTATAAGGTTGACTTCAAGGTGAAGTCAAGATTAACAGCATAAGGATCACGCTATCACTAGCGTTACATAATGTCATCTTGAACTCGGAGGCATGCGATGATGTAATCTGGTCTGTGCGAAACACGCAAGCATGCGGGTGCGCATGCGCGTAGACGAAAATGAATTTATAATACATGTACCGCTTATGTTGCTATATAAAAAGCAAATTAAAAATTTGTTGAATGTTTTGTTTAGACATGAAAATCTCAATTTGGCTGGAGGGCAGTGGGGAGGATGGGCTTACGGGTTGGTGTTTACTTTTCGAACAAAGCATTGCACAACGGCTATCATTTGAAAACAACTGCTTGCGGAAACAGGTCTTTTTATGCAAAATCAACAACAGCTACTATATTAACCATTGAATTTTTTCATGAAAATTTCAATTTTCGCATAGAAAGTGTGCATTTGCAGACCGAAAGATTGAAAATTTAGTTACTGAGCCAGTCATTGCAGTGGGAAATTTTCAAAAATGGACTTCTCTGGGTCTGCAAAGTTGACATTTCTCAAGACCACTGCAGAAGCTATTTTTAGTCGACTTGAGCGTTAACCAATTCTTCAGTCGTCTTGGAAACGTTCATTTGCAGACCAAGAGAAGCCTATTTTTGAGAATTTAACACTGGAATAACTGGCTCGATAACTGAGCCAGTCATTCCAGTGGTAAATTTTTTAAAATATGCTTCTCTTGGTCTGCAAAAGGATATTTTCTATGAAAAAATTACAATTTTCTTGAACAAATTTGAGGGCTAAAGAGTTAAAGGGTTATGTCCAAAATATTCAAAAGAACATTTCTTGCACGGTATTCAAAATTATACATTGTCTCTGTTTTTAAAACATGTTAGCCTATTTATAAGCCATACTATATCATACTACAACATATGGAATTTGAGAGAGAGTACTTAAATGGTTATATATGCGCAATAAAATGAAATTTTTTTTCATAAACATGTCCATTTGCAAACCAAGACTATTTTTGAAAATTGTATCACTGGAATGACATTGCTCAGGGATCCAATCAGATATTCCAGTGATAAATTTTCAAAAAGTCTTCTCTTGGTCAGTAAATGAACAATTCTCAAGATCACTACAAAGGCCAGTTTGAGAAATAGCCAGCTACATACAAAAGTGCTAAATTTCAATTTCAAAGGCGTTCAATTTATTTCCATTATACCCATATTTGTATTTGAATTTCTTTTTAACTATATTTTAATATAGTCTTGAAGATGTAAGTAAAACATATTATATTACAGCTTTTAAATAACAGAAACACGGACAGACAGATGAAACAACGGACGGATGCAGTGATTACAAAACTGTGCTAGCCTTGAATCAGATGGAAGAAATGTTTGGTTGAATATCTTAGACTTAATTTGATTGGAAGCCATTGCTGTAAACCTGCACCGTAAATCGATACTAAGATGTCTTTAAGAATATAATTTCGCCAACTGTCTCCCTGCTGAGTTTCTGTAGATTAGATTTTTGATAGGGTTTAACTTTGAGAATTTTGAAAACAATTTGATGGAAAGGTCTTGGTGGCTTAGCCACCAACACCTTTCAGTCAAATTGTTTTCAAAATATTCAGCAGATCCAGAGTTATTGCTCATTGAAATTATTGTCTGGTGGCTTGCAGCAGTCAGAGTTAAATATCATTATAAAATTTAAATTTCACACTTTCAAATCTGCTCACTGATCGTTAGCCCCACCTTATAAAGTTAAATATTTACCGATCAAGCTGGCCTCTGCAATGGTCTGGAGGAATGTCCATTTGCACAGACTATTTTTGAAAAATTACCACTGGAATGACTGGCTCAATCACTGAGCCAGTAATTCCATTGGTAAACTTTAAAAAATAAACACCTTGTCTGCAAATGGACATGTTCAATAATTTTCTTAAACAAATTTGAGGGTTACATGGCTAAGAATCATACTACACCACACCCCACCCCCAAAACAACACATCCCTCTCCCACATCCCCACCCCCCCACCCACAAACACTCACCTCTTCTTCCAGTCAAATGATCTAGTTTCAAAATTATTCAAACACATGATATATTTAGGTGTATATGCACTAATAAATTAGTTTATATAGCTGCACTATGAACTTCAAACTCTTCCTGAACAGACGCCAAACCTTTTAACCCCAAAACAAAACTCTGGGTGGGTCGCGTGGGGTGGGGGGCACACAGTGCGAGATGCAGTGGATTACGGCTGTGGCGCGGCGCGAAGGCTCAATTTTCTACATGACTACGAAGCAGACAGACACAGATACAAAATGTATGACCCGCACATGACACCATATATTTGGCGGGGTAAATGAGGCGGGTTTTTTTTATTATGTAAACCATTGAATACATACACTAAGAGGCTGCCTGCCTGTCATCCGAGAAAACAATGATTAATATTTATATTGAAAACCACCACCCACACCCCAACTTCACACTAATTGGCAAGATTTTTTAGTAATGGATGTTTTCATAGTAATGACATCATAATCAGCTAAGCGTCCTAAGTCTTACATCCTAAGTCTAGGATGACATCGTAATCATTACAGTCATAAATGATTCTCTACTCTTAATAGTCTGACATGTTAAATTGTATGTCTCTACCATTTAAAAAACATGCTGTTGAATATTTTGAAATTAATTTGACTGGGCGCTGATGCAACAGCACCCAGTCAAATTAGTTTCAAAATATTCAACAGCTTACCTGTATAGTTTTCTGGAAATGGATAGTCAGTGAGTTCAGAGATCGATCGATCACAACACGATCGAAGTGTGGGCGGAGCTTAGCTAGAGATGGGCGAGGATAGATAAAACTGGAAAGGTCCATTGTCCACTCAGCCAGAAGATGGCTTCTGTAGTGACATTGAAAAATTCCCGCTTGCACAGCAAGAACTCAATTTGAAAATTTATCGCTGTAATGACTGGCTCGATAACTAAGCCAGTCATAACAGTGGTATTTTTTCAAAAGGAGTCCTCCGTAGACATGCAAATGGAATCACTTAGATTATAATTTTCATTAGAAATTTTGACCATTTTAGGGTATATGGTGTTTAATATTGTTGTTTGCTAACTGGATAGCAATATTTTTAGTTTTCAGTAGCGCAAACATGGAAACCAGTGACCTTTACGAAGCTGCAGAGCAATGGTAAACATTGTAACAATTCTAGCAATCAACGCTGGGGAATGAGGTCATCACATTCATACTCAATTTCTCGGAAACAGGGAATAAAACATGAAATTATTTTTGATTATCTTTAAACTCATTTGACGAAAGTTTTGGCAGCAAAATTGTAAAATATTAACAAGACAAATTTTTTCTTTATCAGCAAGGCAGTCATGTGCTCACACAAACACACGCACGCGCACAGACAGACACACACGTACATGCACACACACTCTTACATCAACAATTGTTAAATATTTATTTAATGGCACCTGTCAGTCTGTTATGCTCCCATCATCATCTGTAATGATATGCACTGGTTGACATTAGATTTTGTACCAAAATTTCAAAACAATGTCAAACCTCTCCCACAGAGGTCAGTCCACAGGTGTTTCGAGAATCATGCAAAGTTCCTGACATGGCGAGCAGTACAAATGGACTAAAATCACAAAATTTGACCCTTCAAAGCTTTCGGACCAGAAATGATCAACTATACGATGTACGTAATATTCTGCTGAATTAGTTAGATCAAATTTTACTGGGCGCTGTTACTGTTTTAAAATGGCAGCAGCAGATTGTTTCAAAATATTCAACAGCTGTCTTCTATAGTTGATTTGAAATTAAAACACTGGAGGCCAAGAGTTAACCTTTTAACACTCATATCAACCAAAAGCGGCTTCTGCAGTGGTCTTGAAAAATGCCCATTTGCAGATGGAGACTATTTTTGAAAACTTACCGCTGGAATGACTGGCTCGATAACCGAGGCAGTCATTCCAATGGTACATTGTCAAAAATAGGCTTCTCTTGGGTCTGTAAATGGACATTTTCTATGAGAAAATTTAAATTTTCTTGAACAAATTTGTGGGTAACAGGGTTAGGGCACTTAATTGGGGTGTGCATGAGTTGGTGGGAAGAGAAATAATTGAATTACCTCCCCTTTTCCACAACTTAGAAAGGATTATTCAACCCATAGGTTTTTATTTTTTTGATTCACTTGTTCAGTATAGAGGGGGTGGGGATCACCTTGGACAATTAATATTAAATTTAAATTATTTCCCCCTGGTCCTATTTAACTCTTTAATGGTCAAGAAATCTAAATAATTGCTTATGGAATAGACATTTGCAGGCCAAGATAAGACTATGTTTATTGGCTCCGTTATCGAGCCAGTCATTCCAGTGGTAATTCATCAAAAATAGTCTTCTCTTGGTCTGCAAATGTCCATTGCTGAAAAGCATGGCAGAGAACGGTTTTGGCCGGCTTGTCCATTAAAGGGTTAATGATTAATTTGATTAACTGCTTAATGCCATTTTTTTTGCAGAAGACATGTTCCAAGGGTTACATCTCTGGACCGGGCAAAATATTTTTAACACAATCTGACTGAAAGTTATTGGTCGCTAAGCCAGCAACAACTTTCAGTCAAATTATTTTCAAAATATTCAGCAAAAATATTTGCATAAAATGTCTCCAACTTCTTTGGCCACTTATATCTAATTTAGCCATTTTTTTGGAACTAAACCAAAAACGTCAACTTATTTACGAAGAATGAAATATTCTGGAAATGTGGTCAGTTTAAATAAGAAGGGAACTAAATTAGATATATAGATATGGTGCAATGGTGGCGAAGAATTTACGTGATAAATTAAAACTTTATGTAACAATACCTCTGTTAGACAACACACATTTCACTATAACATAGGTATTAAATGGAGGGATGTGATGCGTCGTCACTCGAGTACCTGATGTCATAAACAATTACGTCACTCGTTAGCAAACGTTGCAATCATAACTTTATCACAAAAATCAAAGCCTGTCACTAGTGTACTACTGTGCTTTGATGAATTTATAATGTAATGCAAATATTAACCCTTTAATGGTCATACCGGCCTCTGTTATGGTCTTGCTAAATGTCCATTTAAAGGCTAAAGACAATAGAATTTTTGAAAATTTACCACTGGAATGACTGGCTCGATAACTGAGCCAGTCATTCCAGTGATAAATTTTCAAAAATTCTATTCTCTTGGCCTGTAAATGGACATTCAATAGGCAGATATTAAAATTTTCTTGACCAAATTCGACCATTAAAGGGTTAAACAGCTTATACGCGTAGTTATCTTTAAATTTTGATTCTGAGAATTCATGTTTCAAAGTTTCAGATTGAATCCAACATGCATAAGGTGGACAGAGCTTGGTTAGAAATTAAAAAAAAAATTAAATATAAAACTGAATTGCATGAATATAGGATTCCAGTTTATCCATCAATCATGATGTCATAATCAACTACGTGATGTGTAGGATGACATCAGAATCAATGACATCATGAATGCCTTAGCTAAGTTCATCACGAATGCTTATACTTGATGACGGACTAAGTGTTGTTGTACGAACTGGATGTTTATTAAACATGCTGTTGAAAATATTGAAAATAATTTCACTGGGCACTGTTGCTGTAGGCAGTAACAGCACCCACTCAAATTAGTTTCAAAATATTTAACAGCTTACCTGTATAGTTTTCTGGAAATTGATAATCAGGAAGTTCAGGGATCGATCGATCAATCCCAACACGGGCGAAGTGTGGGTGGAGCTTACATAAAGATGGGCGGGGCATAGCTAAAATTGGATTCCTTCACTGAATAAAAAATTCCCTTGCATCTAGTGATCTTATTGAATCAAAGTGATAATGCCAAAGAACCAGAAATGTCACTCGCAATAAAAGTGAGACACATCATCTTGTCTCATTCACAGACATTCTTCCATGACTGTCTGAATAATCGCCCAATACCATAAAACCAGACAGTGAAATAAATACAAAATTTAACAAATGAAATAAAATTTATTTTGATATCAAAATGAAATTCTTTAAAAAGAAAAATTTGTAATCAAGAGAAAAGTGCCATAGCGTTGTCGTAATAAAAACTGAGGGATGGTACAAGTCACAGACATTCCATCACTATAGTCTGGCCTCTCAGACACTGGCAGCAAAAAATCACAACAAAAGCCTATTATAGTGCATTGATTATAAATTCTCACAAATTACCTTCAAATTCACAATTCTCTTTCTCTGCTCCAGTGCACAGGACAGATGCTTGAAATACTAGATGAATTTAACGACAGTTAGTTTGCATAATAATGACAAAAGATGATGACTATAAATTGGCATTTGCAAAAATTAATCTGCAGCAGACGTATGTTGACAGAAATCGTAGTAAAAAGCATGAAAATGCAAAACAAATCTGCAGCAGACGTCGTGGTCGTGTGCAAAGGTATCTGGTGCAGCCCAGATGCACTGGACTGCAGCAGTGAGTCATGTGTCTGTCTGGGACAAGATTCAGCCACAACCTATCATACTAGACTTTCAATTCCCGCCAGTTGTGTGACCCAGTGTCTACTGACATCTCGGAGCCAAGCAGACTCGTCCGCGCATCATCATAATATATTGAAATGTTAAATTATTCGATTAGATAATGCGTGTGTAAAAGCGTGTGTAAACATGCGTTAGGAGTTGTACTACGGTTGTAGTACTACGATTGCAATACACGGCAGCGCATTTTTCACAATTTCCGCTGTTTCTAAGCAAAATGCAAAAGGAAAAAACCCTGGGAATATGTTAAGATGTCAAGCCGAATCCTGTCACCAAATCAAATAATAAATCACAAGAGATGTCTGGGATTCCTTACCCTATATAGAACATATGTTCAGGTAATATAATTTGGCAATACATTTTTATTTAACCCTAAAAATTTGTTTAATAAAATTTCAATTTCTCATAAAAATGTATATTAGCAGACCAAGAAGACTATTTTTGAAAATTTACCACTGGAATGACTGGCTCGGTTATTGAACTAGTAATTTGTGGTAAATCTTCAAAAATAGTCTTCTCTTCATCTGCAAATGTACATTTCTCAAGACCACTGCTGAAGCCGTTTTTGGCTGATATGAGTGTTAAAGGGTTAACCTGTCAATGGTTCAGTCATTCATTTTCAAAAAATCTTCTCTTGGCATGCAAATGGACATTTTCTATGAGACAATTCAAGACCAAATTTGACAAGTAACACTTATGAACAAAATCCCTGAAAAAGTCTATTCCCAGCATAAAACCTATTCTGGTTAATATTTTCAAATTAATTTGACTCGAAGAAGTTGCTGTGGCTTCCAGTCAAATTAATTTGAAAATATTAAACAGTTTTCTTGTATGGTTGCTTTGAAAATTAGATATAGGGAATTCATCAGTGAAATGGTTAACTCTTTAACACTCAAACTGGCCATAAATGGCTTCTACAGCGGTCAAGAGGCATGCCCATTTGCACCCCCAGAAACACTCAAATGACTGGTTAAATAATCGAGGCAATCATTCCAGTGGTTACTTTTCAAAAATAGTTTTATCTGGGCCTACAAATGGTTAAAAGTGAAAATTTCTTTGACCAAATTTGAGCACTACAGGATTAATTGTTGAAATGAATTACAATTTTGAAACATTGGAGAGTAGGGCAGAAGGCAGGCACATTATCGGTGTGGCAAGGACAATCTTCTTTTAGGATTTATCAATGACAAATAAAAAATGTGCCTCTAGAAGCATCATAACGGAACACAGTTAACCTCTCTTGTGTCAACTTAAACCTTTCATCGTTAAACACAGCATTGAATGTCGCGGAACGTCCATTTGCAGGTTGAGAAGACTTAAAAGAAAATAGTCAAATGTGGATTTTCTTGATCATTACCGTTTTAATATTAAATTCTGCCAACACAGTCTCAGCAGTAGTCCTGAGAAATTTATCCATTTTCAGAATAACAGAAAGCTATTTTTGTAAATATTCAAATGGTAAATTAAAAAGTCTCTTGGCCTGCAATTAATGGCTATTCGCTGAGCAAAGATTTTAACTTTCTTGAAGAATCGTGGTTATTAAAGGGGTAAATCAAAGTAACAAGCCAGCAGACAACAATTTCACTGGCCATTAACTCTGGACATGTCCAATATTTTGAAAACAATGTGACTGAAAGTTGTTGGTGGCTTAGACACCAACAACTTTCAGTCAAATTGTTTTCAAAATATTCAGCATATCCAGAGTTAAACCCCACCATGGAAAATCTACTCTGCAGAAATTCAACAGACAGACAATAAAGCCTTCGTCTGATGGAACACAATGAACCTTTCCAGTTTATCCATCCATCATATGACATCATAATAAACACATGGCACAGTAAAAGATAGAATATTGACATCAGAGTGGTAAGGGTTAAAAATTAACACGGTGTGGTTCGTTTTAAGGCAGGTGGACTTTTCTTTCACCTAACTAAACCACCCACAGAACACATCAGAAATCACTACACGTGTTTCCAAAACACAATACAATGAACAGTTTAATATTATTAAATCGTGTTCAAAATTTTACTAACATTTTTGTTGTCTTTGATTTGGAAACACGCCAACTTATTTATGAGCTGTAGCTTAAAGCATCATTGCCATGGTCACGGAAAAAATATATTTGAGAGAATTAATTCCCGTCATTTTTGTAACAAGAGACCCAAGGGAGTCTTTGGTCACAAACCCATTCATCTGACAGGTTTGAACATTTGAAATCACCATACACAGAAACCTATATAAAACGAATTTCAGCTTCAAAATCAATAAAAAACAAACATGGCCACTTATCACCGAATTCTGATTGGTCGATGACAGCCATTGAAAATATATACTAACTTCCCTTGAAGAATCCTGAATGAGCTTTAGTGACTAATCATAGCTACCAAATTTCGGCCTGATCTGTTTGGCAGTTCTCAAGTTTTCTAAAAAACTAGGTAATCCAAGATGGCTGCCAAAACATTTGGCCAATCAAGTTCCCTTGCGGAAACTTAGTTCGGCTTTTACCTAGATGATGTTCCAGGAGGTTAGAATCGATCCCACAAGCGGTTTGAGATTATATTTTAAATCGGCAAAAATCCAACTGCTAGCCAAATTGGTTGATTGGCTTCGTGTGAACAAATTTGGATCTCTATGCCCTAAAGGATGCGTCCTTCAAAACATAATTGAAATCGGCCCAGTGGTGCTTAAGAAGTTGACAGGCGGACAGGCGCAAGATGGGGAGTCGTCACGGCATAAGCTAACTTGGACAAATGTGTTCTGGCCAGGTGAGCTAATAAATTGGACATGTATATTTGCATACACCATATATCATTGGCATTAATGACCTTTAATTGTCAAATTTTTTTAAGAAACTCAAAATATTTGCTTATTGAATGTCCATTTGCAAGACAAGAGAACATTTTTGAGAATTTACCACGGGAATGACTGGCTTGGTTATCGAGCCAGGCATTCTAGTGGTACATTTTCAAAAATTGTCTTCTCGTGTCTTGCTAATGCACATCCCTCAAGACCACTACAGAGGCCGTAATGACCAGTAAATGGTTAATTATACCACAATCACTTGCAGATTTTAATCGTTACCTGTCTACCTCGTGAATTTCTGCAGACTACATTTTCCTTGTCGCTTAACACTGGATATGCTGAATATTTAGAAAATAATTTGACTGAATATTGTTTATGACTAAGCCACCAAAAACATTCAGCCAAATTATTTTCTAAATATTTAGCAAATCCAGAGTTATTGCCTATTGAAATTATTGTCTGGTGGCTTGCAGCAAAACTGCACCCATTATCGAAGCAATTTTTATAAAGACATGCACAGTTTTACCATACAGACAAGGCTTTCAACCCATTCCATATTTCTCAATATGGATGCACGTCTAACATTCAAGAAAGTTTCACTGTTTATATAACTCCTAATAATACAATATGGTCCGTGACACCGCAAATGTTTCCTAGTGACGAGGCGACAAAATTGTAAAAAGACAGAATAAATTGAACGTGTTGATTTAAGAATTGTAATATATATAGTACCTGGTTATGAAATACATATGTAAATTTGCTTGAGAGATGAAGAAATTTTAAAAGTTGGAGTAAATGTAATTTCAAGTCAGAAATGAACAGTGCAAAAGCATTTCAGTGATGGACTTTATTGGAAAACTGGTCAAAATATCAGTTTATATGATAAATAGACTCTCAAACTCTGTCCCATTTCATATCACTATTATCAACAAAGTCGCTTTCCAGAGTATCCCGCCACCATCTGACGTCATAATCAGCTCAGAGCGTGTATGATGACATCGAGCGTGTATGATGACATCCTCATATCTCAAATAGTCAGACACGTTGTATGAATTGTATGTCTTTGTAATTCTTTGCTATTTAATAAACATGCTGTTGAATGTTTTGAAACTAATTTGACTTGGCGCTGTTGCTGAAAGATTGGTACCGTTGTAAAATTTTGAGGCGTCTGTCTGCTATTTACAGGAGTTGAATACACCGATTGCTCTACACATATAAGCAAAGTATATGTGATTAGAATTAGTGATATGATCGCCATGGGAACACATTCTAAGCGATGCCAGGCCTAAAAAACTAGGAAAATATTGTCTTGCAAGAGGGGCAAGTACGCCATTTAAATTAGGTTTCACAACTGTACTTCCAGGATGCCCCATTTCAGTAAATTCTGTTGAAAATATGTATTGTTGTAAGGTATAGAGACTACACAATCCTTGTAAATACCAACTATACCATTATATTAACTCTGTATTCATCATATCAGCCAAAAACGGCTTCTGCAGCCGTCTTGAGAAATATCCATTTGCAGACCAAGGGAAGACTATTTTTGAAAATTTTCAAAAATAGTCTTCTCTTGGTCTGCAAATGGACATTTTCTATGAGAAAAACTTTGAATGTTAAAGGATTAAGACAAAATAAAATAATGAGTCACCATACAGGCACTGAAAATAACACATTATCTAGGTTGTTCCCCCCCCCCCCCCCACACCCCGGCCAAACAGTGTATTAAAATTTGGTTGCCCTGCAGTAAAGTGATTGCTCTGGACCACAGTTTCCACTAACAGCCGGGCTGTGTGGTTTTGGAAAAAACAAAACCAGTGAGAATGTTGGTGATGAACTGTTTTTAACCGAATATTCGGTGTTTTCACAATACCACAAAATTAGAACGTTTTTAGCGGTAAACATAAATCGGTAGTGACAATATATTTTTATATGATCTATTGAGGGTGTAGCGAAATTATTCAAAAATTTAAAACAGATTTTTCACTTAAATTTAAATTATTGGGATAAAAATCTGCCATTGTACAATTTCAGTTGTCTATGAGATCCTAGACAATTAGCAATTTATATAACCCCGCCTCTAGGCTATCAGCAATAGATATCATAAATAAGAGAATCACTTTCGAATGCATACAATATCATATAGTTTAATAAAATACTAGCTAATTACAGTTTCTGAACGCATTTAACAATACAAACTGGCAACATACTCGAGAAATATGAATGTAACTGAAAACATGAGATACAGATGTAACTGAAAACACGAAATACAGATGTACCATATTTCGCTTAATAGTAGCCTATGATCTAATAGAAGGCTACCCCCTAACTTTGACATATGAGCTCCAATGATTTCTTACCAGTTTCAAAATGGCAAAACTCTGTATTAGAAGCCCACCCCCTAACTCAGCAGACTGTATAGGAAAATTTTTCTTAAGAGCAAATTTGTAAGAATAGCGTGTATAATAATAACAATCATGTCACAGGGTGTGTCTACTTCAGACCGATCTCTGCCCTGATACATTCCCGGCCCCTCTAGAAGTCAATACAGGCCTCGGATTTGTAAATCCCGACCGCCTATTAGGGTAATACTAATAGTAGGCCACGTATGTTCAAGATATAATAAAGTTTATTCTACACTTTTGTAGCCCAAATGTGCGTAAAACAGTCTTGGCATGATTAAATACCTTCCATATAAATATATTTTAAGACCAAATTTATGTACCAAACAACAAGGACGGGAGAAAATGCGCATCAATTTTGTAAAGCCAATCAACATTAAATGATCCAAATTGAATTATTACGAACGACAATATAGCCGGCTTCTTAAGTTCGCGAGCCAGCGGTTCTTGAGATGGGAGGTATCCTGTTCTTGCGAGATATTATACGCTAATGGGAGTTTATCAAACGGGTACCTGTTTTTTAAGATCAGTATAATACTCAGTTCCTATCGCGCAGTGATAATATATAGATATTCCCGAGTCCCCGATTCCAGAATATTTATATCCGAGTACTCGCTCTAAAATAAACTCTTCAATTGGAGGCGAATCACGTGATTTGTATTTTTTATATCAAATTGTCGATTCATTTTGATATAATAAACGAGCTTTATTAAAGGATACGCAATATTTAGGCGCTCAAATCAAATAATTTCACTTCCCTGGTGATGTTTTGAGGTATACATTAAACATAGGCGGGGCGGTGGGAATTTTTACGGGAGAAAATACATTGAATTTCCGTGGTATCAATTTTAGAAAACTTTTTGGGAAAACTGTAATATAAGCCCACCCCCTTTCTCAGAGATGTTTGGGTGGAAATTGAACACCTCTTGTCCTAATAGAAGCCTAGGCTACTATTAAGCGAAATACGGTAACTGAAAACACGAAATACGAATGTAACTGAAAACAGATTCCTCTTTCACGCTTTATTTTGCAGATTTTATATATAATGGCTGGTCAAATGAATTCAATTTTATGCAACAGTTACACCCTTTGAAAAAAAAAAAAAAATGTTTATAAAACCATTTTGTTTACATAATTATCTGGTTATGAGATTATGGCAACAGTTTTCGAACCGTCACATCTACAAAACCTGTGACAGCTCCAATAACGGTATACCACCCAGCCCTTTGTAACACAAAGTGTATTTCTACTCCACCCGTACAGTTCAGTCTATCGCAGGTAACTACACCAGGATTTGTACTGATAATCTGTTTGTACTCCTGGGTAGAGACACACCGAGGAGGGAGGGAAGTGGCCGACCCGAGATGTGAACCCCAGGTAGCTAGTTTCACAGCTCAGCACATTACCGCATGAGCTATCCTTTCCTATGCATGCAATTTGTACAGATGTTCAGGGGTCGAAATAAGGCCCTTTTACATGCACGATGCAGGTAAAAAATGGCTGGTGCAGGTAAATTTATAATACTGGGTGCACAGGGTGCATGCACATTTCTGGCTGATAAGCTATAATGGTAAGACAAATCTTTGAAAAATGGATATTCTTTATGATATAAAACTTATTCTGTTGAATATTTTGAAATTAATTTGACTGGAAGATGAGGCTCCTCTATCGTTGTGTTGAAACTGAGATATAGAGCATTCATAGGTGTCAGGTGAAAGGATTAATTTATGTGCATGTAGATGTTTTGCTGTGCAGGTAAAATCCAAATGTTAGATGTACTTTGCGCATGTAGAACAAAATTCTTATTTCTACCGCTGCAGATGTTCCATATACATTAAGATATGGGATTTACACACCTGTTAGCACTGAATGCTGGTTCATCAGACAATGTATCCTAGAGGTTACTGATCTGCCACTCAAGTCTTAACATCATTATCCAATATGTCACATGTTAGCTGATGTCACAATCAAAATGCTATAGATTCATCACGGAAATCAATGACAAGTCCATCACGCAAGTCTATATATTTGTTCAATTTACAATTTAATAAACATTCTGTTGAAGTTTGAAATTGATTTGACTGGGAGCTTTTGCTGTCTAACCATGTCAAATTAGTTTCAAATTGTTCAACAGCTTATCCATATACCTAGTTACCTTGAAATTTAGATTCTGGTAAGTCGGGTTTCAAAGGTCAAAATTGATTTCAACGATCGCAGTGGGCAGAGCGTAACTAGGAATTGGACAGCAATAGTTTGATGTCGCTGCTAAACTTAGTTACTTTCACCTGATGAATTCTATATATCTCATTTTCACGTAAACTGTTAAAATTTGTTTTTAAATTAATTGACTGGAAATTATTTGGGAGATTAATTTCCAAATGTTCATCAGAATACGTTTTATCTAAAAAAACACCTTTTCAGAGTATCCCTCTATCAATCTGACGTTATATGACATCATAATCAGCTAAGCAGCGTGTAGGATGAAGTCATAATCATTATGTCATAAATGATTCTATATGGCCCATTTTTAACTCTTAATAGTCCGACATATTGTACGAATTGTATGTTTCTATAATTTAATAAAAATACTGTTGAACATTTTGGAACTAGGCCTATGGCAGCAACAGCACCCAGTCAAATTAGTTCTAAAATATTCAATAGCTTACGTGTAGAGTTTTCTGGAAATTCATAGTCAGGGAGTTCTGAGATCGATTGATCGCAACACGAGCAAGATGTGGGTGGAGCTAAGCTCGAGATTTGTGGGGCATAGCTAAAAATGGAAAGCTCCATTGATACTACATTCTCTATTCAAATAGTGACTGCAACTTAGAGTACATATAGCTGTCCAAAGCCAAGTCCCGATTTGCATATCTGATAGCATTGCATCAATGCAAATTTGGATATAGATTGATATGTTTTATTGAGTTAAGATAACCTTAACCTTCATACGCCAAGATCGGCTAAGCACAAAGCTATTGATATGCAAATATAATCATAATGCTTCAGTATACCTCGGAAATAATTTAACATGTTTGCAAAACGAAATAAAAGAGCTGAAGATTTTGAACATACCAGTAATTTAATTGGAAGCCATTGCTGACTGAGGCAGCAATGGCTTACAATCAAACTAAGTACAAAATATTCAACAGAACATTTCTTACATCGTGTTCAAAATTGTACTAGAATTAACATATTTCTGTTCCTGTTTTGAAAATCTTAACTTAATTATCAGCTGTACTGTATATGCATTAATTTTGTCTACCATTCACCGCGACCATCAGCAGAACTAAAAAGAAAATTTAATATCTACTAGTCAAGATTGGTTAAGAAACTTTATATTTTTTAGAAAACGTCCATTTGCAGGCCAAGAAGACTACTTTTGAAAACCCATCACTGCAATGACTGGGTCGGTCATCGAGACCAGTATTACAGCGATAAATTTTCAAAAATAGACTTCTCTTTTGTCCACTAAAGGACATTCCTCAAGACCATTCTAGAGACAAACTTTGGCTGACTTGACCACTAAACCATTAACACTCAAGCTGGCCAAGAATGGCCTCAGCAGTGGTCATGAGAAATGCCATTTGCAGACCGAATGAAGACTATTTCTGAAAACTTACCACTGGAATGACTGGCTCAGTAACCGAGCCAGTCATTCCAGTGATAAACTTTCAAAAATAGTCTTTATTTGGCCTGCAAATGGACATTTACCATGAGAAAATTTAAACTTTCTTGAACAGGTTTAAGGATTAAGATATATATGAACAATATTACCTTTCTATGACAAGCCTTGACGAACAGTTCTATATGAGACACACAGAAAAAGAAATACATTTATTAAATCGGCGTGATAGAATATCGCCTCTAGCATCCTTTAGGCTCTATAGACAGAGGAACTATGGTAAGCGATCTCGACATAGGTATATATCCTCACTGATGAGTATGCGACAGAAGCGACGATGATCGAGACATACGTTTCTCTCAGAATAACAATAATCCATACCTTGTATATAAACGAAGATAAGATCTAACGGATGCAACAATTCAATGCCGGGGAAATACAAGAGCGACAAGAACAGATCAGGGAATGAATGGATGTATATGTGCAGGATTCATATAGTTAGGTCTTGAGATATAACGCTTTTATCCCCGCTAGTACAGACGAAAACACGCAGAGGAAATCACGGAGTTCTAGATATTGTCTGTATACGTGGTAGCTGGTATTAACCCTTTAATGGTCAAGCCTGCTAAAACCGGCCTCGGCAGCGCTCTTGCAACATGTCCAGTTGCAGGTCAAGCAGACCATTTATTTGAAAATTTACCCCCGAGGCAGTCATTCCAGTGGTGAAATTTTCAGAAATAGTCTTCTCTTGATGTGCAAATGGGCATTTTTTATGAAAGGATTTAAATTTTCTTGACCAAAGCTGACCATTAAAGCGTTAACCATTTGATCTGTGATAGGTAAAGTGAGAGAAAAGAGTATGAATCATGCTTTGAGCCGAAGATGCACTATTTATATATGATAGCCACTGAAAGCTTAACCCGTTGACAGCCATAATTAATCAGCGATGTCAATCACAGATTATTATTTTTACTCAGGATCTTTATCTTTATTATTATTCTTCCTTCAAAAGTTTGGACCGCATCTCCTTCTTGGGTTTTCAGTCAATCAGCTCCAAATTTTCACAACTTCACGGGCCCATGCCACAATCGATGGAGTGTGCTTTTATTTTGGATCCACCCAATAGTTTTCAATCTATCCACCACCTTTGAGTGGGCAAAAAAGTCCCATAGGAAATGTATGGGGATTTTCAAGTGAAAACTTTGAAGTGCTAAAAAAAGTCCCATAGGAAATGTATGGGGGATTTTCAAGTGAAAACTTTGAAGTGCTACTACAGCTAGAGTTTTCAACGTATCAATCTCTTTTTTTCAAAATGGCCGCCAGACCTTTGAACCCCCTGAATGGAAAAAACTCCCATAGGAAATGTATGCCGATTTCAAATGGATGTTGAAGTGCTACTACACCTAGAGTTTTAATCGAAGCACTCCCATACTTGTGTAGGATGTTGCCACAGATGATTATTTTCAGAAATACCAGTTTTTGTTTTTTGCAGAAGTGAACTCGGGATGAAAAAAATTCGGGGAAAAATGACAACCAAGGCGCACGTTGAAAAACACAAAATTTTCAAAATGGCCACCAAAATGACTTGAAATTGACTTGAAATTTGGTGGGCAGCCAGGCCTCGTATTGGCCTTAGTGAGTCCCAAATTTAAGGTTGATCCGACCAAATGTTTTCGAGAAAATCAACTTTGGGGTGGCACATATCCCCATAGTAAACCTATGGGAGCAATATTAGAAGAGTGTTATCTCCTATAGTTTTCTTTCGATTCTCTTCAAACCTGGCCAGATTCAAGAACATTAAGAGATCTAAAAAATTTCCAAACTCTATTTTATCCTTATGGTCAAGGTGACATTTTAATTTAAACCTATGGGCATTTCCAGCATGGATCTTTCAGCTGTGACGACACATAGAGTTTGTATTAGATCATCATCAGACATGTCCAATGGTCATATAAGACGAGACCGTACACTAATACGCAATGCCCAGTCATCGCAGATTTACAGTTACTTCAGTAAATGTTCTCTAGTTGACCGCTACAATTTTAGCTACGCCCCGCCCACCTCTGGCTAAGCTCCACCCACACGTGTGGGTGGATCCCTCGTGTTGGGATGGATCGATCTCTGAACTCCCTGACAATTGATTTCCAGAAAACTATACAGGTAAGCTGTTGAATACTTTGAAACTAATTTGACTGGGTGCTGTTGCTGCCATAGGCAGCAACAGCACCCAGTCAAATTAATTTCAAAATAGCATGTTTATTAAATAGAAGACATAAAATTTGTACGTGTCTGACTATTAAGCGTTTAAGACGGACTAAATCGAGTCATTCAGGCTGTAATTGATTATGACATCATCCTACACGTCATGTAGTTGATTATGACGTCATATGATACATGGATAAAATGGAAAGGTCCATTCAGGGCTTCAGTCACTGATCGAAAAAACTGGAATTCTGACCTTGCAGGTACCGATGTACATATAGGCAAACATCAGAAACATAATATATATGTGTGTAGGACCAGATACATGCAGGGCCGGTTTCCCAGCCTTTCGGCATACTGTACTTACTCAATGAAGCCAGAATACTGGCCTTTCAAATCTCACGGCTATGTGATCAGCTTTACTCAGGTGTTTGGCATTTTTTGCTAAATCCTCAGCGTGGGCGTAGCCGTCGCTGAAATAAATGAAGGGTCGAACGGCGTAACCATTTCATCGTCCAAAATATCCCAGAAACGTTGGCAGAGATCTCAAGACAATAATTGCACAAAATAACCATTGGCCAAATGATGTCTTACAGTACAGCTCAGAAGTAATCTCAATATGTTTACAAAACAAATTAAAACATACTGTTGAATATTTTTAACATAGTGAGATTGGAAGACATTAAATGGCTTCCAATCCAATTATTGTCAAAATATTCAACAGAACATTTCACACATCGTAAATTGCACTAAAATGTTTCTGTGTTTGTTCTGGAAACGTTCTAAGTTATTTCAGAGCTGTACACAGCTGTCTTATAAGTGTGCATCTGCATGACAAAGATTGTAAGTGTCCATTAACCATGACAAAGATTGTAAGTGCATGCTCACTTGCATGACAAAGACCTTACTTGTCCATCAGCATGACAAAGACCTTACTTGTCCATTTGCATGACAAAGATTGTAGGTGTCTATTTGCATGACAAATATTGTAAGTGACCATTTGCATGGCAAAGATTGTAAGCGCATGCTCATTTGCATGACAAAGACCTTACTTGTCCACCAGCATGACAAAGATTGTAAGTGCATGCTCATTTGCATGACACAGATTGTAAGTGCATGCTCATTTGCATGACAAAATATCTTACATGCCCATTTGCAGGACAGAGATGATTTACATGTAAGATCCACCCATTACAGCATTACTGTAATTTGCCAATATAAAAAATTGCACCACTGACAAATGGCATGGGACCAATATCGAATTTGATATCGGTAAACCGGTTGATAAATGGCACAGGAGCTAATATTGAATTCGATATCTGTGCATGGTCCATTGGTCAGCGGCACAACGGACCAAATTAAATTTGATATAGACACGCCGATATAGAATTTGATATTGGTCTCCTGTGCCAATAACCAAGGGGTGCATCAATATAAAAATTCAATATTGGCCCCTGTGTCATTGGTCAATTGTGCAAATTTAATATTACTATTTAGAGAATAGTAATTTCGTGAACTGCACATGGATATATGCTTCTTAAGATCACTGCAGTGTTAACACTTTCATGAAAAAGCCGGCTAAAAACTGGCCTCTGAAGTGGTCTTACGGAATGTCCATATACAAGGCTAAGAAGACTATCTTTTGAAAATTTACCACTAGAATGACTGGCTTGGTTACCGAGCCAGGCATTCCAGTAGTAAATTTTCAAAAAATAGTATTCACATGGTCTGCAAATGAACATTCAATAAGTAAATATAAAATTTTCTTGACAAAATTTAGATATTAAAGGGTTAAGAATTATCTCTGGTCTCCAGTCATAGACCAAAGTAGAGTTGAGCGCTTGCTAGCATGGCCTATCATCTCTCAGTTAATCAAACAGCACACATAAATTGAATCTTTGCTGGATGACCATTATTCATCATCCTCTTCGTCGACACACCGATTCATTATGAGACATATATATGCTGCTCATCATTGTTCAATAGATTCATCAACACTCGGGCTAGGTGAGAGAATCGGGGCTAGTATACTCATTTTCTTTCCAGCAGACAAATGCACGGGCCACTGTACGCATCCTGAGGAGATAGATCCATAACTAGGCGTCTAACCAATCTGTTTTATACCGAATGGTGGAAATGGTATTATAACAGGAATTTAAAACATATACCAAACGCGAGTGAAAATTATATGAATAAAAACACTTGCTGCAACACCTCATCGATCAAAATTGTGACAATAATTTGTAATATTTTAATTATAAATACTGGAATTTGATTTCAATGAGTTGAAAATGAGAATGAGAACGGTTATTTATACCTAGGCATCTTAAGTGCAACTCCGACATTGAAACGCCATCTGTTGCTAGGCTATTCTTTCCCTCCCACTGCTGTGCAATTGCTGCCAGAATGTATTATACCTTTACAAATATGAAATTCATATAAAGCACTGCTTAAGTACATTGCACTTTATGCATAGAACTAACTGTCATGGCGAATTAAGCCCTTTTAAAGAAATTCTCTAAGGTTCCATATGTCCTGTATCCAGGTCTTTATAACCGACAAGTTAATTAAATTTGGTTTGGCGAAAAAAGGTCAAGGTTTGGATAATAGAAAATATAAATTGGTTCTGGTTTAACTCCTTAAACAGCGAATCTTTTAAACCTTAGCGCTATGTTAAAAATTAAAAATATTAAATTAAATTAAAAGATGAACTGGTGTTCATTCTACAACAAATTTGGTGGAAGATGTAGCTGTCGGTATGTGTACTGACAGCAACACCATCCACCAAAATTGCTGAAACGTTTACACCAGTTTCTTTGCTATTGATACAGTAAAAGATAGCGTATGAACATTAGACTTGTTAATGGTTTAAGCTCGGAAAAGAACATTTTTAATTTTCTCATAGAAAATGTCAATGGCTCTTTCCTATACCCCACCCGTCTCTTCCACCCACACCTTGATCATGTTGGGACTGATCGATCCCCAAATGACCTGACTATCAATTTCCAGAAGACAATACATTTTAGCTGTTAAATATGTTGAGACTAATTTGACTGGGTGCTGTTGCTGCAACGCCAAGCCAAATTAGTTTCAAAATATTCAACAGAATGTTTATTAAATCGTAAAGCCATATAATCCATACGTGTCGGACTATTAAGCATTAAAGGTGGACCATATCGAATCATTCATGTGTCATGATTATGACATCATCCTACATGTCATGTAGTTGATTATGATGTCATATGATGGATGGATAAACTTGGAAACGTCCATTTGCAGGCGAAGAATTTTTGAAAATTTCCCCCCTGGAGTGACTGGTTCATTTGATGAGTGTAATGATATACTGATAAAATTATTTGCTGGCGGTATTATGGTTACTAATCCACCATCTTCTCAAATTCAAACCTTCCGCTTTTGAGAACATGCATGCGCGCGTATGGGCATGCATGCGTGCCCATGTGCATGCATGCAGCGTGCCCATGTGCATGCATGCATGGATGATTCTGCGCACATGTACTTTCAAAGATAACTTCTACAACATACATAATGCATTTGCAGATCTAGAAAAATATTTATATTAATTCCGATTTTTTTTGCACTGCAGGTAAAAGCACATATGGTTGTGCAGTAGGACTATAAGTATGGCACAAGCCACAGCAAAGAAAACCACTATCCATATCTCCCGATGTGAAAGCCAGACATCAAACTCACTATCTATCTACACACTTGCACATGTTACCCGCAAATGAAATATTGGGGTAGCGGGGTGGGCGTATGGGTGGGCCATGAAAAACAACTGGGGTCTTGTCTAAGCAATGTCTGCATAATGGACTTCAGTTCTGCTGCTTACACAAAATGTACCACTGTTGAATTAAACACCTTTTGTACTCCTGTTGGCCAAAAATATCTTCTGCAGTGATCTTGATAAATGTCTATTTGCAGACCTAGAAGACTATTTTTTGAAAATTTACCACTAGAATGACTTGCTCGATAACCAAGCCAGTCATTTCAGTAGTAAATTAAAAAATAATAATCTTTTCTTGGCCAGTAAATGGTCATTTTCTATGAGCAAATTGAAATTTTTCTCAATAAATTTGAGTATACAGTAAAGGCATAAGCGGTGATTTGCATGTACATACATATGTTATTTTAACTGATTATTTTGGAAATTAATGTAGCTTGATGCTTAACACCTTTCGGCAACATCGATTCAAAAAAGGTGCTTTTTGGTTGTTACAATATTACCAGTTATATCATGCACAAATTATTATGCCATGAAAAATGTACTTTTAATAAAGCTTTCACTGAATTAAATAACTGGGTTATGAGGGGCCGGCCAGGTGTCAATCAACCACACATGAGCAGACAGACAGCGGACTGGCACACACATGCATGCAATCAGACACTAAAGATAGCAAATGTGAGCAGCTGACACACTTGTCCAGACATTGGCTGGTGAATATCTATCAAAGTTCAAATTCATTTTAATAGTGCTTTAACCTTCGAATTTGTTCAATAAAATTTCAATTTTCGCATAAAAATTGTCCATTTGCAGACCAAGAAGACTATTTCTCAAAATTTACCACTGGAATGACTGGATCTGTTATATCTAGCCAGTCAAACAAGCGCTAAATTAAGTCTTTTTTGGTCTGCAAATGGCCATTATCCAAGACCTCTTCAGAAGAGGTTAAATAACTAAGCAGGAAGGAGACACTGAAATAACACACACACGCACGCCCGCACACACACACATACCACGTATGCACACACAAACACCACACGCACGCACACACACACCACACATACGCACCACACCACACACACGCCAGCCTCTGCAATGGTCTTGAGGATTGTCCATTTACAGTTCAAGATAAGCTTTTTTTGAAAATTTAGCCAGTCATTCCAGTGATAAATTTTTAAAAATTGCCTTATCTTGGTCTGCAAACAGACATACACTGAGGAAACATTTCAATTTTTTGGCACAAAAATCTTGAAGGGTTAAAATATGTTACCCCTTGGAATCCCAGTGCTTCAATTTCAACACAGCTGCTATTCAGGAACGCTGTTGAATATTTTGAAACTAATTTGACTGGAAGCACAGGCACAACAGAATATTTTCTATATTATAAGTAATCGTTATTTTCTGATCCATAAGAGCTAAGGCGTTAACTCATTAACCCTCGAATTTGTTCAAGAAAATTTAAATTTTCTCATAGTAAATGTCCATTTGCAGACCAAGAGAAGACTATTTTAGAAAATTTACCAGTGGAATGACTGGCTCGGTTATTGAACCAGTCATTCCAGGGGTAAATCTTCAAAAATAGTCTTCTCTTGGTCTGCAAATGGACATTTCTCAAGAGTACTGCAGAAGCCGCTTTTGGCTGATATGCGTGTTAAAGAGTAAAACACTAAAGTTCGCCAAAAAAACCTTCTTAGAAAGTGTCCATTTGCAGAACAAGAGATTATTTTAGAAAATTTACCAATGAAATGACTGGCTCAATAACCGCGACAGTCATTCGAGTGGAAAATTAAAAAATTTGAAAAAACTTCTCTTGGTCTGAAAATGGACGCTTTCTATGAGAAAATTTAAATCTTCTTAAACAAATTTTAGACCTAAAGGGCTAAATTTGAAAACTTGTATGAGTATGATAATACTGCCATCTAACATGTGCACATAGTAAAATGATTATCAAGTGAGGCAATGGGTAATATATTCATGACAGACAGATTTCACTGTGCACACACACACACACACACACACACACACACACGCAAACACACACATTAAAAATATTGCACAGCAGTGATAACGTAGAGCTTATGAAAAGAAAGAAGGCGCCTATGCATAACTCTTGCACAATGAAATCAACCACGAGGCGGTTTAGTGTTGAATTTTATAAGATCGACGAGCACATGGTCTACAGACGAGCCACACGATGAAGTATGGCGCGGTTGGTTGGTCGGTATCTATGTCAGCCCGTCTTCTCAGACAACCGGCAAACATCATTTTATGTAACAATATACTTAAGAAAGCAAAATTCAAAAATAATGTTTTAAAAGTTTATACTCTGTTATACTCACCCACCTGCTTATCGGCTATGACGGAGTATTTTCGTCTGATTGAAGTGATATGGGCAATTGATGTAAGCATGGTTGCATATACATTTTTGCGTTTATACCGGCGCTTGGCGGCAAGAAAGCCGGTTGGTTATCTATCCCACAATACATTGCGGGTGTGTAGGAGTAGAATGCAAAGCGCCATAGTTCCGTTTAAGAATATGTTAATATAGGTCGCTTATGAGATACCTTGCTCCCACATGTTTATACTCTTCAATGAAACAATTTTTTGACTACTGAAATTCAAATTTAAAACGAATGATGATGAGTCACGGTTAAAATAAATTTGTTACGTTATCCACAGATGAACGTAGTTTAAATAAAATTCTAATTCAGGCCACGAAAATTACACGTTCCTGCGGTCCGGGGCAACCACTTTTTACTGCAGGGCATTCAAATTTTAACACATTGGTTTCCCTGGGGGACAACCTAGATAATTTCAGGGCCTGTATATGTACTCATGGTGAATATTTATTTTATTTAGTCTTAACCCTTTCACACTCAAATTTGTCCAAGAAAATTAAAATTTTTTTCATAGAAAATGTCTGTTTGCAGACCAAGAGAAGACTGTTTTTGAAAATCTACCACTGGAACGACGGGCTCGGTTATTGAGCCAGTTTTTCCAATGGTAAATTTTCAAAAATAGTCTTCTCTTGGTCTGCAAATGGACATTTCTCAAGACCACTATAGAAGCAATTTTTGGCTGGGGTAAAGGGTTACTATAATGATTAAGTTAGTATTTACAAAGATTCTGTAGTCTGTGTAGATTTCAACAATACATAGTTTCAAACAAATTTACAGAAATGGGGCAACCTGGAAGTACAGTCGGGTAACCTAATCGAAATGGAATACTTGCCCCTGGGGGCAAGAAAATATTTTCTTCATTTTCGAGCCCTGTAATTGCCTACCATCTTGCAATCGTCTCAGTACACAGTCCTGTCCTCGATAAGCTGAAGACTTCCGAAACCAAGACCGACAACTCATGATGGACAAATAAAGCAGCGCTTACATTGGCTGAAATTATCAGATAGAATCCCAAATTTAAAAAGGCTTTTGATGAAATCTAAGATTGAATAATTAGTTTTGAAACGTAGGATCCTGGTTCATTCTTGCAGTTTGCTTAAACTCCATGGTAGTCATGACACCCACATTAAGAATCTACCTCAACACACCAAGGCCAACATTCATGTCAGGGTTGGTGAAGATTTGTTCAAGTAATAAGCAACGGATGACATCAGTTTTAGCTATGCCCCGCCCATCTCTAGCTAAGCTTTACCCACACTTCACCCGTATTGGGATCAATTGATCCCTGAACTCCACTGACTATCAATTTCCAGAAAACTGTAAAGGTAAAACATTTTGAAATAAATTTGACTGGGTGCTGTAGCTGCCTATAAACATCAAGTTTATTAAATACAATTCGTACAACAATGCTTAATGCGTCATCAATTAACCATTGACTGGTCAAAATTGGTCGAAAAAAATCCAAATATTTCCTCATTGAATGTCCATCTGCAGGTAACAAAGAAAATAAACAATTTTTCTTAATAAATCTACGTTTACAGATCACTATTTTGGGATATTATCACTTAAATGACTGGCTCAGATATCGAACCAGCCATTCCTGTGAGAAATTAAAAACAATGTCTATATAATCTCGATAGCTGAAGGTTCCGGATCATTTTGGAACTTCCGATATTTTCTTTGATTTTCTGGGAGCCCACCAAAAGTTGTGCAATCCTAGCTAATGTATTGTCACACCCATTCCTGTGTTAAAATTTGAGCAAAATCGAACCAGTAGTACCTGAAATATCCGGATCCAATCCTGATTCTTTTATCGGGAACACGACCAAACTCTGCACATATTCATGCAAGGAAATTTATTTTCTTGTCAAAATTTGAGTTAAATCGAATCTGGAGTTTTTTAGATGAAACTCTGGAATAAGCTTTTGTGACTGACTGACAGACCAACTGAGACATGGCAATTTATTGAGCCGCTACCCACAGCTAAAATAGTTTTCTCGTGGCTTGCAAATAGACATTTCATGAGACCACTGAAGAATCTGGTTTGACCATTAAAGAGTATGCAGCAGATAGATCTGACAATCTGTCAGTCAAGTATCTGACGCCCAAAAAAATATGTAACATGTTAGCTGACGTCACAATCAAAATGACGGACAGCTCCATCACAAAAATGGTCTGTCATAAAGTGTACAAATTGTATGTCTCCGATGAATTTACAATTTAATAAACACTGTTGAATATTTTGAAACTAATTTGACTGTTGCTCCCAGCCATATTGTTGTCCTTAACCATATTTCCCAAATTTGGGCCGGATCCCTTCAGTGGTTCTGGAGAAGTCGTTTTTGCGAAAACTAAGTCATCCAAGATGGCCACCAAACTATTTGGCCATTCAAGTTCCCTTGAACAAAGTTGGTTCAGCTATTGCACTAGATTATATTTCATGAGTTTTGCATCAATCCCCCAACCGGTCTTAGAGAACATAGTTCATACACCAAATTGACTGATACATTAAACTATTTTTCAAGGACTATATCTCTCGCTTTCAATAACTCTAAAACTGGGCTATCTTTAGGGGCTGCAGGAGATATTGCAAATTATCTGTTCTGAAGCACCATCTCCTGCAGTGCTGGGAAATAATCAGAGGCTGTGTATTATATGCAACTTTGGGCCATATTGAAAAAAACCCCATTTTCAAGACTGTCCTGCTTTTCATGTACATTTCACAGCACATTTCAAATTCATGTAATTTCAAGGACTGATGCCAATATTCAAGTAGTTTTCATATTTGGAGGAATCCTGGAGATTTTTTTAAGACATTTCTAAAAATCTGCCAAAATCCAAGATGGCCGCTGGCCAAATTGTCCGCTCAGCTTCGCTTGAACTAGCTTGTATCTTTCTGCCCTAAGGATGGTTCGTGCCAAATATAATTGAAATCGGTCCAGTGGTTCTTGAGAAGTTGTTTAAAGAAAAAGTTGATGGATGACGGACGGATGACGGAAGGTTGCCATGGCAAAAGCTCACTTGGCCATTCTGGCCATGTGAGCTAATAAATCAATTAAGGAAGAGATACGACCGGAAACTTATGCAGATCATCTATGTTTGATTGACAGATCAATTCTTGATTAATAGTTCCACGTTTGATTGATAGATAATTCTTGATTAACAATTCCATGTTTGGTTGACAGTACCATGTTTGATTAATGGATCCATGTCTGATTGACAGCTCCATGTTTGAGTGACAGATCCATGTCTGTTTGACAGATCCATGCTTGATTGACAGATCCATGTCTGATTGACAGATCCATGTTTAATTGACAGATTCATGCTTGATTGACATATCCATTTGATTGACAGATCCATGTTTGATTGCGGTCCATGCTTGATTGACTGGTCTATGGTTGAATTACAGGTCTATACATGATTATGAAACCTATGCTTGATTGATAGATCTATACTTAATTGACAGATCTAGATCTGATTGAGATGTTTATGTTAGATTGACAGATCTATGCTCAATTGATAGGTCTGTGATAGATTGACAAATCTATGCAGATGGACAGATATTGACAGATCTATGCTTGATTGACAGATCATTGGTTGATTGACAGATCTAGGCTTGATTGATAAATCAACTATGCTAGAGTGACAGACCAGATGAATTAATTCTCTATAAATGGTAATTTTCTCCACTGAGTTCCCTCTGGGATGCTACTCAGCGTGAAACCATTTCAAGCTGTTCACCCCTCCGTATATGAATTAAACTCTTCCACATGTTACACAGACTATTCCAATGTGGAATAAGGGGGAGAAAAGTTACCTTTATTTATTATAACAATGTCAGACAGAAAGTAATTAATGACACATATATTTATTTTAGATATTTACACCCAGACAACCTAATTAAATGTACATTCTTCTCCTGTCTGAACAATACAGGGAGAGAATTGCTGTGGCATGTATTTACTGCATAATGCCATACATAAAAATTTCCCTATGAAACTTAGCATTAGTCTGTTGATATTTGCGTTAATTGAGGGGGAAGATTGACGATCAGTATATTACCATAGAACACAGCCAAAAACTCCATGCTCCTCAATGACACTACCAGATGGTAGATTCTCATTGAATGGATGAGTCGACCCCGTCACTCAAATATCTGACGTCATAATGATGTCACGTCTTAGCTAGGCTTACACGACTGTGATTAAATCAAAAATGACGATTATAAATTTAAATCCAACAATCTTGAAATTTTTTTACTTCATAACCATTCCAAAATCTACCATTTAATTATTTATATTACTCTTTAATTGACATTTTTCTCCATTTAGAGGTCAACAGGACAGTATTTGAAAATGTATCACTGGAATGACTGGCTTGAGTACTGAGCCACGCTTATCAGTGATACATTAAAAAAAATAGTATTCTCTTGGCCTGTAAATAGACATTTCGAAACACCATTGCACCTTTCGTCGGTGATATGCTTTTAGTGTTATGTCCAGATAATTTGTCCTGAGGCTGATTAATCGGGTAATCACTATTATTTTTAAATAATCGATCGCGATCACTCAAATCAATAATCTGACAAACCTAGTCTTAGCTGTCACAGAGGTATTAGTAAGTCTGTCAGTAATATGTCCGAGTTGTATATCTTGCATATGCTCAAATTTGTAGGCTAAAAACTTGTAAAAACTTTAGTTTTTTAATCTAAATCGATAAACGGAATGACAGGCTACGTTATCCTGCCCTGTATTCCAATGGTAAATTTTCATAAATATTTTTTTCTTGGCCGGAAGATGGACATTTCTAAAGACCACTGCAGAGATAGGCTTGCGCGATTATGCAATTTCTTAAATCAAATAATCGCGATTATTCGATTAATTGCAGCTGTACTGGTGATGGTGGGTTGTGGAGGCATAAAGCTTTCAAACCTCCTAGTATTTGCAATAGTTAAAAAACAAATTTTAATTCAAATGGGAATTGTTAACACAATCCTTTAAAAACAAAAATTGGTATCGCTGATCAGACCACTCAAAATGCCTCCAGACTAATTGCCAGGTAGCAATAGGTGTTCAGAAATCACAGTTAATATGCTATTATAAACATTAGCGTGCATTTCTGAACAACATATCAATACAATCTGTCAAGATCAAAATGGCCCAAGAAAACTTAAAATTCAGCTAGGTGTGGCGCAGTGGTTTTACTGTGGTGCAGCGGCTTCTACAAGTGTGGTGAAGTGGTTTCCTAAAGCTACATATTTCTGTAACTGGCTTGTCCACATTTTGGCCAAACAAAGATGCTATTAACCAAAGTACTCGTAACAACTCTGCACAAGGGATCTTTCCAGTTTTAGCTATTCCCCGCCCATCTCTAGCTAAGCTCCACCCACACCTCGCTTGTGTTGGGATCGATTGATCTCTGAACACCCTGACTATTAATTTCAAAAAAACTACACAGGTAGGCTGTTGAATATTTTGAAACTAATTTAAGCCTATGCAGAGGGTCGTTTTGGCCGACTTAACCTAAAGAGTCAGACTTCATAGTTATCTATTTGTTGGAATGATCATGTTAAATATTTAAAATATACATTATTATGTTTGATATGAAATCATTCTGCAGCCTTTTGTGTAAAAATCACCTAAAACAGAAATGCTTAAAAAAGTACTATTTATGCCACAAATTTCATACATGATAGTGATGCTGTATGAGCTACTTAACCCTTTCACTAACAAATCCCAGAACAATATAACTTACTCTGTTGAATATTTTTGAAATTAATTTGACTGGAAGCTGTTGCTGTCGGAGGCAGTGACAGCTTCCAGCCAAATTAATTTCAAAAGATTCTACAGTTTTCTTGTATGGTAGCGTTAATAATGAGATATGGTATGAGGAATTCTTGGGTGAAATGGTTAACTTACTGGTGGCCATACAATGGTGGAAGGAATCTATCTCAAAGAATAAGAAGAATGATTGAGAGACGATTTATTACGCACATTCTATCGTTCAGCCCGCTATTAATGGAAACATCAGCACAATGTATTAATAATTGGTGATAAAATACAACATTTATTAAACATTAATAACAGGCTTCGGCATTTGCATGAACTAATAGTTCCCTGATTAACATTCTTAACCCTTTAAGCCTCGAATTTGTTCAAGAAAATTTAAATTTTCTCATTGAAAATGTCTATTTGAAGACCAAGAGAAGGATATTTTTGAAATTTTACCACTGGCATGACTGGCTCTGTTATCGAGCCACACATTCATGGTAAATTTTGAAAAATAGGTTTCTCTTGGTCTGCAAATGGACATTTCTCAAGACCACTGCTGAAGCCGTTTTTGGCTGATATGAGGGTTAAATGATTAACTCTTTAACAGTTAGAGAAGGAAAACAAAATGTTCTAGACCTCCTCCCCCACCCCACCTGGGTATTTGAGCCTGGGCCCGCATAACAAAACATAAAAATTTACACCTTGTACAGCAAGCTATCCTAAAAGTGCATATAACTATAACAATTCCCTTCAGAATGATATATATATATATATTATATATATATATATATAAATATATCGCTCGACCCTGATATTATTGACTACTGGATAGATTTTTTGATACTTGCAAACTACATGCATAATCATTATAATTATGAACTAAAGAGGGACGTGGATGTGCCGAGAGAATTTTGTTAATGTCCATACACCGCCTCCTATGATCGCTTATCTTGTAATTTGGAGTCATCATTGCCTATAAAAGTGAAAATATTCATCTAAGTCCAATCTCAGAATTGATGATCAGCAATATGTTAATTGTAAGGGAATACAGTTAATTTTGCATATGTTATCTAAAAGAATTAAAATGTTGGCATCTGTTAAACTACTATTCCATTTCCAGGGCCACGATATGGGCAAAACCAAACATATTGAATTACACTGGAATGATTGCATATGTGTGGTAACATTAGGGCTGGGCGGGTATACCGGTTTCACACCATGGCGACGGTTGAAAAACCATTATGAAAATTAAAAAAACGTAAGATCGCCATTGCGCAAAATCTGGTGACTGTCCTAAACTATTTTGTTCTTGACTTGTAGTTTAATATTATCATCTAGTGTAACCATTTGCTACTAGAGACATAAAATACAGTCATCTATAACTATTAGCCGTGGGAAAGCAAGGGTGTTGGTGAAATCCCTACAAATCGGCCGAGGACGACCCTCTGCAAATATGATTTGATTTGCCAGCAATGAATTTTACATGACGTGAGCTCTGCGGATTCAATGTAAGATTGAATAATTTGAAAATCGAAATTTCTTCTTTGCAACAAATAATCCTTTTTTCAATTCGAGTTTGTACTATGTTTAATTAGGATTCCAAATGTGACATGATACAAAAAAGTCAAGAAACGTGCTGCGAAAACAACGACGCTATACAATGAACTCCCAATCCAAACAAATCATTATTTCCCTTGGATTTCGACAAACAAAAAATGACCCATCACGGGCTAAGACATACAAGACAAATTGCTTAAACGGCCGAGAAATGAAAACGATTAAGTCACTTCTTACGTTGGCGGAGTAGTTACAAGTAAAATACACCTCTTAGCCTCTCAAATACGAGCAAGCGTAATGTGATTGGTTGTTAACAAATTCTTCCGCCGGGATATTCACTACTATTGATTTTATGAATGAAATTCGTAGTATTTTTTATCACATGACTTTTCGGCTTGATAGGTGTTAGAATCACATCGTTTTGTTTTACGGCCCAGTCTTTTTCGTCTTCGTATATCTTCAAGTATGGAGTGTTGATTTAAGTAGATTTAAGTTAGGTTCACGGATCATTGCGTTTATGTTGTCAAATTATCATAATCTCTTTATTATATGACATATGAACCTCGAAAAATAGTCAAACACATTTTTTCTGAGAATTCTTGAGGCACGATTTCCGGGAAATGACTACTCTTTAGTTACGTGCTGAATGACATTCACCCGCTTTAACGACAGTTTATTGAGAAGTATTACTAAATACCGAGTACTCGAATACAAACACATGACTTACTAGACTAGATCATACTGTAGGTGGTTATACGAACTCTAACCATATGTGCAGTACTCTACTAGGAGCCTAAACTCGCTCTTATATCCGTGTTCCTACTTACACGCATTAGATTTTACTACGCTTTCGAAAATAGTTACCTAATAACAGTGTTGAAAATCAACATTTTAGTAGTTAGAGTGTTATTTTCACGACATCACATGAATCAGACTTTATTTATTTTAACTACTATTTTGAGATAGATAGCGTTGAAGTGAGCAGTCGTACGTAGTTACCGTTCTAATTTCGTGGCAATTTATGTCAGTTGTCAAATCGCAAAATACATGTACTGTAGCTAATGAAAACGCCATATTTTCATATTTCAAATTATTTTCGATCATTCTAACCTCTTAAACCGGTATTTCGTTAATACCGGTTTAATTAGTGATACCGTCACCGGTTTTCTTTTAGGCCAAACCGCCCAGCCCTAGGTAACATTAGCAGTATGTCATCTGAACTTATGTGCATTAAATCTGATCGGAGCATGTAATGATTCGTCATTCAAATCAGATAGCATCGGCGAAGGAAGTGTCTACTTAATTCTTTAAACGATAATGATCATAAATGGCAAATTCTTTAGGATTTGAGAAATTTTCTGTTGAATACTTTAAAATTAATTTGCCTGGAAACTGTTGTTGATAGAACCAGTCAGTAAAGTTTCATTGAAATCGGATGGGCCATTCTTGACTAGTAAGGCTAATGAAAAAATTTGACGCAAAAATCATCCAAAATATTCCAAGTCCAAAACCGTGAGAAAAAAACCACCATGAGAAATTCACTGAAAATCTGCTTAGTAATGCTGAGGATTGTATCCCTGCATTCGACAGAACCAGTCAGTAGTTTTATTAAAATCTTATGAGCCATTCTTGACTAATAGGGCTAATGAAAAAGTTTAACGCAAAAATCATCCAAAATATTCTCTGTCCAAAACCACGAAAAAAACATGAGAAATTCCCCGAAAATCTGCTTAGTAATGATGAAGATTTTACCTGTCACGTTGAGAGTATACTTTCTGTTCAACAACATTGGCGTCCAGGCTCCAGATGAACTGCTATTTCACTTTCAAGGTAAAGACTTGTGGAAGCTGTTGAATATTTTGAAAATAATTTGACTGTCATCAGCAAAATCCACCTGTTAATGACAGGTAGACAGGCAAACATTTCGACCACTGCATGCATAAAAGTGGGTGGAGCTTAGCTAGAAATGGATAGATCTATTGGTCAAGACACAGATATTTCTGATCCCCTACTGGTCAAGATACACATATTTATGATCCCCTACCGGTCAAGACACACATATTTATGATCACCTACTGATAAAGACACACATATTTCTGATCCCCATACTGGTCAAGACACATATTTCTGATCCCCTACCGGTCAATACACACATTTCTGATCCCTACTGGTCAAGACACATATTTCTGATCCCATACCGGTCAAGACACACATTTATGATCCCCTACCGGTCAAAACACACATATTTATGATCCCATTCCGGTCAAGACACATATTTATGATCACCTACCGGTCAAGACACAATATTTATGATCACCTACCGGTCAAGACACACATTTATGATCACCTACCGGTCAAGACACACATATTTATGATTCCCTACCCAAAACTTAAGTGTTTTTTTTATTGAAACATTAACTCAAACTAACTTTAAAATGAAACCCAGGGCTCGATTTTAACAAATTAATTTCAAAATATTCAACAGCTTCTCTGTATGGTTGCCTTGGAAACGAGTTTTATAGGGATCCACTGGTTGAATTAATACCGGCCTTTGTTATGGTCCTCTGGAATGTCCATTTACAGGCCAAGAGAATACAATTTTTGAATATTTACCACTGGAATGACTGGCTCGATGAGCCAGTCATTCCAGTGATAAACTTTCAAAAATTGTATTCTCTTGGCTTATAAATGGATAGTCAATTGGCAGACATTTAAATTTTCTTGACCAAATTTGACCATTATAGGATTAAAGAAGTGATCAGCTTTGAGCTTACAAACATTGGGTTTGTGAAATTCGCTGCAGGGTAGTAAAATCAATGATGCACTGTCCAGCATGGGTTAGCAGAAAAAATTCTTAAAATCTACATCTGAAACTGATCAATGGTTCGATCTCCAGTATAGATACAACTAGACTGTATTCAAGTGTGATTCCGACTCTGTCTTCACAATGCACTTAGAGGTCCCTGTGACCTAGATAGTAGATCCATTGATCTATCTCAAATCCGCCATAAACTGTCATTATACGAAGGTGTGTGCTAAATCTGATGATTTTACCCTTTTGCGTTCAAGAGTTATGGCAAGAAAGATGTGTATTTTGGTATGCACGCCATGACCATGTGACCTAGATATCTAATGCTTTGTCAGGAAACGTGTAGAACTTCTAGCCACCTGTAATATGACCGGATATGCCACACTTGGTGATTATGCTGACTTGCATTCCCGATTTATGGCTAAAATGTGTATTTCAGGATGCATTTATAGTGACCTAGAAATTTGACTATTTGACCCAATACTTATCATTTGTCCTAACCATCTACAATATGAATCAATATGCCAAATTTGGTGATTCTAACTTCTTGGGCTCTGTAGATATCGCTCAGATAAACAGAATAAACACACGGCCCCAAACTCAATACGCACGCACCGGCTTTCGGTGGATGACTAAATAGTCTGGAGTGAAACATGTGCACTGCGCTAAGTTGCGACTAGGCTTGCGCGATTATGTGATTAAATCGAACATCGCGATTATGTTTTAAATTGTGAATTTATATGATTAAAAATAAAATAATCGAATAATCGTGAATATTTTCTATTGCATAAAATATTTTAAAACCCAACTTTCAATTACTTTTTAATGCGGTTGGTCATGAAAAGAAAATATGACATTTTGCTTAGTGTATGCATGTCCATTTGCAGGGCAAGAGAATCGAGCCAGGCATTCCAGTGATACATTTTCAAAAATAGTCTTCTCATGCCCTGCAAATGCACCTTTCCAAACAACACTGCAATTTTCGTCATTGATATTCTTTTTTTGCTATGTCTTGGTGATTTGTATCCAAGTTGATTTATCAAGTAATCACGATTATTTTTTATTAATCGATCGCATTCACTCAACGCAATAATCGCACAAACCTAGTTGCGACTTAGACAGCCGTGTCAAAAATATGACCGACCAGCAGACTATCTTATACTAGTTGTGTCACAACTAAAAACATGAGTGGTTGCCATTATATTTTGTGGCGAGTGCGACCGTCATACAGAATGCATATTCTCTGCCCGAGAAGTTTGAATGACAAAAAATCTGCATGTACCATTTATTTCATTTATTTGTATGCGCAACATGCCAAGTAACCCAGGATATAAGAATTGCCGTTTAATAGCCCCACACATTAAGTAACTCAATTTACAAGAATTAAAGTTTCATAGCCCCACATGTCAAGCAAACGAGGATCCAAGAATAGCTGTTTCATAGCCCCATATGTCAAGTGACCCAGGGTTCAAGAATTGCTGTTTCATAGCCCCTTATGTCAGGAAACGCAGGGTTCAAGAATTGCCATTTCATAGTCCCGTGTGTCAAGTAAACCCAAACTCAAGAATTGCTGTTTCATAGCCACACATGTCAAATAACCCAGGATTCAGATTCAAGAATTGCTGTTTCATATCCATGCATGTCAAGTAACACAGGATTCAAGAACTGATGTTCCATAGCTTCGCATGTTAAGTAATCCAGGATTGCAGAATTCATGTTTCATTGCCCATGTCAGGTAACCCAGGATCCAAGGATTGTTGTTTCAGAATTTAAGAATTGTTGTTTCATAGACCCATGTGTTAAGTAACTCAGGATTCAAGAATTGATGTTTCGTATCCCACATATTACGAAACCCAGGATCCAAGAATTGCTGATTCATATTCCCACATGTTATGTAACCTAGGATTCAAGAATTGCCGTTTCATCGGCCCACATATTAAGTAACCAAAGATTTAAGAATTGATGTTTTATAGACCCACATATAACCCAGGATCAAAAATTGTATCCCCACATTTCAAGTAACCCAGGATCCAAGAATCTATGTTTCATAGCCCGACATCTCATGTAACAAGGGATCAAGAATTGCCGTTTGATATCCCCACATTTCAAGTAACCCAGGATTCAAGAATTCATGTTTCACAGCCCCTCATGTCAAGTAACCCAGGATTCAAGAATTCATGTTTCATAGCCCTGCATGTCAAGTAACCCAGGATTCAAGAATTCATGTTTCATAGCCCCTCATGTCAAGTAACGCATGATTAAAACATTGTTGTTTCATAGCCACAGGTGTTAAGTAGCCAAGGATTCAAGAATTTATGTTTCATAGCCACAGGTGTTAAGTAAGCCGGGATTCAAGAATTAATGTTTCGTAGGTCAACATCTTGAACAGAGCCATTAACCCTTTAACAATAAAGCCAGGCAAAAAAGACATGGTCGCTGATCATTGTCCATTTGCCCAAGACAATATTTGGAAATTTACTACTGGAACGACTGGCTAGATAATCGAGCTAGTCATTCCAGGGATAAATCTTCAAAATAAATCTTTTCTTGGTCTGAAAATTAACATTTCTCAAAACCAGAAATTGAAATTTTCTTGAACAAATTTGAGGTTTCATAGCATTAATTCTACATTAGAGTATAGTCAAATTTTGGAGTAATGTTGCATAGATGGCAGCAACTTTCTCTCAAATTGTTTTTCGAACCTGGAAACTGGTTTTTTTAAATCAGGTATTGCTCTCGCCATGAAAGGTGAAGAGGGTATTGCTAGTGGGTCTGTCTGTGAGATCCGGAGCTCGCTCTGTAAGGAAAACTTAAGAGGGCGCTCTGCTAGAATAGCTCTACAGAAACATGTTTCTCCTACGGAACGATACATTAGAGCACTCTCCTATTTCGCGAAACATGTTTGGCGGTGACTCGCGAAAAACAAAACATGTTTTGTGATGTAATTTCATGTGAAACAACGTCATACCTCACAGAGGCATATATTACGCCACAAGAGCATCGCGCAAAGGATGCTGGGAAAGCGGGGTTTTTCATAGCAAACATCGTTCCGTATAGAATAGTTTTGTTACCGAGCGCTCTATTGAAACTATTTTTAGCACCTCCTACGGAACGTAAGGCTGTCTCTGTGGGTGTGTCTGGTCTCTCAACAGTTGTATCCCAGAAACTACTGATACAATGAAGAAATCCAGTTCTAGCTATGCCCCGTCAATCTCTAGCTAAGCTTCACCCACGCTTTGCCCGTGTTGGGATCAATCGATCCTTTCACTAATCTGAATCTCAATTTCCAGAAAACTATACAGGTTAGCTGTTGGATATTTTGAAACTAATTTGACTGGGTGTTGTTGCTACTTATAGCAGCAACAGATCCCAGTTAAATTAGTTTTAAAAAAATAAAAAATATTCAGAATGAGGAGGCGGTAATAAGCAGAGCTGTGAAATCGGAGCCCCGGGATCACGTCTCCGTTCAGCCAACTGACAATCGCTGGAAATGTAAGCAATCTCCTTCACTCCTCGTTGCCTCTCTCCACCCAGGAGTATAAATGGGTACCAGTGTGAAAACTGGGGAAGTTACCAATAGAGTGAAATAAAACCAGCCTAGAATGGCGTGAATGGGACCTGGATTCAGGGACTTGATAGACGCAAACCAAACCAATAACTTCTTCAACAGAATGTTTAGTAAATAGCAGACATACAATTTGTACATGTCAGACTATTAAGTGTTTACGACAGACTAAATCAGAGTCATTCATGCTGCAATTGATTATGACGTCATCCTACACATCGCTAATTGATATCAAGTATATGATGTCATAATCAATTACGTCACAGGTAGACTGATGTCACAATCAATGACGTAGCTAAGTCTGTAACTTTGAATAGTTCGTCAGTTGTACGAATTGTCTTTACCATTTAATTAACATTCAGTTGAATATTTTGAAACTAACTTTACTGACTGCTGTTGCTGCTGCCAGTCAAATTTGTTTCAAAAATATTTAATCGTTCACCTGTATTTTTAAAATAAGAATCTGGGAAGTCAGGGGTCAAACTATATAAATCAATCCCAACACACACACACACAGCATGGGTGGAGCTGAGCTAGAGATGGGTGGAGCACAGTGTTTCTCATGGCATCAAGATTTTGGAGGTCCCAGGGACCCACACCCTGAAATCTGGGGGTCCCAGCTGAAATCTTTGAGCCCCAAAACTCAAATTTGGAGTTCCTAAGCAGTATTATCTCATTCATGATAAAATTACGGGGTACCATTGACCCACAACTACGCATTATAGTGGTCCTATGCTAGATGTTGTAGGTATTTTTGTACAAAAACCTATAAAACTACCCATTACTTTTGGGGGTCTCAGGCTGAATTTTGGGGGTATATACCCCCAAAAGGACTCTTATGAGAATCACTGGTGGGGCATAGCTGAAAGGGAATTCATCCATTACTCTTGCCTAGTAATGAAAGCGGTCTTAAATTGCGATCGCTAAGTGCCAACAACTTAAAATTATAATTTATAGATTAAACAACAATTAGAATCTTACCTTTAGCTCTGCATAGAAGAGCGCACCCTCGGGTAGATGTGATCACATGTTGAGAAAAATTTACAAACAAAGTATACTCATGTCTCATTGTCCTAACCTAACCAAACAAAGATGGCCGCCATTCCAATACATGCGCTGACCTACATTCCGTGGCTCTCTACCCGGCGAGACATCGGGCATGTCAGTCTAAAATACACAGCCAGACTAGACACAGACATGACATCACGCTCCTTAAAGATTATGCATAATCAGTTTCAATTTGTATAGAAATTTAAGTTTATAATTGAGTCGAGTTTTGAGAAAACGTGATTCGATTAAAAAAATAAACCATTACACAACCTTGACAGTGTGTGTTGTGAGTATAATAGCGGACAAGATGGCTGAATGCTAATGGCGGGCTATCCATCATCACTCATGATGCAAAAAACCAGACAAGACATTTAGCCAGACAGTCAACAGACATCTTTACTATCTATGTTTAAAACACTATAATAAAATAAAATTTTCTTACAGTTGCCACTCCTGGCCCCAAAAACCCGCTCACCATCCTCAAATTTTCGAGAAAAAGGATGACAAACGTTTTTAAAATAAATTTATATGTTCAGCCTAATCAGCAAAAATACATTTCAACATGGCGAAATATGGCGCTGGTTGACTATTTTGAAGATTATTTGACTGAGAGTTTGTTATTCGTGTCTAAGGCGGTAACAGATCAGTCAAATTGTTTTGAAAAGCTTCAACAAATACTCAAGAACTTCATGCAGTAAATGTCATCTCGAAAACGCAGAAAGAAATATGTCAACCATGACACCTGAAATGTGTCACTTGAGCCTGTATACCATCATGATTGCCTGCTTATGGGGCCTTTACCTCAAACTTGCCTATGGATCCTCAGTTGATTTAAAGCTCTGTATTTTAACATCCTTCAGTTTATTCAAACGCTATTTAAGTTTCATAATAATTACTGTCACTGTGAACTGTCAATTGACGTTCGAAAAAAGATTTATGGAATGACTGATGGTAGAATAAATGAATGAGTTCTAACAACATGTTACAAGATGAATTTCCCCGCCCACATGCATGCCAGCGCGCCACTACGAAGCAGACATAGTACCAGACACGAGCAGACCAGATAGTCTGGGTGGATGTCAATGATATATAGATCAGTGAGCACTAGGAGTAATGAATTCTCACGCCCGTCCTCGTTCACTAGCAGCTTACTCAGTGTAGTAGGTAGACTCCTCGAAAACCGGCACCCTGCCACTTAGACGGCGATGTCCTGATGGTGTGGTAGCCACCAAGTCCGACACATAATCACACAATTCATATATCTTCCGACATATATGAGGAAAAAAGCTTTGTTATTGTTGTAACAAGAAATATGCCCGTCCATTATTGCCTTTTTCGTTCCGCAGCAAAATCGAACATCTTGTCATTACATGATGTTAATAATACATTGTAATCATTTTTGAGGAAAAAAAACCGTACTATAGTCCACAACCGTCACTCGACACAGCTTGCTAAACCGTATATCTGCCCTTTAATTCATTGATTTTCATTTTTTTCTGTCACGATTATATTTTTTTCCTCATCAAATCTCGCATTCACAATGGCTATGCTAACAAGGGGAGACATATTAATATATTACTACTACAACTACTACTGCTACAATAAAACCAGCACCCATACAGCATTGTCGCCACCTTTCTCGGGTCGTCATCGTCGCTGAAGCCACCACAGCTGTACTCCGTGAGCAAAGTTATGCAGCCATAGGCTGATTCTGCAGTGAAAGGCCTAGCCACAGAAATAGGAAAGCCACTAACTAACCTAGCTTCATGTCAGTTTCTTACAACCTTCCTTCACAAACACACACACACTCAATCTTATGCATATGGAAATACATACAACCCTCAAAATGCAAGTCAAGCAAACCACTGCCACCATCACCTCCGCCGCCGCCCTCGCTTAAAACGCAGACCTACTGAGAAACCCTGACGGACGCTCCCACTATACCCAGACAGGGGGGAGAACATGACGTCGGTCACTACTACGATGACCCGAAAATTTGCCATCGTCCAACCACTTTGACCACATTTCAGACAGCAATATCTAGGCCTATTATCTCGAGATATAATTCTCAAACATATAACTATTCATGAGCCTGTACCGCCTATCTCCTCAAAATTCACAAGTTAAAACGGCAGGAGGTCCCATTTTGCTCCCCTCACTAACAGCCAATCAGATTTAACGCACTCACCCACTAACTGACACAGCCGACGCCTTAGCTAGATGGTGTGTCCTTCCGCGTAAATGAGGTCATTGAAATGCTAGACCATGTCTTGGCCACCTCGCTCTAACCACCCCACCGCTACTGCAGAAAACAGAAGCTTCACAACGAGGCTAGACAGAAGAAAACATATCTCAGCTCAGTCAGTCAGTCAAATCAGGATGAGTGAATATATAGTTTGTTGGTGACCCGAGACATGCATTTATTATGGCCAATATACGCGCAGGAGAGCATAACAGATATATACAAACATAAGTGCGTGTGTACGCACATATGCACACACACACACACACACACACACACACACACACACACACACACACACACACACACACACACATGAGATCAAAACATATGCACACATTAGCATATCTGAATCGATAAATTACAAGTCACCCTCTAGTTAACTACAAAACTCCACTTGATTCACTACGCTATAAACAATATTTTATATATAGCAAGAAACTTATTGAATATTATGAAGAGAATTTGACTGAAAATTGTGGCTGCCTCAGGCAGCAACAATTTTCAGTCAAATTGTTCGTCGTTATATACAGTCCCAACCCCCACCTTCCCAGCCCTGACTTAGCTGTGTACAATAGTCTTTAAAGCGATGTCAAACTTAAAGAAATCCTCTAAAATATTCTCATAATTTATGACTACAGTTATTTTACTGTGATTTGACAATATATACACACACATCAGATTTGAAAATATATTTATATCTAAGCACTGAAGTATGAGGATACTTCTCTGTTCACAAATCCCTTAGCTGGACTCTTTAGCTACTGAAAGACAGACTTTAACTGTCTGACTGCGGCAAGCCACCAGACAATATTTCCAATGGGCAATAACTCTTGACCTGCTGTATATTTTTGGAAAAAAAATTGACTGAAAGTTGTTGGTGGCTTAGTGACCAACAACTTTCAGTCAAATTGTTTTAAAAATATTCAGCAGGTCAAGACTTATTACCCATGGAAAATGTAGTCTGAAATTCAGCAAACAGACTGTAAGCCTTGAATTTGTTAAAGAAAATATCAATTTTTTCAAAGAAAATGTGAATTTACAGAGCATGAGGAGACTATTTTTGAAAGTTTAGCACTGGAATGACTGGCTCAGTTATCGAGCCAGTCATTCAAGTGGTAAACTTTCAAAAACAGTCTTCTTTTTGTTCTGCAGATTGATGTCTCGAGACCACTGTAGAAGCCGTTTTTTGAGGGTTAAACAGTCTCTGCTAATATACTGTATATGAAATTTTTGAAGAAGAGAATTGACTAAAATTAATATGGCAATGTCAGGAAAATTATTTTCTTCAGGAATTATATTTATGAAATATTTAAAGAAAATAGATGTCCTCAATCTAGTATTAAATGCATGAAAAATAAGGTCTTATTATACTCACAGTACTGAACTAGTTTTTCAAAAACCCACCAAATGCTTTGTGTATAAGAAATCATATCTAGATTGAAATTTTCAAATCTGATGTCTGCTGAAATCTTTAATAGTCAATGCAGTCAAACCAGCCTTTGTTGTGGTCTTGAGGAATGTTTATTTACAGATCAAGTTGACTTTTTGAAAATTTACCACTGGAATACAATGTTTGAGCAGCTACTTCAGTGGAAAATTTTCAAAAATAGGCATTTAACATGCAAACAGACATTTTCTGAGAAAATTGAAATTTTCGTGACCAAATTTGCATTAAAGGGATAAAAGCACATAGCCGCATGACATGGATGGACAGGCAGATGGGTAGCCGGCTGGTTAGACAGACATTAGCATATCTGCGGACAGATAAATGGAGGGATGAGTGAGTGGGCGGGCGGGCAGACAGGCAGAGAGATGAACAGTTGGAAAGATGGACACAGACTCTGTGATTCATGAAATCTACATTAACCTACTACACCCAAATATAATAAATGTGTTACGCATGTGTTAAAATGCTGTTGAACATTTTGAAACTAGTTTACAAGCTTCCAGTCAAATTGGTTTCAAAATATTCAACAGTTACATATATCATGACTATAAAAGTGAGATACTGAAATTACAGGTTCAAATGGGTAAAATGTACTTATTGTGTTTGAATTGGTGTCCCTTATTTTTCGGGTCCCCGCTAACCGTTGTCTTAATCCACCTCTGGTGAACAGATATTATTTATACACCATATATATATATATGTTCAGTTCAGCCGTCTTATTTAAACATGTTCAAAATATTATTCAGTTCAGTCATCTTATTTAATCAGTTCCAAAAGATTAATCAGCAAGATTTTAATTTAAATCGTAATTGGACGGGTTGCTATTTGAAAAATTGTTTTGCGGTTTTCTTATCTTTCATTTCAATTACTATGCATCAAGCCCATATACCAAATGCAACCTTATGATCATATTATTAGTGAAGTCATGCTGTATTACACACGTCACACGAAAGGTAATTGACCTAAAATCCAGTTTATCCATCCATCATATGATGTCATAAGTGACGTGTAGGATGATGTCATCAAGCCTGGAAATAAGGTACCTGTTAAGGACATTCTCAGGCGCCAAACTATCAGATGTCAGGCACAGTCTTGCGGGTTCCTGACATTTTGTTGAGATTTAAACAGTCCCAGTAGCTGCAGTGTGCAACAAAAGAGTCTGCATACAAATGTTGACAAAGCCATAAAATATTCATCTACCTAAGGAAGTAGCTGGTGCCTGACAAAGAGTTGGACACTGTTGATAAAGTTATCTCCAGGCCTGGTCATAATCAATTACAGCATGAATGACTAGATTTAGCCAGTCTTAAACGCTTAATAGTTTGACATGTTGTACGATTTGTATGTCTTTAATATTCAACAAACATTCTCAATTTCCAGAAAACTATACAGGTAAGCTGTTAAATATTTTGAAACTAATTCGATTGGGCCTTGTTGATGCCATAGTCAGCAACAGCAATCAGTTAAATTAATTTCAAAATATTCAAGAGCTAACCTGTATAGCTTTCTGGAAAGCGGAGCTAAAACTGGAAAGCTCCATTATATTATGTATTAGTTTTTATATTTTTGTAAAATTTTAATCAGTTAATTATAATTTTAAAATACATCCCATTGTCTGCTTGCATTACTGTATTACAGCATGAATGACTAGATTTAGCCAGTCTTACACATTTTTTTTTTTTTAAACCAAGCATTGATGTATTGAGAATGGAGGCGCATTAGAATTAGAATTTTTTCATAGCAACTATTTAACCATTTAATGGTCAAGTCAGCCAAAAAAGCCCTCTTGTCGAATGTCGATTTACAGATCAAGAGTATAAAATGTTTGAAAATTTACTACTGGAATGATTGGCTCGATAACCGAGGCAGCCATTCAAATGATACATTTTCAAAAATTGTATTTTCTTGGCCTGTAAATGGACACGCGATAGGCAGATATTAAAATTCTCTTGACCAAATGTGACCATTACAGGGCTAAAATGTTGTTAATTTAACTTAGTGTAACAGGAACTCAATGCGGGCCAGCTGATAATGTTTGGGATTACCAGCCAGCTCAGTGTTGCTTTGTAGGAATCCCAATGCAATGACTTAACTCTAACCCTCAATTGTTTAAAAATGTAAATTTTCTCATAAAACATGTCCATTCGCAGATGAAGAGATTATTTTGAAAATTGACCACGGGAATGTCTGGCTCGGTTATCGAGCCACACATTCCAGTGGTAAATTTTTAAAAATAGTCTTCTCTTCGTCTGCAAATGGACATTTCTCTAGACCAGTGCGGAAGCTGTTTTTGGCTGATAGAATTGGTAAGAGGTTATATTGTTTTTTGTATATAGCTAAACCCTTTCTCTAACCCTCAAATCTGTTCTCAAATGTCTCATAGACAATGTCCATTTGCAAACCAAGAGATTATTTTTGAAAGTTTATCACCAGAATCCAGTGGCAAATTTTCATAAATAGTCTTCTTTTGGTCTGCAAATGGACATTTCTCAAGATCACTGCAGAAGCCGTTTTTGGCTGATTTAACTTATTAACACTCATATCAGCCAAAAATGACCTCTGCAGATAAACTAGTCAGTTATATGAGTGGTAAATTTTCAAAAATAGTCTTCTGGTTTACAAATTGACATTTTTATTGAGATAGATTTTCTTAAACAAATTTAAGGTTTAAAGGATTAACCCGTATATACAAATTCTTTATGATAGAAGGAATACTGAATATTTTGAGAAACTAATTTGACTGGGAGGTCGGTCGTGTAGCAACAGCTTCCAGTAGAATTAGTTTTGGAAAATATTCAACAGCTTTGCTGTTTTAACTCTTTAACGCTTATATTTTAAACTTTTAACTTTTAGAAAATGTGTAACCATTTAATGATCAAATTCGGTCAAGAAAATTTAAATATCTGCCTACTGAATGTCCATTTGCAGACCAAGACATGCTATTTTTGAAAATTTACCACTGAAATGACTGGCTCGATAACCAAGCCAGTCATTTTAGCAGTAAATTTTCTAAAAATTGTCTTCCTTTGGCTTGCAAATGGACACTCAATGAGCAAAATATTATATTTTCTTAACCGAATTTGACAATTAAAGGGTTACAAATTTTCTACGTTAAAATTTAAAATATAAGCCTTCAAAATTTCTGAAATTTTTTCACTGGATTGACCGGCTCGATAATCGAACCAGTCATTGTACTGATAAATATTTCTAAATTTAACCAATCTTGGTCATTAAAGGAACAGATTACTAAAACTAATTTTGTTTAATGATTTAAAACTCAAAATTGTTCATAATAATTTTAATTTTCTTATAGAAAATGTTCATTTTAAGATCAACAGACAATTATTCTTGAAAATCCTTCACTGGAATGACTGGCTCGGTTCCCGAGACAGTCATTCCAGTGGCTAAGTCTTTAAAAATAGTGCTCTCTTGGCAGACAGATGGAGTGACGAAGATTTTCTTGACCAATGAGTTAAATTACCAACAGCATTTTTGATTAATCCTTTAATGGTCATGCCTTTCAAGACCGATGACCTCTGCTATGCTCTTGTGGAATGTCAATTTACAGATCAAGAAAATAAAATTTTTGAAAATTTACCACTGGAATGACTGGCTCGATAACCGAGCCAGTCATTCCAGTGAGAAATTTTCAAATTTTTTATTCTCTTGGTCTGTAAATGAACATTCAATAAGAAAATATTGAAATTTGTTTCGACCAAATTTGACCTTTAAAGGGTTGTCTGGCATTAGGACCCCAATAATATCAGCATACAGAGTCATTCAGGAAGTAAATTAAATCTGTCTAGACTGTTGTAACATATTGCTGCCACCTGAGGGCCATAAACGTTACAATTGATTATTTAGTTTTAGTTACAAAGCGCCCATCTCTAGCTAAGCTCCTCCCACGCTTTGTTCATGTTGAGATCGATTCCTGCACTCCCTGAACCTCAATTTCCAGAGAACTACACAGGTAAGCTGTTGAATATTTTGAAATTAATGTGACTGGGTGCAGTCAAAGTAGCTTCGAAATATTCAACAGAATGGTTACTGAATAGTAGACATAAAATTTGTATACTCTGACGGACTATTAAGCATGTATGATGGACTTAAGATACGCAATAGCTTTCTTAAATAAGAAGCCCTGTGTTACTGACCTGGACTAATTTTGGCCTCAGAGATTATTGTATATAAATATTTAAATGATTTCCGGGAAAGGTTTTGAAAATCCTAGGTGGCCACCAGGAAATTGACCAATTAAAATTCTGTACACAATTTCTGAGGCCTACCACAATAGGGTAATTTCAGTCAAGCTTAGTTAAAGTCGGCCAGGTTGTAGGGCTGTGCAGTTTTGGTAAGAACACAACCGGTGATGGTGTTGGCCATAAATCCGGTTTTAACCGGATATCCGGTTTATTGGCCGAAAATATTTTCAGTTTTCGTGATAAAAAAATAAATTCGCAATACCACGAAAATAGAACGTTTTTAGTGGTCGAGTTATATCTGTAGCTACATGTATTGAATCGGATGCAATTTTAGAGGATATTGTGAAATCATTACTTACATTGCTTTCTTCTTCTTTTCGTTCGCTGATCATACCGCCAGTCCTGTAAGTGACTATCGACATGATCATTGCTTTAAAACATTAGATTTTGCACTTTTAAATTCATCGCGATATGTCATTTCGAGTTCTTGCACAATCATCATATATTAGATTCCTAGACAATTAGCAATTCGCATACCCCCTCTCTAGGATAACGTGTAGAGATACATTGTGGAGTAAATCAAATTTATTCATCTAATTAATCGAATACGTGAAATCAAACTCGGCCGTATTATACTATTTACTAGCATCAGTTTCCGTGAAAAAGGAATTTATACGTATTTTAATATAGATCATAAGCGCAAAGACTTGGTTTAAAACTATCAGTTGTAAGCTGTAAAAGTTGCTTTCTGGCGCTAATAATGTACATCGACCTGCGTCGAGTGTTGATTATATCGTCCAACATACGTCGAGCCAGCTCCTGAACATTCACGAGAAATTACTCTTGATCACCCGAGCGATTAGACAAATTCGATCTCACTTACTTTGGCAGGTTAGATCACGTCCCGGGTTTAGTCCCGGATGCACGTTCAGAATTCATAATAGACATAGATATCAGAAACACTAGATCGCTTATGACATGCTTTCAAGCGTGTATTATAGAATTTAACAAAATGCTAGCTGATTATAATTTCTGAACGTATGTAGCAATACGATCTAGCACCATTCTCCTTTTACGATACTGCGTAGGTATGGTTTTATTTCAGATTTTATTTCGCAAATAGATAAAATTAAAGCAAATTTATACAATCAATGTTATATATTATGATATATCCTTAAAAAAATAATTATAAAACCGGATTTTTAAACATACACGGTTGTACGGTTGTCAAATTATACCACCGGTTTTCGAACCATCATGCTTAAAAATCTGGAGACGGTTCAAAATCTGGATAACCGCACAGCCCCATCAGGTTGTTAGAGGCTTTTACTTGATTTCTCAAAATTGTTGAAAATCCAAGATGGCTAATAGAATAATTAACCAATAAAAATTCTGTATACACGTTCTGAAGTCTACCGACATAGACTCCCTCCATCCAAGTTTGGGTGAAATCAGCCAAACACTTTAGGAGATATACTTTATTTCATAAAATCGAATATGGCCACGGGAAAAATTGACCAGTCAAAATTCTCAGTAGAAGTGCTGAAGCCTACTGCCTTAGAATCGTTCACTGAAAGTTTCATTTAAATCAGGGAATTGGTTAAGGAGGAATATCATTTCAAAGGATTCTGGAAATTTTTTGGAAAGTGCGAGATGGGCGGCGAAAAAAATTGACCAATCAAAACTATGAATAGAAGTTCTAGTAGAGCCTAACACCATAGGATCTTTCCAGCCAAATTTGGTTAAAATCCACAAAGCAGTTTATGAGAAGATATGATTTAACCCTCAAATTTATTCATTATAATTTCAATTTTCTCAAAGAAAATGTCCATTTGCAGACCAAGACTATTTAAAAAAATTTAACACTGGAATGAGTGGCTCGGTTATCTGATATGAGTGATACAGGGTTAAAGTTGTAGGAGCCATTCTGTCCAGGTGAGCTTAAAATCATTAACTGTCTGATTGTTGCAAGCCATCAGATTATAATTACAATGGGCAATAACTCAGACAGGCTGAATCTTTTGAAAACAATTTGACTGAAACAACTTTAATCCGTTAACACTCATATCAGCCAAAAGAAAACCCCCAGCTTCTGCAGTGGTCATGAGAAATGTCCATTTTCAGACCAAGAGAAGACTGTTTTTGAAAATTTATCACTGGAATGACTGGCTCGATAACCGAGCCAGTCATTCCAGTGGTAGTGTCTACAATAGTCTTCTCTTGGTCTACAAATGGACATTTTCTATGAGAAAATATAATTTTTCTTGAACAAATTCGAGAGTTAAATCCCATGGAAAATGTAGTCTGCAGAAATTCAGCAGGCAGATTGACAATGGATTAGATGACGTGCGCACATGTTGTGAGGTGCCATCGACACAAAAGGGTTAATTGTTAAAACTGAGGAAGAAAACTGAATTTTTTTTGCTGAATGCGAATGCCAGGATGACTACTTCCTTTAAATTCATGACTAAACTGACTGGCTCGGTTATCAAGGGCAGGCATTTCACTGGTAAATTTTCAACACGAACGGAACCAGGATCGGTTGTTAAGCCTTTCAACGATAAATCCCTGAAAAAGTAAATTCTTAACCTTTGCTATGTACAGCAGATTCTGTTGAAGTTTGAAATTACTACCACTTGATGCCATTGCTGTCTAAGGTCAAAATTTTAATTTTCTAAATCTTCACAAATATCTACGGTTCATATCGGAGTTATTCAGGTGTAGTATCACTTACACTAATTTAATACATCCATTGGAAAAATTCACAAAAATCGATTCATTTTACTCGAATTAAAAATATGCTAGTTTTAATACACAAACCAAAACTTTGAAGCAACATTCACTCAGCGTTGTCTGAATAATTGTTTCATAGTAGAGATTTAAACACTACTTAAGATTGCTACTCAGCCACAGCACATACCTAGATGCTGACATATTTGAAATGAAGCCTTATATCTAAAGGTACAATGTCTGGTATATACTACTAGCAATAGTGATCTGATATCAACCCTTTAACCCTCAAATTTGTTCAAGAAAATTTCAAATTTTTCATAGAAAATGTTCATTTGCAGACCGAGAGCCTATTTATGAAAATTTACCACTGGAATGACTGGCTCGGTTATCGAGCCAGTCATTCCAGTGGTAAATTTTAAAAAATAAGCTTCTCTTGGTCTGCAAATTGACATGTCTCAAGACCACTGTAGAAGCCGTTTTTGGCCGATATAATTGTTAAAGGTTTAAAGCCATACTATAGGCTAAAAAAATTGTAAACCCTACTATCTGCACCATAAATGTCAAACCATCAGAGACCAATACACACTTAACTCTTTCACATCCTTAACTCTCAAATGCTTTTAAAAACATAAATTTTCTCATAAGAAAATATCCATTCGTATGCAGACCAAGATAATTTTTAAAAATTTTCTACTGGAATAACTGGCTAAGTTATCACGCCAGTTGTTCCAAGGGTAAATTGTCAAAAAGTGTCTTCTCTTGGTCTGCGAAAGAACATAGCAAATAGACACTTTACAAGACCACTGCAGGTGTTTTTTGGCCAGCTTGAGTCTCTCTCACCTCTTTAACATTTGACTAGTCAATATGAATGGCAAAAGAAAATACTTTTGAAAGTTGAGAACTGGAATGATTGGCTCGAGTTGGCTGACCAGCAGTTGGTTAGAGATGTTTGCTGATTGATTTTTTAATATTATAAGGTTATTATGTACCAGTCATTCTAGTGATAAATTTTCAAAAATAGTCTTCTCTTGGACATTTTCTATGAGAAATTGAAATTTTCTTGAACAAATTTGAGGGTTAAAGGGTTAAAGTTGAAAGCAAGAGTGATATGGTGGGCTGCTTTGTTTCAGAGGGTGTGACAATTAACTCTTGAATTTGCTCATGAAAATTTACATTTTCTCATAGAAAACGTGCATTAGCAGACCAAGAGAAGACTATTTTTGAAAATTTAACACAGGAATGACTGGCTCAATAACCGAGCAAGTCATTCCATGGAAAATTTTCAAAAATAGTCTACTCTTGGTCAGAAAATGGACATTTCCCAAGACCATTCCAGAAGCTGTTTTTGGCTGATATGAGTGTTAAAGGGTTAACCCACAGATTTAGAAAATGTCCATTTGCAGACAGACTATTTTTTGAAAATTTACCAATGGAATCACTGAGACAGTCATTCCAATGGTAAATTTTCAAAAATAGTCTTCTCTTGGTCTGCAAAAGGACATTTCTCAGGAGCACTGCTGTGGTTATTGGCTAGCTTGAGAGTCATTGAGTTAAAGGTGACACATGATGTATTGCACACTGACTAGGATTGCTCTGGCAATCTTATTTATCACTGGAATGACTGACTAGCTTATCTAGCAAGTCATTCCTGAGGTAAATTTTCAAAAAGTGTCTTCTGGTGGCCTGCAAATTGACATATACCAGATTCCTCACAGGCACTGCAGAGGACAGTTTTGGCCCGCTCTCTGATGATTGGAGGACTAATGTAACATAAACGGTAGCTTTTTTGCGGGAGACAAGAAATTCGGAATGAAATATGTAAACAAAACAAAGAGAAACGATCTAGACAATTTAATAATTTAAATAAAATTATTAATTTTAAAAATATATGTATAGTCAACATGAGGCACATAGGTCAAAGCAGAGCAAGTAAAGTTAGACTAAAACTCTTGATCAACTTGGAAATTAGCCATGGGTTAATATTTGACACACTGAATGCCCCCCCCCCCCCCCCCCCCCCCACACACACCCTCCCCCCAATAATAGTGGTGATGGTCTTGGGATGGGTGGTGTGGGAATGCATGTGTGTGGGTGCGTGAATTCATGCATGGGTTGGAGTAGATAAAGCAGACATGGTAAGTTGTCCTTAGAATGCCCTTAGGCAATGGAATATATAATGTGTGAATTAATGATGTCTACGACCTACATACATACCTATATAAACTTGTCTACTGCATAAATCTCAATTCAATGCATATAGTAGGATAACCTAACCCCTCAATACTCAAAATTATTTAAGAATATTTAAATTTTGTCACAGGAAAATTTTCCTTCCGAAGAACAAGAAGACTATTAAATTTACTACTGGAATGACTGATTCAATTATCGAGCCAGTCATTCCAGCCGTAAATTTTCTCTTGTTCAGCAAATGGATATTTCTCAAGACCACTGCAGAGGGCGTTTTCACAGGGTGCAGCTTTAAAAGGTGTTCTTTCACAGCTGTGACTCCAATTACTGTCACAGTCTACCTGTCATAAACATCAGAGTACACACTTTAACACTAAAATTTGTTAAAGAAAATTTACATTTTCTCAGAAAATGTCCATTTATAGACAAAGAGAAGGCTATTTTTGAAAATTTACCACTGGAATGAATGGCTCGGTTATCGAGCCAGTCATTCCAGTGGTAAATTTTTAAAAATAGTCTTCTCTTGGTCTGCAAACGAACAGCTCTCAAGACCACTACAGAAGCCATTTTTCGCTGATATGAGTGTTAAAGGGTTACACCACAAAGCCCAGACAACACAACATATTTTGTTGAATATTTTAAAACTACCTGTTCACTTAGTTTCAAAATATTTAACAGCCTTCCTGTTATACCGACATCTTGAAATGTCACGTTTTAAAACTGAAATGACTGGTTAGGTAAATGATTGTCATTTCATTTGTAAAATTTTGAAAAAATGACTGGTTAGGTAAATGATTGTGATTTCATTTGTAAAATTTTAAAAATAGCCATCTCTTTGGTCTGCAAATGGTCAAGATGGCTGCAAAGGCATGGTTTGGTAGACTTGACCAGAAAAGAGTTAAAGACACCCCCCCCCCCCCCCACCCCCTGCATCCTGGCTCCAAAAGCAGGTTAACCGTTTCACCCTCAAATTTGTGTAATTTTCTCAAAGAAAATGTTCATCTGCATGCAAGTCACGAAGAGTATTATTGAAAATTTACTGCTGGAATAACTGGCTCGAGAACCGATCCAGTCATTTACGTTGTAAATTTTCAAAACCAGTCTTCTCTTGGTCTGTAAATGGTCATTTATCAAGACTACTGCAGGAGCCATTTTTTTGGGCAAACCTGAATGTGAATGGGTTAACTATATAAGTTTTTCATAGTTTTCTGTTTATACACATATGGGGACAGCGAGCAGATAGACAGTTTTTCGAAGTTTATCCATCCATCATATGACAAACATAATCAGCTAGGTGATGTGTATTATGATGGCATAATCATGACAGCGCCCAGTCAAATTAGTTTCAAAATATTCAACAACTTACCTGTGTAGTTTTTGGGAAATTGATAGTCAGGGTGTTCAGAGATCGATCGATCCCAACATTAGCGAGGTGGATGTGGCGCTTAGCTAGAGATTGGCGGGGCATAGCTAAAACCAGAAAGGTTTGCTGAATGTCTGCAGACTACATTTTCCATGGACTTTTAGTCTAGATATGCTGAATAGTTTGAAAACAATTTCACTAAGTTGTTGGTGGCTAAGCCACCAGCAATTTTCAGTCAAATTGTTTTCAAAATATTCAGCAGGTCCAAAGTTATTCCCCATTAAAATTATTGTCCATTGGCTTGCCGCAGTCAGACAGTTAACGCAGTCAGACAGTTAACGGTTAAGTCATCTAGAAAAGGCATCTGCAAGGTAATGGCTACTTGTATAGTCTAAGACGATTTAAAAGATTTACGACTGGAATTAAATATCTCAGCTGTCTCGTGTTTGTCACAGCTACCGTGACCTTTGACCTAGTGATGTCACTATCAGCAGGCAGCTTTCTTATGGTAAAGGGAACCATGTGTCCAAGTTTAGTTCTGGTTGTACTAAGCAATTCTGAAATATAAATGTAAATGATTTGTTAAACGGAAAAAATTAATGACAGTGATTTAGTGACCTCAATATCATCATTCTACCTCCATATGGTATAGGCAACAATGTGTCCAAGTTTGGTTCCAGTATGCTTAAGCAATCTCAAAATATAAGCAAATATCATTTGCTAAGCACAAAAAGTTAACGTTGGCAATACAGAGTTCAAATATCAAGGCTGCAATGACATTGATCTTTGACCTAGTGATGCCACTATCAGTACACAGCTTCCTTATGGCATAGGGAACCATGTGGCTGCAATGGCATTGACCTTTGACCTAGTGATGTCATTATCAGCACACAGCTTCCCTATGGCATAGAGAACCATGTGGCTGCAATGACATTGACCTCTGACCCAGTGATGTCATTATCAGCACACAGCTTCCCTATGGCATAGAGAACCATGTGGCTGCAATGACATTGACCTCTGACCCAGTGATGTCATTATCAGCACACAGCTTCCCTATGGCATAGAGAACCATGTGGCTGCAATGACATTGACCTTTGACCTAGTGATGTCATTATCAGCACACAGCTTCCCTATGGCATAGAGAACCATGTGGCTGCAATGACATTGACCTCTGACCAAGTGATGTCATTATCAGCACACAGCTTCCCTATGGCATAGAGAACCATGTGGCTGCAATGACATTGACCTCTGACCCAGTGATGTCATTATCAGCACACAGCTTCCCTATGGCATAGAGAACCATGTGGCTGCAATGACATTGACCTCTGACCCAGTGATGTCATTATCAGCACACAGCTTCCCATGTCTAGTATGAGACCATTCTGGTAACGCTAATGATAGTCATTGTAATGATGGCCTCTGAGGTCAGCCGATCTACCTGTATAACGGTGTAGCAAGCGTATAGTAGTTCGATTCTAAATGTGTATTTCCTATTGTAAAAGTGAAACATGCTAAGCTAGATATTTTTTTTATAGCAATATGACTGATAATTGTTGCTGCCGATATCAGCAACAACTTTCCTTCAAATTATTTGCAAAATAATCACCAGAAAATGTAATTTCTATTATCTGTCTTGAAAATGATTTGATTGAAAATCATTGCTGCAACAACTTCCAACCAGATTGTTTTCAAAAGAATCAGTGGAACTGTCAATGTAATAACACATTCTGATGATGTTTTGAGCAATTCGATTGGTCATCAGCAAACGACCTGTAGGCTAACATCATAATGAATTACATCATGAATGACGCAATATACTACGTCAGAAACACTTAATCAAGTTGTACGAATTGTATGTCTTCTTTACTATTTAATAAACATTCTCTTGAATATTTTGAAACTAATATCATTGGACACCGTTTCTGTCAAACAGGACACAGTTAAATTAGTTTCAAAATATTCAACAACTTACCTGTATAGGTTTGTGGAAACTGATATTCAAAGTATACAGGGATCGATTGATCCCAACACGGGCATAGTGTGGGTGAAGCTTAGCTAGAGATGGGCGGGGCATAGATAAAACTGGATTCCGCTATTGCTTTCAGAATCAAGTTAAGTCCAAAAATAACATAACCGTTTATATATAATGTTCAAAGTACTTGTGTTTGAAACATGAACTTATCTATGAAGTGTATGTAGAAAATTTGCATATTAACCCTTTAAGCATTGAATTTGTTTAAGAAAATTTCAATTTTTTCAAAGAAAATGTCAATTTGCAGACCTAGAGAAGGCTATTTTTTAAAGTTTAGCACAGTCTCAAGACCACTGTAGAAGCCATTTTTGGCTGATATGAGAGTTATAGGGTTACCGGTGACACAATTAATTCAGGAGCCGCGATTCTGAAAACGGTCTCTATTAGCGACGACTGTATTAGCCGCGTTATAAAGATCCAAATCTATTGATTGCAGTTATCGTGTCTATATACTTGTTGCGAATAAATAGCGGGAAAAATAAATCATAGGTGGTCTGCTACTATCAATGAAACAAAGGGTTATCGATTTCGCGGGAAAACAATCTACGTCATCGTCTGTATACATGTTGCAAATATACACAGATAAAAATCATTTCAGAAATGTCAGTACATTAGTCTGGCTCTAGCTATCAATGAAACAAAATGTTTATTGATTTCTGAGGAGGGGACGGGAGGGGGAGGGGCATGTGTGTGTGTGTGGGGGGGGGGGGGTGAGGGGAATCCCAGAATTTTCCTGTTTGTGGTAAACAAAGTACACATGGGAGAGGTTTGTATCGCCTCTCAGTCTCACTGCTGAGCTTTTGCAGATATTCCAGGGGTTATATCTCTGGATATACTAAATATTTAGAAAAGAATTTGACTGAGTTATTAGTGGCTAAGCCTCCAGCAGCTTTCAGTCAAATTGTTTTCAAAAAATTCACCAAGTCAAGCGTTTTTGCTCATTTAAATTATTGTCTGTTGCCCTGTAGTAGAGAAACAGTTAACACTGAACCCAGCTAAAAAAGCTACGAGACATGTCCACTTGTAGACCAAGAAGACTTTTTAAAAATTTACAACTGGAATGACTGGCTCGATATCCAGTGGTAAAATTAAAAAAATTATCTCTTGGTTTGCAGATGTACATTCTCTAAGAGAAAATTAAAATTTTATTGAATAAATTTGAGGGTTTAGGGATAAATTCGACAATCGACAAAGCAGCAAATGGATTTCAAAAGATTACAAAAGCTATTCAAAAAGCTGTGATGATTTTAATTTTTAATATTTCTATTGTACCCTTTATTATCAAATTTCAATATTCGAGATTATATTCCACGATTGCTATATTAATTGATTAATTAGTAATTAATAGTACCTGCCAAGTATAAATGCATCCGGATTCAAATAGTTTCCAATAGTGCCAAAATACCAGCTAAACAATGCAGGTTATTTAAGGTCATACTCATTCTCAGATTTCATTAACTGACCAAACATAAATGGCTAACTTATATTTAGAATTTAAAACAAACTCGGTACATTTAATATTGGCAAAAGATTTAGTTAGGGAAAGGAAAAATGCAACTCTCAAGTGGCTATTCAAAGAAAGGGTCTCTACCAACCCAAGCAAACAGTGATGGTCTAGGACTAAGTATTGAATAGAATTAGAATTTGTGACATCTAAAAGTGGCGAATATATTTATAAGGTCATGTCAATGGTGTGGTCACTTCAACTGAAGACAAAGAATTAAAGGGCCTGAATACCTGGTGTTTTGTCATTTTAAAAATATTTTATAACACTTGTATTTAATATTACAAAAATCTCAAAAAGGCAAATTAAGAAAAAAACTATTTTAGAAAAACGTCCAACTGGAATGACCGATACAGTTATCAAGCCAGTTGTTCCAGTGGTAAGTTTTCTAAACTATCCACCATCTCTTGGCCTGAAAATCACTGTTCAAAATCAATTGAAGGGCATAGGACTTCGTTAACACTTCATTGGCAAAGATTTGTTAAGAAAAATTAACTTGTTGCTTAGTAAGGGCAGTTTTGACCCACTTGATCATTAACCCTTCTCTGTAATGGCCTTAAGGAATGGTCATTTGCAGGCTATTTTTAAAAATCTACAACTGGAATGACTGGCTCGATAATCGAGCCAGTCATTCCAGTGGTAAATAAAAAAATTAGTCTTCTCTTGTTCGGCAAATGGACATTTCTCAAGACCACTGCAGAGGGCGTTTTGACAGGGTTCAGCTTTAAAGGGTGTTCTTTCACATTTGTTAAAGAAAATTTAAATTTTCTCAGAAAATGTCCATCTACAGACCAAGAGAAGGCTATTTTTGAAAATTTACCACTGAAATGAATGGCTCAGTTATCGAGCCAGTCATTCCAGTGGTAAATTAAAAAAATTAGTCTTCTCTTGGCCTGCAATTACTGTTGTCATGAGAAATGTTAATTTACATGCCAAGAGTATTTTTGAAATTTTACCACTGGAATGACTGGTTCGATAATCGAGCCTGCCACAATAAGCGAGCCAGTTATTCAAGTGGTAAAAATACTTTTTTCTTGGCATGCAAACAGACATTAACTATTAAGCAGAAATTTAAATTTTATTGACTAAAGGTAAAATCAGTGATAAAGAGCAAATAAATGAAAATCTACGATGACTACATAATATTGTCGTTGTTTAATCTGTGAAACAAAAATTCTTTATCCACACTAAACATGGCGAAAAAAATTAATGACTTGAGGTCATTCAGTTTGTTGAACAAATATTTCAGTTGCTGGTATTTCTAATCAAACTAACCCAATACAATAGTGTTTAATAGGCGAGTGGGTGAGTGACTGACTGAGCACATGAGTGAGTGGGTGAATAAGAGACTGGGTTGGTGAGTGAGTGGGTGGGTGGGTGGGTGAGTGAGTGAGTGAGTGAGTGACTGGGCTGATGGGTGAGCGAGTGTGTCTAAGTGGGTGGGTGAGTGGTCGAGCCGGTTGTTTTTTTTGCATGGGAGTGATAAGGCATGCTTAAATGCACAATCACAAGTGTGTTTATACATACGTGCATGCGTTCGTGTGCATGACTGTATGCCACATAGTGTAAGGAAGAGATATATATTTAGTTTCATGTATTAATCAATGTAACCGAGTATATATACAAATCAATTCATGAAGACCAGGATAGATGCATGTCTGTCTTTGTGTATGCGCACGTTTTTCATGTGCTATAACGGACGGACGCAATAGGATGCCTACTATCCTTTCCCCTGATGAGTTTAGATGCTGAATTTTAACACAATTATATTTGATACTAGGCATGTCCAATACAGTCATCCGTGGCAGTGATTGCATCTGCTAGGGATTCTGCTTGTCCGCTAAAGTGGCGCAGAATGCTATTGCGCTCCTGGTGTAGTTTGGTGCGGTATTCACTTTGGCCACTTTGATATATGCGCAGCCGTAACACTTTCTGCTATGCTGACAGTTTTACTACTAGAGGGTCATCAGTATACCTAGTACAGTTGTTTTTAAGAACACCTATGGTGCTGGTAGCTGATTCCATAGATTTCACTATTTTGGTTAGGGCTTCGCTTGGATCGGAGCTCACCGCATGCTTGTGTCGGTGGTCATGTCCAAACACTGTGATTTCCACAAAATGGGCATTGACATGTGACGAGCATTCGACACAATTAAACACTCAAAGATCCTAGATGTACTACATCAGGCAAGTTGCAATGAAGATGAGTTATGACTAGTGAGACTACTGCTTGCAGACATAAGTTGAGAGTATGAATAAATCGGCTCCCCACAGGGTGATGGTCTATTTCTGGTGCTTTTTTTACCTTTTACCTTGCTGCTGCATTGAAATCTGTGTGGGAAAGTTCCACAAGACCAAAACCCTCGGTGTCAATACTGAGTAGCCGCTAGAGATGGAATATGCCAACAAATGTGTACTCCAGACGAGGAAAAGACACCGCTTGATGAACTTCTAGTTGATAGCTGCAAGCAAACTAAAAATTTAGAACCTCTTTATGAATGAATCCAAAACAGGATCTACAAAGCATGAAACTAAAGATAATGATGATCCACTTCGTGGCGGCGAACCATGGAGGAAAAGTAAATTCCTGGGCTCACTACTTTGCAGTACTGCTGACATTGCTGCAAGCTGCGTCATGGGGGAACATAGCTTTCCAGTCCTTCTGGCAGCTATGGATTCGTAAGCTTCCCAATCCATCTGGAAGCTATGGATTTGTAGATCAAAGATGCCCTTGATAAAGAGGCTATGTTTATACAATGCAACCTGCGTATCCTTGATACTGCATAACTGTAACAGCTGGGCTGCTCCAATGGCAGCTCTAGACAACCTTGATGCCTACCACTGCAAACACCTACACACCATCACTGGACACCGATGGCCAGACAGCATAATTTCCAATGTTGCACTATACAAGATGTGTAATACGTAACCACTGTCTGAAAGTCGGCCAGCAAAGATGGTCCATGTTTAGCCATGAGCTAACGATGCCAGAAGACACACCAGCATAGAGAGCCTTGGAATTCGCCCTACTCGGAGCCAGCAAATACAAAGCCAGGAGAGGACATCATTGCATACATCTGCTTGTCATTGCATACATCTGGTAACTGTGCTACAAGGTGACCTCAAGAAAGCAGGACTCAGTACACTCAAGTCAAGAATGGACCTGAGGAAGCTAATGATTTCGGCTGAGGACACGACACAGTGGGCAAAAGCGAAGCGAAAATCTGATTGCAGCTGTCGGATATTTCTACTACTACAGACGCAGAATACAGTAATCACACATACATCTCCAAGACAATGTTTAACCCTAAGATTTGTTCAAGAAATTTTAGTTTTTCTCATAGAAAATGTCCATTTGCATACCAAGAGTAAACTAGTTTTGAAAATCTAACACTGGAATGACTGGCTCGGTTAGCGAGCGAGTCACGAGTCATTCCAGTGATAAATTTTCTAAAATAGTCTTCTCTTGGTCTATCAATGGACATTTCACAAGACGACTTCATAGGCTATTCTTGGCCGGCTTGAGTTTTAAAGGGTTACTGCTCGTCAGCCAAAAATAGTCTAGCCAGTCCTTCCAGTGGTAAATTTTCAAAAATAGTCTTCTCTTGGTCTGCAAATGAACATTTACAAAGACAACTGGAGAAAACAATTTTGGCCAGCTTGAGTGTTAACCCTTTAACACTCATATCGGCCAAAAAGGCTTCAGCATGGGTCTTGAAAAATGTCCGTTTGCAGACCAAGAGAAGACTATTTTTCAAAATTGACCACTGGAATGACTGGCTTAATAACCGAGCCAGTCATTCCCGTCAAAAACTGGCTTCTCCTGATCTGCAAATGGACATTTTCTGAGAAAATTGAAATTTTCTTGAATAAATTTGAGAGATAAAGGGTCGACTAAGTATTACCATATGCTATGTCTCTGTACTGTAGTCTAAAAGGTGTGTGTGAATTGGAGTGATCTGTGATGGGCCTGTCCCTTAATCTGAATAAAGACTACTTGAACTCACCTTGTCTGCATCGGGAAACCGGTCAACAATCAATATACAGACAAATGACAAGTGTCTTTGAAATGGTCATAACTAAGTTTGTTTACATATATATGGTAAATGTTAAATTCACAAATATATTCATATTATCGCCTTTCAGTCTGTTTCCCTGAAACAGCAATAAGCAATAAGTATGAAATTTAGTCTTATGTTTTTAAATGTTTTTACTGAAAACTATTACCAGCTTTCAGTGAAATTAGATTTTAAACAAGATGCCCAAGACGCCTGTATCGCTCACCTGGACCATAGCCATCTCAACTAGAATCGTCATTAACAATAAGTAGAAGTCTAATGAGTTGAGCAGACTTGTAACAAGAAAACAGAGGCCATGTTTCTTTATGTATCAACTTCTCTTGAACAAACTTTAATGGCCCTTAGTCATCAATATCATATCTCCCAAATTTCGGCACAATCCGTTCAGTGGCTCTGGAGACGAAGTTGCTTTGATGAAAACCAGGCCATCCAAGATGGCCGCCCAACCATTTGGCAAATCAAGTTCCCTTGAACAAACTTGGTTCAGTTTGTGCCCTAAATGATATTCTATGAGTTTTGTATCAATCGCTCAAACAGTGTCGGCGAAGATTTTTAAAGACATTACCATGACAAAATCCATGATGGCCAATGGCCAAATTGGCTTCGTTTGAACTAACTTAAATCTTCATGCCCTATGGATGTTTCCTGCCAAATATAATTGAAATCGGCCCAGTAGTTCTCGAGAACCCATTTAAAAAATTTCCCATTGCTTTAGTATGGGAGCTTTTTGCTGGAAAATTATCTAAGATGGCTGGCAACCCGTTTATCCAACAGTTTTGAAAATTCCAAATTTGAGATCAGAATACCCAAAAACATATATAAAAGTAATTTCGACTTGAAAATACATCAACCAAAAAAATCCAATATGGCCACCAAACACGCTATATTTTGATAGACCCACGGCGACCATGTTTTTTACAGATCAGATTCACTTGAACAAACTTTAATGGCCCTTATTCCATAATCATATGTCCTAAACTTCGGCCCGATCCCTTCAGCGGTTCTGGAGAAATTGTTTTCTGAAAAAAAAACCCCGGGCATCCAAGGTCAATCAAGTTCTCTTGAATAAATTTGGTTCAGCTCTTGCCCTAGATGAGATTAATTTGAAAAACTTGGATCCCTATGCCCCAAGGATGCTCCCTGCCAAATATAATTGAAATTGGCCTAGTAGTTGGAATTTAATCCAAGATGGCCACCAAACTGTTTATCAGTTTCGAAACTGGCAAATTTGAGCTCAGAATACCCAAAAACATACATAGAACCAATTTTGGCCTCAAAATCCAACAAATAAAAAAAATCCAATATGGCCACCAAACACGCTACCGTTTGATTGGACCACGGCGGCCATGTTTTTTGACTGATCAACTTCCCTTAAACACTCTTTAACAGCCCTTAGTCCCTAATCATTTCTCCCAAATTTCGAACTGATCCCTTCAGCGGTTCTGGAGAAGTCGTTTTCGGGAAACTAGGTCATCCAAGATGGCTGCTGAACAGTTCGGTCAATTAAGTCCTCCTGAATAAACTTGGCTTATGTCTTTCCCTAGAGGAGCTTTCTTGAGTTTTGAATCGATACCCCTGAGCGGTTTCAGAGACTTAAAGATGTTTCCTAAAATCGGCTGAAATCAAAGATGGCTGCCAGCCAAATTGGCCGATCAGCTCCATTTGAATATACTTGGATCCCTATGCCCTAAGGATGCTTTCCCCAAGTATAATTGAAATCAGCCTAGTAGTTCTCCAGAAGACATTTAAATTTTCCATTGCTTTAGTATGGGTGCCTTTGGCGGGAAAATAATCCAAGATGGCTGCCAAACCGTTAATCCAACAGTTTCGGAAATGGCAAATTTGAGCTCAGAATACCCAAAAACATATATAGAACTAATTTCAGGAAAAAATCCAATATGGCCACCAAACACGCTACATTTTGATTGGAACACGGCGGCCATGTTTTTTGATGGATCAACTTCCCCATAATAAACTTTAGTAGCCCGTAATCCCTAATCATATCGCCCAAATTTTGGCCCAATCCCTTTAGTGGTTCTGGAGAAGACGTTGTTTTCGGGAAAAGTCATCCAAGACGGCCACCGAACCATTTCGTCAATCAAGTCTTCTTGAACAAACTTGGCTTATGTCTTTCCCTAGATGATGTTTTATGAGTTTTAAATCGATTCCCAAAGCGGTTTCGGAGATGAATTTTAAAGACGTTTCCTAAAATCGGCCAAAATCCAAAATGTCAAACTAGATGACCGATCGGCTTCATTTGAACAAACTTGGATCCTAAAATCGGCCAAAATCCAAGATGTCAAACTAGATGACCGATCGGCTTCATTTGAACAAACTTGGATCCCTATACCATAAGGATGCTTCCTGCCATATATAAATGAAATCGGCCGAGTGGTTCTTGAGAAGTTGTTTAAAGGAAAAGTTGACGGATGGACGGACGATCGCCACGGCCTAAGCTCACTTGGCTTTTCAGGCCAGGTGAGCTAAAAACCAGCAGTCACTGAACTATGTCATATATAACAATAATGAATTTAGAATGCCATTATAACATGGGCAATGCACCTAGTTCCAGTTTATCCATCCACCATCATCTGATGTCATAATCAAACAAGTGATGTGTAGGATGATGTCATATTTAATTACATCATGAATGACTCGATTTAGTCCGTCTTTAACGCTTAATAGTCCGACGCGTTGTATGAATTGTATGTTTTTACCATTTAATAAACATTATGTTGAATATTTTGAAACTAATTTGACTCAGCGCTATTGCTGACAGCACCCAGTCAAATTAGTTTCAAACCGAGATGGTCACGAAAGCTACACTCAAACAATTTCTACATTTCCTCATTATAGTTTCAAACTATTTAACAGCTTACCTGTCGAAGTTTAAGAACTTTATTAGCATAAAGTATAAATTTCAAGTCGAAAATTCATCAGCTCAATAGCAATAGATGAAAAGTACGTTTTCAAAATATTCAAATGCTTACCGGTATAGTTTTCTGGTAGTTCAGAGATCGATAAATCCCAAAAAGAGTGAGGTGTGGGTTGAGCTTAGCTAGAGAAACAGGTATACAGACTCTACTGAAACACAGTCGTCGTCAGGCTAAGACCCGAGTTGAAGTTTTAGAACTTTATTAGGACAAAATATAAATTTCAAATTGAAAATTCATCAGCTCAATAGCAGTGGATGAAAAGTTGCTTTTCAAAATATTCACCAGCTTACCTGTATAGTTTTCTGGAAATTGAGATTCAGAGAGTGGATGGATTAATTGATATACCAATACAGGTGAAGTGTGGGTGGAGCTTAGCTAGAGACGGGTGGGGCGTGGCTAAAACTGGACTCCTCCATTATAAGTCACTGATAGCATCTCTAAAGCATGTATTCTGATTGGATATATGGTTTTCAAACAAATTCAAAGAAATTTAACTTTCACTGACTACATCTTTTACTGTGTCAAATATCACACATTTAGCTATGCCCCACCCCTCTCCAGCTAAGCTCTAACATAGAGAATGCCAATATATAGGCAACGCGTAAACAGCATTACTTTACTATTGGAATCAGATATAACACACTTTAAGCAGTTTATATGAAGAACTAATTTCATAATATTATTGAAGTCATACATCATTCGAAAACTAAGCCAATTTTCTATACACATGTAATTCTGTATTAGTTTGTATAGTTTTGTATCATTTAATACGGTTGATTGTAATTTAAAAATAGCTCCTATTGTCCACTTGATTTAAAGAATCTAGGTATAAGATGGTGTATTTTATATACGCAATTAACCATGTGAAAATTGTACAAAGATATACAAAATAATGCATTAATGTTTAGGCAATTGAATGTGCTTTCCAATGATATACAATATAGTGATTTTAGTTTATGATAGGAAAGGTTTAAATTGCGGTGTATTTTAGTGCAATAGTAACTCAACGTGGGTCAGGTGTTTGTCAGCGGCGCTACCAGCCAACAGTTCTGCTCTGATCGTTGATTTAGGGGAATCCCGGCGTAATGACGTCACTGTGGGAAAGATGTTATAGTGCTTTCTGAGCAGGAGTGCTTTGTAAGACATATCCGAACACACACCATTCACCTTTCCAGCGTATCCATCTATCATCTGGCGTCATAACGTCATAATCAGCAAAGTAGCGTGTAGGATGACGGCATAATCATTACGTCATAAATGATTCTATTTGCCGGGGGCCGTATTCACGAAAGGGCGTAACTTACGCAGGGCATAACTACCTTGGAGAATATGACGCCATAATATTAAATGACGTACGAACATATATGACGTCATAATGACTCCAAGGTATTTATGCCAGGCGTAAGTTACGCCCTTTCGTGAATACGGCCCCTGGTCTTTAGCTCTCACTAGTCCGACACGTTGTACGAATTGTATGTCTCTACTATTTAATAAACATGCTGTTGAATATTTTGAAACTAATCTCACTGGATGTATGGCAGCAACAGCACCCAGTCAAAGTAATTAAAAAATATTCAATAGCTTACCTGTCTAGTTTTCTGGAAATTGATAGCCAGGGAGTCCAGAGATCGATCGATCCCAACACGAGCGAGGTGTGGGTGGAGATTTGCTAGAGATGGGCGGGGCATAGTTAAAATGGAAATGTCCATTCCTGATGCGCTGTGTTATTGTTGACCTAAAATATAGAACAATTTTGTTCCAGTAAATGCTAGAAATGTCTTACCTGTATGACCAGCCATCTACAGGTGAAGATGCGGCGTCAATCAGTCACTGAGTGGTCACGTAGTCATCTTAACTCTCTTGATAAATAACTTCAGATACCTGTTCTGGAAATAGAAGTAAAACATTGCTATTGCTTACCTTAGACAACACTGACTTCCAATCAAATTAAGTCTAAAATATTCAACAGCATATTTTCTTTGTTTCAAATATATAGTCTTATCTTGTTGCTAAATGGACAGGGTTATTTCAAGAATTAATAATTATATGCCAAATATATACATTATGCCAAACACACTATATTTTAATTGGTCCACCGCGGCCATGTTTTTTGACGAATCAACTTCTCTTGAACATACATTAATGGCCCTTAGTCGCTAATTATATATCACAAATTTCGGCCTGATCGCTTCAGTGGCTCTGGGGAAGAAGTCATTTTTGTGAAAACTAGGTCATCCAGGATGGCTGCTGAACCATTTGGTCAATCAAGTTCCCTTGAACAAACTTGGTTCAGCTCTTGCCTTAGATCATATTTCGTGAGTTCTGAATCGATCTCTCAAACAATTTTGGAGATTTTAAAAAACATTTCTAAAAATCGACCGAAATCCCAGATGGTCGCCGCCAGCCAAATTGGCCGATCGGGTTCGTTTGAATAAACTTGAATCTCTATGCCTTAACGATGCTTCATGCCAAATATAATTGAAATCGGCCCAGTAGTTCTCGAGATATTTTTAATTTCCCATTGCTTTAGTATGGGAGTTTTTGGCAGGAAAATGATCCAAGATGGCCACTAAACTTGGATCTCTATGTGCTAAGGATACTTCCGGCCAAATATAATTGAAATTGGCCCAGCAGTTCTTGAGAAGTCGTTTAAAGGAAAAGTTGACGGATGGATGACGGACGGTCGCCACAACACAAGTTCACTTGGCCTTTCAGGCCAGGTGAGCTAAAAATAGTCGTTAAGAATTAAAGGGTAAAACCATTGCTAAACCACGATGCAGGTGCATATACATACATATATACGCCTTAAAGATAGATAATAACAGCTTATGACGCATGTACCAGATAACGATACAAGTAATAAATACACTTAAATATCACAAAGACCCAGTCACCTATGTATATATTGCATCAGAATTACTGCAGTACAGGTACACAAACTGGATTTCATATGTAGCCTATAAATATAAGCTAACACTTTATTTAACCCATGAATCTTTTTAAAAAAAATTTCATTTGCTCATAGAAAATGTCCATTTGCAGACCAAGAAGACTATTTTTGAAAATTTACCACTGGAATGACTGACTCGGTTATCGAACCAGTCATTCAAGTGGTGAATTTTCAAAGATAGTCTTCTCTGGGTCTGCAAATGGACATTTCTCAAGACCATGGCAAAAGCCGTTTTTGCCTGATATGAGTGTTAAAAGATTAACTATTTAACCTGTGCAGAACAGAACAGAACCAACAATTTCTTTCTGATGTAAGGAAGTCTATTGAATATTTTGAGACTAAATTAACTGGGAGATGTTGCTGACATAGGCAGCAAAATTAGTCTCAAAATAATCACCAGGTTTCCTGTATAGTTGTCTTGAAATTAAGATACAGGAATTGCCCAAAATTAATATGTTAATATGTTCAACACTTCAGAACTGAACAAATAAGTTCCCTATGATGCAATAGATTTCCTGTTGTATATTTTAAGTGATTTGACTGTAAAAATGTTGGTGCCTGCTACAACAGCTCCCACTTAAATTAATTTCAAAACTATTCAACACCAGATCTGTACAGTTATACGATTTGAGATTGAGCTATCATGAATTCTAAGCTTGAAAGGGTTACAGCAAGATTTTATATGATATAATATTTTAAACCATTAACCCACTAGTTAGCTGGAAATGACTGGAACTTTTTGAAAATTTATCACTGAAATAACTGGCTCGATAATCGAGCCAGTCATTCCAGTGATAAATTTTCAAAAGTAGTCTTCCCTTGGCCTGCAAATGGACATGCAGTAAGCAAATATTTTGAATTTTCATGACCAAAAATGACCATTATGGGTCAAACCTATAGAGGGATCAAAACTGTCACTCGATGGATGAATCCAGTTTTAGCTCTACCCCACCCATTCCTAGCTAATCTCTGCGCACGCTTTGTCAGTGTTGGAACCGATCAAACCCCGAACTCCCTGAATCTCAATTTCCAGAAAACCGATGGCAGCAACAACGGCCATCAGTTTTAAAATATTCAACAGAATGGTTATTAAATTGTAGCGCTACAATTCGTACAACTTGACAGACTATTAAGCGTTTATGACTGACTTAGATACGTGATTCATTACATAATTGATTGTGACATCAGCCTACATGGGACTTAATTCATTTATGACAAAAATTTAGCTGACATTTTATTCCTCTAACAAACATCATAGTCAAACATGTCACATATTAGCTGACGCCACAATTAAAATGGCGTATATAGCTTTGTCACGAAAATTGAATTCTATCTCAAAAGTACACGCATTGTCTTTACAATTTAATAAACATTCTGTTGAAAACTCCATAGGCTGCAGCAGCAGCCACCATTCTGTTGAAAACTCCATAGGCTGCAGCAGCAGCAGCCACCAGTTAAAATCCTTTAAAACAAGAGGCTCACCTGGAACATTGGAATTCCAACTAGAACATGACTTTATAACGATGGACTCAAACTATTGAGCATCTAATAAGACATGAACCAGCACCACACACCCATGAACTACAGTGGAAAAGCTAGGCAGTTCATATGGTTGGGGCCAACATTCGTTGGTCGATCAGTCAACACCAGATCTGTACAGTTATACGATTTGAGATTGAGCTATCATGAATTCTAAGCTTGAAAGGGTTACAGCAAGATTTTATATGATATAATATTTTAAACCATTAACCCACTAGTCAGCTGGAAATGACTGGAACTTTTTGAAAATTTATCACTGAAATAACTGGCTCGATAATCGAGCCAGTCATTCCAGTGATAAATTTTCAAAAGTAGTCTTCCCTTGGCCTGCAAATGGACATTCAGTAAGCAAATATTTTGACTTTCTTGACCAAAAATGAAAATTACGGGTCAAACCTATAGAGGGATCAAAACTGTCACTCGATGGATGAATCCAGTTTTAGCTCTACCCCACCCATTCCTAGCTAATCTCTGCGCACGCTTTGTCAGTGTTGGAACCGATCAAACCCCGAACTCCCTGAATCTCAATTTCCAGAAAACCGATGGCAGCAACAACGGCCATCAGTTTTAAAATATTCAACAGAATGGTTATTAAATTGTAGCGATAGAATTCGTACAACTTGACAGACTATTAAGCGTTTATGACTGACTTAGATACGTGATTCATTACATAATTGATTGTGACATCAGCCTACATGGGACTTAATTCATTTATGACAAAAATTTGGCTGACATTTTATTCCTCTAACAAACATCATAGTCAAACATGTCACATATTAGCTGACGCCACAATTAAAATGGCGTATATAGCTTTGTCACGAAAATTGAATTCTATCTCAAAAGTGCACGCATTGTCTTTACAATTTAATAAACATTCTGTTGAAAACTCCATAGGCTGCAGCAGCAGCCACCAGTTAAAATACTTTCAAACAAGAGGCCCTTGGGCCCTGTATCGCTCACCTGGAACATTGGCATTCCAACTAGAACATGACTTTATAACGATGGACTCAAACTATTGAGCATCTAATAAGACATGATTTAGCATGGTTGACCATGGTGAGCCAGCACCACACACCCATGAACTACAGTGGAAAAGCTAGGCAGTTCATATGGTTGGGGCCAACATTCGTTGGTCGATCAGTCGATGGTGACACATAGTTTGGTTTGTGTGCCTGGGGCTCGATGGACCATGAACCATACATAACTGAATAGACAAGTGATCATTTAATGCTTTCTAAGCGTAATTTGCCCATATGACCAAGAATTGAACTTACATAACTTGTGTTTTGTCTAACATATTCTAGCATTTGTTGACAAAACTTGTCATATTGTGTATTTATGCTATTTTACAGGTACAACCACCTGCATTGGAATGTTATTTTCAGTTAGGCATTATTTATCCCATTCATCAACATAGCAAAAAGGTTTGTGGACTAGTTCATGAGACCCAGGCACATTGCGAACCGATGATTCGTGAACATGCTCGTGAATGATTCACATCCCTAGTAGTTCATAGTTTCCGACTTTCTATTTCGCAGGAGTTAAATCTGACTAGTATAGCCCTTTAATGGAGAGCAGTGCTGGCAATCTGACAAAATCAGATTATATATACTCAGTGACAGCTTCTCGATTTAACCTACCCTTTCCCATAATTCTCAGTATCTCATTTTCAAAAACAGACATTTTACAGGGGTGCTAATGTGAATACTTTTGGAAAATAATTTGACTAGAAGATGGTGGCAGTACCAGCTACTTGGTGAAATTAATTTTCAAAATGTTTAACTGAATATCGTTTAGAAAATTGTTGTATCCAGCCTTTAAACATATGAAATTCCAGTATTTCAATTTCAAGACAGCTAAATAGTGAAGCTGTTGAATATTTTGAAACTAATTCGACTGGAAGCTGTTGTTGGCAGCAACAGCTTCCAGTCAAATTAATTTCAAAATATTCAACAGAATATTCACTAAATTGTAAATTTTTTTTATAATTCCTGGTCTGTGATGTTTAGAAGTTAAATGTGACCAGATTAAACGAAAACTGATAAAACATTGACCTGAATCTGGAGTCATAGTCTAGACTGTTCATTATGATCTGGAGCCAGATAAAGACCTCAATACAGCCAGAGTGGTTATTATTATTCCGTCTGGAGATGTAGATAAAATGACGTTCACAGCAGTTTTAAATCACTAATAAAATTGTTTGGCATTGATGATAGATCAGGTTGTTGATTCATCCTTTAACCATGCACTAGTCGTGGAGGTCAAAAATAGCTTCTGTAGTGGTCATGAGGAATGTCCATTTACAGACCATGAGAAGACTATTTTAGAAAATTTACCACTGGAATGACAGGTGCGCTAAACGAGCTAGTTATTCCAACGTTAAATTGTCAAAAATAGTCTTCTCTTCAGGCCCGTAAATGTACATACTCTGAGCAAACGATTCTGATTTTCTTGACCAAAAAACTATTTTCAACTCTACTAATTAAGTATACCAAATTATTTAAGATGTAGGGAAATTCTGTTGATTATTTTGAAACTAAGTTTACTGAAAGGGTTAATGGCTTCCTGTTGACTTTTTACAGGAAATTCGCCTTCCACCATACCTATCACCCCCACCCACCCCCATGCAAAACAGTAGATTTAACCGTCTAACGCTCAAATTTGTTCAAGAAAATTAGAAAATGTCCATTTGCAGACCAAGCGAAGACTATTTTTGAAAATTTACAACTGGAATGACTGGCTCGGTTATCGAGCCAGTCATTCCAGTGGTAAATTTTCAAAAATAGTCTTCTTGGTGTTAAAGGGTTTTAATCAACCAAACATTGCAAAATCGTGAGAATTACTTATGTATTACAATATACTTTTAGCCACAACTCGCCACAAGTATTCAACCGGGTCTCTCTTTCTCTCTGCCCACCCGCCCACCCATAACGTCGCTTTATGCATTTTACAAAAAAGAGGTAAACTTAAAAATGCAACAACAGCGTTGAGTCAAATTGATTTCACATCCGAAACTCCTATTGGTAGAAATTTAACATTTAAATGTGCAAGATTTCAAATATGAATTGGTTAATTAATCTAAATTAAGTTTACAAAAATTACTGACTCTGTTCAAAGATGTTAAATTATAATGAGTTTTCGAAATATACATGTATTATCTCTGACAGATGATGGGAAATACAGTTAACGTGTTACCAGTTCTGCATTTAGATCTTTTACCCTAAAATTTATACAAGAAAATTTAAGTTTTTTCATAGAAAATATCCATTTGCAGAGAAAGACTATTTTTGAAAACTTACTACTGGAATGATTGGCTTGGTTAATTTAAAAAAAGTTCTCTTGGTCTGCAAATGGACATTTCTCAAGTCTACTGCAGAAGCAGTTTTTAGCTGATATGAGGATTAAAGGCAAAAATTGCTCAAGAAAATTAGTAGACGCCCACCTGTAGACAAAGCCTATTTTTTAAAGTTTACCACTGCAATGACTGGCTCTGGGCTTTTGGCCGGCTCGACTATTAGTGGTAAATATTCAAACCAAAATAAGTGTGTGTGCGTGCGTGCGTGCGTTATACAAATATATATTTCTAAATCTCAGGACAACAATACAGATATAAGGTTATTCAATTTCAATATTTTGAAAGTACGTTGACTGGAAACAGTAAATGATACTGCCAAAGTATGATCTAATCAATAACTTTAATCAATTAATCCATTATTTATTTATTTATTCACTCATTAACTTATTTACAGCATAATTCCCCTGTCTACAAATAAATTCAGTCAATGTGAGTTTGCCCTATAGCATTTTTCACAAAAGGTTTCTCTTCAGCTGACCGGAAAATAGTCCCTTTAAAATCTCAGTCTCATGGCCTTAAATCTGTGTCCTGAGCATAAGGTCAGAGCCAAGCTGCCTTACTGGCCACTGGTCACCTCAGATAACCTTCATGACCTTAAATTCGTGTCAGTGGGAAAAGCAATAGCCACTGTATCAGATATCTGACCCATGTCACACTGTGTATCTAAACAGTATTATTAACTTACTTGATCCTGTCTATAGACCAATCTTCTGACAAACTCACTAAGAGTTGATGTAGCAACCAATTTTCAGTCAAATTATTTTCAGAATTATCAATGAGCAGCAAGTTTTTCTCCTGGACTACAACAACAAAACTACAGATTGGTTTCAAATTCTCCATACAGTGTATCATTAACTATCTGACCACTACAATCCACCAGACAAAACATTCAATGGTCATTAAATCTGGACATACTGAATGTTTTGAAAACAATTTGACTGAAAGTTGTTGGTGGCTTAGCCACCAACAACTTTCAGTCAAATTGTTTTCAAAATATTCAGCAAATTCAGAGTAAAACTCCATGAAATATGTAGCCTGCATAGAATCAGCAAGCAGACAGTCAAGCACCCTCAGGGGACTCAGTGTGTGTTTATTTTGAAAGGGTGTTTAATGCTAAAGCACACAAATCACTCCAGCTGTGTTGATTCACCAAGACAGGTCAATTGTCCAGCAGAGACTACTGGTCAGTTGAACAGTTTTCAGTCTAAATTGTTACTACTCCTACAAAATTACTCGCTGTTTTTGTCACATTAGACAACAAATTGTGAATATTTGAAAAATAATTTGAAGGAAAGTTATTGTTACCTACACCAGCGATGACTTTCATTCAAATTATTTGCAATATAACTGATAAAGTTTTCAATAAATCTTCCATGATGTACAGCAATAAATTGGTTAGCCTGGGACTTTCTATCCATAAAATGACCACTGTCCATAGGATCTAATTGATTTTGGGTGACCACTAATGTGTCCATTGTTAAAGGAGAATGGAGGGTTTTTTTCTGATCAAATTCACAAAAACACTGATGTATAGAGCTTCTTCCTTTGTGCAGCTCTGATTCTACACCAGGTGACAGTTTCTTATCAATTTCTATTACAATATGCCTCATAAACAAGGTCAGGTGTTTCCAAAAATAAAACATAAAAATGTTAGTACAATTTTGAAAATGATGTAAGAAATGTTCTGTTGAATATTTTTAACATAATTTAATTGGAAGAGATGGCAATCAAATTATGTTCAAAATACTCAACACCGTTTTATTTCGTTTCGGAAACATACTCTTTCTGAGTTATACTGTCCTCATTTGACCTGTGTAATGTGGTCAGTATCCGCTTTAAACTTAGTGTAACTAATAATTGTTGCTACGACGACACCTACTGGAAATATGCATTAATATTTAGTCACCTGCTTGTAGTAATAGTTAAGTCTGAACTTATTAGTTGTATTCATTTGTTGTTTAATCCGTGAACCTTTTAAAAACGCTTCTGTAGTGGTCATGCGAAATGTTCATTTGCAGACCAAGAGTAGACTATTTTTGAAAATTTACCACTGGAATGACTGGCTCGATAACGCAGACATTTGCTAAGAGAAAACTTAAACTTTCTTGAACAAATTCGAGGGTTAAAGGGTTAATTGTCAACTTTTTAGAAAAACAATTTTTCCTCAGCGTATCTCCATTACAAAGATGGATGCCAAGATAACAACATTTTTGAGAATTTATCACTGGAATGACTGGCTCGATTATGGAGCCAGTCATTCTAGTGATAAATTCTCAAAAATAATCTTATCTTGCCATTCAAATGGACATTCCTGATGACCACATTAGAGGCCACTTTTGGCTGGCTTGACCATTAAATAACCAGCTCAAGGATGGAGATTGGGCTTGTAAAACTTGAACGCACTTGAAGGAGATGCTGACTCAAGCCTTTGCTATCTTGTCTTGACAATGTGCTTAGTGACCACGGTAGGCTTGCACGATTACGTAATTAAATCGGAAATCACAATGTTTTAAATTGTGAATTTATATGATTAAAAATCAAACAATCGAATGATCGTGAATATTTTCTATTGCATAAAATATTTCAAAACCTAACTTTCAATTACTTTTTAATGCGATCGGTCATCAATTGCAGGGCAAGACTATTTTTGAAAATGTATGACTGGAATGACTGGCTGGAGAATCGAGCCAGACATTCCAGTCATACATTTTTAAAAATAGTCCTCTTGCCCGGAAAATGCACTTTTCTAAACACCATTGCAATTTTCGCCATTGATGTTGTTATGTCTTGGTAATCTGTATCCAAGCTGATTAATCGAGCAATCACGATTATTTTTTAATAATCGACCGCGATAACTCAACGCAATAATCATCCAAGCCTAGACCACAGTGACCCATAAAGGTGATCCATTGACTTCAAACTCAAATCAATCAGAAACTGCCATAATATGAAGGCATGTGCTAAATTTGGTGATTATACCTTCTTGGATTCAAGAGATATGGCCACGAATGTGTTATTCAGGTATACATTTCGTGATCCTGTGAGCTAGATCTTTGATGCTTTGCCTGAAACTCATCAGACTTCAAGCCACCTACTATAATATGAATGTATGTGTTAAATTTGGTGATGGTACCTACTTGCGGTTCAGATTTATGGTTAAAAATGCATATTTCTGGATACCCTTTAGTGACCATGTGACCTAGATATTTGAACTTTTGACCTGAACATACACATTTTCTAGCTACTTATACTATGAATGGATGTATCCAATTTGGTGATTGTACCTAGATTTATAACGTGGAAAGCCATGACTCTGGATTGGTTAACCTGACGCTGAAACATCAGGACAAGTGTCAGGTTAACCAATCCAGAGTCGTGGCTTTCCACATTATAAATCTTCGATTTCTCAAGCAAAAATATGGCTCAAGCCACACAAAACGAACACCAAAAGGAGCTAGCACTGCCTTCAATCTCCAAACTCACATTCCTAACAGAGGAAACAGAGCAGGGTGGCCAAGAGGACGAGTTCCTGGAGGCCAAGCAGCTTCCACCAGTGTTGCCCACAACATCTGATTTTTGGGGGTCCCAAGGACCCCACACCCTCAGATTTGGGGGTCCCACTGTAAAATCTGGGGGTCCCATGGGGTCCTCATCTGAAATATGGGGTCCCATGTTTTTTTCTTAAAATAAACACAACACATTGATCTAATTATAAAGCACTTTATTAAACATGTTGAAAACAGTGCCAGTCATTCCAGTGGTAAATTTTCAAAAATATGTATTCTGTGATCTACAATGGTGGCTAAAATTGATCTATTGAAGTGGCCCTTGTATATTTAACTAATAACATTTGAACTGCATGTCAATACACAATAACTTAAAGCACTGTACTTGTTTGTTGTCTGATAAACCAACCAACCTACATTGACAACCTTGTATGATTAACTTGGCTTTGGACGAATTGAAAAATTACGAGACCTGGGGCGAGTTTGCTCAAGGACTACTTGACCTACTTCGATATAATGCGCGCGTATTTTTTATAATTTAACTGGAATGACCAAATATAGTGGAATACATAGGTTAAGAGCAGACAAAACAATAATTTATCAAACATAATCTGTATAAATCAGATTAAACCGCGTAATTAGTGAAAATATATCAGCTAATAACCGGATATGTCTAATTCATAGGGAGTAACTATGTAACGCGATTGTTGATTGGTTGAAGCATAGATAACGCATTAGCGTGTATCCAATAAGAACGCTTGTATCGGAGAGCTTTGAGCTACACGCTGTTTGGAAAAAAATCAATATTTTAACGCATGCCTATCCGTAGATCGATGAACATCGCTGCTGGGATGAGCTTTTTAGTTGAGAAATTGGGAACACCTAACGCTCGACTATTGCTAAACATTATAAAACACTAATCCATCAGTCAATCAATCAGCCGCTATTGCTAAATAAAAGACGGCTCATAGCGGCTATTGATACCGTTATTCAAACAGCAATACAAAGACATCGCCGCTAATCCGTCAAATGACCGTTCAAATGTAAAAGATATCACAATATCTTCCATATATTCCTTCATCCATTTAGATATTTTGATAAGTAAATAGAAAAAGTATTTTGCCTGTAAGTCGTTGCTGCTTTAGGCAAGTAGGCATGCGCAAATTAATT